>QEPC01002186.1:923998-940230 GCA_003113815.1 Sphenodon punctatus | reverse complement strand
GAATTGAGCTGATTTGACATGTAAACACGAGGCACATGGATGAGCCGACGTCAAATAAAGCCCGCCTCCCTGTGTTAAATGCCTGTGGCCATCACTGTCAGTCAGGGGGAAGGACAGTTCTTATTGTATGGTGTCAGTTGCTAAGTAAATGTCCCTCACGTCCCGTGAAGCCTAGGTGGGGTGTGTCCGTGTCCGTCCGTCACAGACTAGAGAGAGAGAGAGTCAATAGTATTAGGGAGGCGGATCACGCTCGCTGTCGGGGCACGCACTAAAGACATCTTCTGGCTGTACGCTGCTTTTAAATTGTACCAAAAATAATCTTTTTTTAAAAAAAAACTGGTCAGACCCGTCTGCAGATTAGAACCGGCAGACACAAAAGTTAAGCATTCGAGCAGGGAACCTACACCACTAGACTACAGTGGCTAGCTAACCAGGGTGCACTCCTGTTGTTAATAGATGGTCGTCCTGTCGCACCAAGACACGCAACTACATTGTCTGTATTTTCTGTAATGAGACACCTTGCATTGGTTAATGCAATTGTCAAAAATCCATAGAAAGACATCTTGTGACTTTACTGCTTTTCCTGTTTGAAAAAAAAAAACCTAAGCGTTAAGCCATCTGCCACTATGACCAACCCTACAGAGGCATAGCTTCTGTTGGGCAGCCAAAGTTTCATAACTTAGGCTGCCCAATAAAAGTTAACATAAAACTTCTTTGTTGGACATATAAGTCATCTTAGAAGAGCAGTAGCACTTCTCAATTGCCAGGACAAGGGAGTTTGTAGGTGGGGGAGGTGAGTTGAGTGCACTGCTCTAAGTACTGGCACGCACCCATCTCCAAAACTTGGAGCAAGGAGGAAACGGTTCGGTTCAACAAATCCCTACTAGAGCGAGGCAGGTAGGTAGTAGTAGCCGCCTATCTCCTGCTAGCCATTAGCCAGACGTCCCCTCCCCCACTTTATACACTCAGCCTAAAAAGGCTGGCAGGGAGGGAGTAGCCAAGGGCGGATGCAGTATTTTATCTTAACAATATCCCCCTCGTTTAGCCTCAAATCCAAAGAGTAGTCCTCTCTCTCTTTTAGCCCCCAAAAGGGATTAAGTAAAACTAACTAAGGTTGGAGATCTGAAAAAGCTCTCTTCAAAGATGATCAAATGTGCCATTAAAAGCGTTGCACTAGGGATGGTTTAGAAAGGATTGGGACTGGGACTCGGAGTCGGGAGTTTTTCTTTAATTTTGGAATGTTTTGTTTTTCTTTTTAACTTAAAAAATAATAATTTGCTGTCACTGTAAGTAAACTGTGAAAGTAGCATTTGCTGTCACTTGTAAGTAAAAAAATAATTCAAATATTCAAACAACACAAATACATGGCACCAATCTGTATATTCCCTGGATGCAGAATGCAGAGGGATGCAGAACGCAGAGGCCTGGGTGTACACACTGCCGGTCCCGTTTGCAGATCACACTGAAGCCTGGAATGGAGGGCTTGTAAAGTTGTAAAACTGGGCTAAAGTAGCCGGGCGGCTATGCACTCCCGAAGTGAGAGAAAACATGAGATGGGGGGGCGGGGTAGTACTTCAGTGAGTCCGCTGATTCAACTACCCTTGTTTTACAATTTGTTTGTAAAACACTCTGTCTTGTCTTGGTGGGAGGGGTTGTCTGGAGCACTGGAGTGGACATCATGGAGGAGCTGGCCCGGGCAGTGAACCGGGGATTAGAGTTTCTTTAAGTGAGTCCACACAGTTATTAGACAGGCAGCCAGTTGACTTGGCTGCCTGTCAAGTTTAGCTGTAGGAAAAATACAAGGAACAAAGAGTTTCCTTCACCTACTGTTTGCGTGTGTTGGTGCGGGGGTACTATTATATTTATAGTATTAAGTATAATATAACTATAATAATTATATTATTACAAAAGGTTCAACTTGGCTACAGCCAGTGGCTAGGCTAGTACTGCCTAAGAAAATAATGTGTGGGTGGGGGGATGGTTCAGTGATGGATGGCTTTGCAACTTGTAAAACTATGTTTTGTGCTTTGCTGTGTTGCACGGGAGGGACATTTTAAGTGGCTGGAAGCTGGATGACTTAAAAGTAAGGAAGAATTTCTTCCTTACTTTTCTTCTTGTGGCCAGCGCAAGCCAGTGATTAGGATGTAGGCGAGTTGAGTGAGTGTAGTACACCCCACCCCACCCACACCCACAGAAGGCGCTGGCTGGAGTGTGTTAATAGTGAAAAATACAAACCCGAGTGGAGTTGAGGAGGACTGCAGTGCTTAGCCCGCCACCACCCGCAAAAGTTGGAGGAAGGAAAATGTTTGGTTGAATAAATCACTACTAGAGCTAGCTAGCCGCCGCCTATCTCCGAGTAAACGTCCCCTCCCCCACTTCAGGCACTCAGCCTAAAAAGGCTGGCCCAGGCAGGGAGGGAGTAGCCCAGGGAGGATGCATTTGTAATGTTATCTTAACAATACCCCCATTGTTTAGCCTGGCTCTGGAATCCAACAACTAGTCCTCTCTTTTAAGCCCCCAAAGGGAGTAACTATCTAAGTAAGGATTGACAGCTGATATTGCTCTTCCAAAATGTGTCATTAAAAGCATTGATCTTGTGATGGTTTTCAAAGCATTGGGACTCGGCTCGGGACTCAGAAGTGAATAAGCATTTCACTTGGGACTTTGACTCGGGAGGGATGGTTTTTCTTTACTTTTTTGATTTTTGTTTTTTAGGGGCTTTTTTGGATTCTAAGAAGAATTTGCTGTGCTGTGACTCCATCCAAACAGTCTCCGATTGCCCTGCCACCCCTGTTGTTAGCTACGTTAGCTAGCCACTGTAGCCAGCATAGTTGAAAATCACTGTGGCCAGCATAGTTGAAAATGAAAAATTCGGCTAATGGGCAGGATGGCTTATCAAGTAGGAAAACCTGTTAGCCAACCGGCTATGCGGCTGCATTCACAAAGTGACAGATAACAAACAATGCAGCTGGGAGTGGCTCAGTGGGGCTCGTTGAGATTGGGCCAGGATAGTACTTGAGTAGTCCCCCTCCACTCCAGTGACTCAAATACCCTTGTTTACCTATCCGCATGTTACAGTCAGGTAGATAGCCTAGCCAGCCCACCCAGTCCCACTGAGTCACTGTAGCCATACACAACAGATATTTCGAGTCCCCGACACCCCTCTCCTGCTGAGCTGAGAAGCTGGTTTTACATGGCACAAATGTCTATTGCCTGGATGCAGAGAATGCAAAGGATGTGCAGAGGGCGGTGTTTATTGCCAGTCCTGGTTGCAGAGCCTACTCAGCACACACCGAAGACTTGAATGGAGGGATTTAAAAGTTGTAAAAATGGGCTAAAGTAGCCAGTCGGCTATGCGCTCAGTCTGAAAGTGGGAGAAAACATAAAATGCTCCTGGGGGTGTGGCTGTTTGAGATAGGGGGTAAAGGGGTGGGGGGGAATACTTCAGTGACTCCGCTGATTCAACTGGCCTTGTTTTACATTTTGTTTGTAAAACACTCTGTCTTGTGGGAGGGGTTGTCTCGACAGTTTGAAAAAAACAGAGTGGAACAAATAAAAAGAAATTATTATTTATTGAATGAAAAAAAATAATTCCCTGGATCAAACATTTTAAATAAAGTTTAAAATCTAATCCACTTTGTAACAAAATCAAGGAACATAACCCACAGTCACAGAGTCACCCACGGGTGGGTGGTGGGCCACCCGGCACAACTCACTCGCAAGTCGCAAGGGGAACAGCAGGAACGCGCTGTAGTAGGGGAGCAGTGGAGGAAGCAATGGAGTGCTGCACATGGACATCATGGAGGAGGCGGGGTGGGCAGTGAGTGACCCACGGCAGTGACAGGGCGGAGGCGGGCCACGGGGAGCACACTGAGGAAACTCCAAGAGGGCATCAAACTGAAAGGCACAGCCAGCTGCAGGGGACCAAGAAGGGGCCAGGGGCCGGGTGGCCAGCCAGGTGAACATAGTGAGGCCACTTCAGCATGCCCCGAGGGTATCCCAGTGTATACATGTAGTGTGCGACCAGGTAGTAAGCCTCGAACGGATCGTCCATAGTAAGACCAAGCTGCACATCGGCTCGAGAGCACACACCAGCCAGCGCCGTCAACTCCACCATGGTGGGCTCCGGGAAGACATAGTCATTAGCTGGGGGCCACGGAAGGTGACCCAGTTCCAACAGGCGGTGATAGGCAGCACCACGTGAACGCCGGTACCCACGGGCCCCATGTACAGAGCAAAAGAAGGAGACGGCCAGGGAAGGGCCCCTCTCAGCAAGACAGGCTGTGAAGGAGGACATTCCGCACACAAACAGAGCGGAAATGGTCTCTGGCACGGACCAAACCACATGCGAGCACATCATCCCCGGGATGCGACCATCGGGAAAGGGATGGAGCCCCAGTGTCTCCGCATGCAGCTGGCAGTCGAGTGCGCTCAACTCAGAACCAAAGTAGCGTAGCCCTGAACTTAGACTCGCATAGGCACCTGTGCAGCTGTCCGGGCAGTTGGCAAGCAATTGCACTCCTGGGGAATTCCAAAGATCACACAGTGTCATTGTCTCATGGAAGCTCCAGCAATGGGTTGCTAATATGACCGTGATCCCTGGGGAAGAGCAGCATCCAGCCATCGTCTCCAGCAGAAGAACGCAGCTGTAACTAACTAATGCAATGAATGGGTGGATTGAATCCATAGAGGGATGGGATGGGAGGTGATGGTGAAGCTCCAAGGACAGATAAGCACAGCACACCAGGCGCCAACCAAAACATTGTTGCAATGAATTGAGCAGAAGCGATTCGAGGAGGGGGATGCTGAAAGCGCAGGTGCTAGCCTGGCTGAAAATAGAAGAACACACAAAGGAGGGCATTCATTCAACTCAACACATATACGGGACACGGGAGGCGAGGGACTCATTACATTAGAACAGAACTGGCAGTCGACACAGAGGGGTGGGCATTGGAGAGGCGATCTGCGCCGCCATGTTTAGGCGGGAGTACAAGGCTGCCAATCCAGTGGTGCTGTCAGTGGGGAGCCCGACTCCTCCTCATTCTCCTCCTCCATTCCTCACTTGGTTGCCTCCTATTTATTTCTAGGTTATTTCTATTTATTTCTTGGTTGCCTCCTATTTATTTAGAAGAAGCAGGAGCAGTTACTGCGGTACAACAGAGCAGTACACACACACACACAGAGCACCAGCAGTCAGTGTCAGCATGACCGTTCACAGACACACAGACACACACAGTGACAGCACAACACAGCGGCGCAGCAGCAACCTAGTCATATTATTAGCTAGCTATAGCGGCAACTCCACTCCCTTCACGGAACAGCAATAGACGCTAATCATGCCTCACCTGTCTCTCATATATATGAAATTGGCGGAACGCGGTAAAAGGCTGCTGATTAACAATCAGCAAATTGGTCAAACACATACATGCCGCAGATGCGGTTTCTTGTGGTGGAACTATCGCAGAATCGCGGGGTACCGTGCGGAACTATGCGAGACGCAACTTGGGATGCCGAGGTTGAGGAATGGAATTGCGGTGCAGTAACAGCTGCTGCCGCAACAGCCCTATCACACATCCCTAACCAACACACTTTCTTCTTAGCTGAATTTAATTCTTGTCCATTTTTTTTTTAAATGGCTGCCAATTGCTTGCCTGCCACACAGCACTCCAGTGCCCTGTTCCTACTGCCCCAGGTCAACCACTCTGCTGTAATTTCTTTGGACACATTAAATGATATGCTTTTTGTAACTCCCTTTACAGGAGGAATTATCTAGATGTGCATTTATCTTCCATGTTACACAGGCTTCCTTTGCAAACAATTCTGAGTGACTGTTATAGCTTCCATGCTAGGGAGAGCTTCTACCGCTTACTTTTTCTGAAGGTTTTGCTATGCTTTTGTTAATATTAACGAAATGGACACAAAGTAGCTCAAATGATATCTTTTATTGGACCAACTTCTGTTTTTGAGAATATGCAAGAAACATCACACATAAATATATTTCAGCTTCTAACTACTGTCAGTCCTATTTGTTTCAAGTCCCTGAACATCATAGACTGCTTTATTACAGATCTGACTGGAAGACCCTGCATGCTGGCAGGCGGTAGCCATCTTTTTCCTGCATTGCTATGGCAACAGCAAGGGTTGGAAATTGGACAAGGAGATTTTATAGTACACTGGGGATTTTGTTCATTGGAAGAGTGATGGAATATATAATTTTTAATTGTAAATGAGGGAAGGATGGAGTGACCTAGAAAAGGATGTTTCTAAGTTGGATATTGTGCTTTCCACCCTGATAATCCCGATGTTACTACTCTATGTGTTTTATTCTGTTGCAATGAAATTAACAATTAGAGAGCTGCAGGAGTGACTCTATAGTTAAGGTGGCTGCATCACTGCATTAAAATCTCAAAAATTATACTTGTTATAAAATCAAGATGACATGTCCTATTACTATTAGTCTTAAATTTGGTGGGAAAGGTTGTTTCTGTGAGGAATAGAATCTCTCCAAATGTCAGGTACATTGGATGAAAAACAGCTGCGATATAGCAGTTTCAGGTATGTAGGCAAAACTATTTTTTCTGAATTTTACAAGTAGTTCAGGAAAAACAGTTTGACTTGGGCAAAATCGCTACAGAAGCATTTTAAACTGTATTCTGCCCAGAAATTATAGTTGATTAGCATATCCAAAATCAGACAAAATCCAAGCATGGAAACACCCTCAAATTTGCATTTCAAAATGACAGTCATATGCTTATTTTCATTTAAGTCTAATTTCTCATTAAACTGTTGTTTTTTCCACTGTGGTAATGTCCCATATGCCAGTAATTTATTTTAAAGGTCTGAGAAATAACCATTGCAAGCCCAGGAATGTAAAAATTAAAAAAATTAAATATATATATTTGAAGTCATTCACAGTGAATCATCTCTGACCATATGGGGAAAGTATCGGTTGTGTTTTTACCAATCATTGATATGGCCCCAAATGACATGACTTGTATCTTGTCTACATTGACATTTCTGGTGAATCTGGCAGATAAACAGAATGTACCAGCTATTATTACCTTTGACCAGCCTTTGTTCTTGAAAGCCTCTCAAATTGTCAGTGAACAACCTAACAACACCAACCTAAGGAGCATCATTCTTATTTTGGGTTCTCTTCATACCCTCATGAATCTCCTGGGATCCATTGGGACTCTGATGAATGGGTCTGGCCTAAGCGAGATTTTAACAGAAATTTATCGGAGGAATGCAGTTACGCACATGTTGAATGAATGGTGAAGCCATTTCCAGAGCTCTACATGGCCATATAATTGTTGATGCTGCATTGAGTGCTTTACTAGCTGAAGATATATTTCCTAGTAGCAAAGATCAAAACAATCACAGCCTGATCATAACAGCATCTGAGTTGTATGAAGATGTCATGTCACATAAGAAGTCAATACATGATGTAATTCCCAATGATACACTGTCAAATATAATTGATGCAATTAATGAAAAGCAGACTGAGTTACACAGTAATTCTAAAACCAGTCAGCTTTGGCTGGAGTATTAATGAATGGTAAACACTGCTCATATAGGGTGTTTTCAGACGTTACAAGATCACGCTCAACCACAGTGAACCACGCTCTATCCCACGGCGGGGCCAAAGAGCCCTGAACATCTGTTAGGTGGCCACCAGATGTTCACCATGCTCAACACCCACATGGGGTCAATTTCAACCACGCTTCCCGGGCTACCCAGCACAAAATCTTGAGAAGCGTGGTCAAAGAGATCCCCACCGGGAACCAACAAAAAGTAATGTCTGGACATCAATCCCCGTGCGGAACCAAAGGAAATGATCCCCAGCCGTGGACAATGCATGCAGTGTCACTGCCAGGCAACCAGCAACAACACAGCCACTGGAGGGAGATTTAAAGGGAAATCTGCAGCAGGGAAGCGTGGCAGGATGGAGCAAGGAGGGAGGTGGAAGAGAGTGGTGGGCGAGAGAGCGACGGTGGAGGAGGAGGAGGAGGAGGAGGAGGCAGGGGCAGCGGTGGAGGGAGCACAGGTGGAGGAGGGGAAGCTGGGGGTCGTGCTGACCATGGAGGAGGTGCAGGGACAACACCTGCAGCAGCAGGCGGGACACGATGCCCCAGGGACATCAGCCGGAACGGGGCCAGAGGAGGCACCCAGGAAATGGGTAAGGAGAAACAAGAGCAGGGGAGCCGGGCACCGGGGGGGGGGCACGGGGCAAACCCGGGCTCCTGCCAGGGAGGAGGGGGAAGGGGCACCACGCAAGGGGCCAGGGCACGCATCAAACCCTAACCCCCTACCCCCTGCCTCCTGCATACACAGAAGAGTGCCCGGGTGGACGAGCCCCCGGAGGACACCGAACCAGCCCGGGTGGAGGCAGAGGCTGAGGAGGAGGAGGAGGATGAACCACAGTGGAGAAGAGGGAGGAAGGTGAACCACAGAGGGGTCCAGTGGGACCTCCAGGAGACCCGGGACTTCATTAGGATATGGGGGACCCTGGAGTACCAGCTCGAGCTCGAGCTCGAGCTCAACCAGAGCAATGAGCATGTCTACCAGGACATAGTGAGGGACATGGAGGCGGCGGGGCATCAGTGCACAGTGGCACAGTGCCACTCAAAGGCCAAGGAGCTGAAGAGGGAGTACAAGGCCATCCGGGACAACAATAGGTGGTCCGGACACCGAGCCCGGACCGCCCTATTCTATGATGCCCTGGACCGCATCCTGAATAAGAAGGGGACCCCAAGGCTTGTCGGGAGCGCTGTGGTCCAGGTCAGGGAATGGGATGAGGTACCCCCTCCCCTCACTGCCCCACTGGTAGACATGAGCTCCAGGGCCCCGGACCCCCAGGAGGAAAGCCCCAGGTCCCCCGGCACCTGCAGGGGCCCCCTGGACAGCAGCCAGGAGAGCACCCACCCACAGGCTGAGCAAGAGTCCAGGGCCGGCACCCTCATCACCCTCAGCCCAGAGTCCAGGGCCGGCACCCTCATCACCCTCAGCCAGTGGTCCATGGGGGAGCACCCCCACTCCCACACCGAGGGGCCGGCCTCAGAAGGATCCAAGACCAACATTGAGGGTAAGTGGGCAACCTGGAGGGGGGAGGGACTGGGCCCACGGGGGCAGGGGCCAAGGGGAGGATGGATGAGTCTGGCCCAGCCCCAGACCGAGCCCCAGTCCCCCAATACCAAGGTGGGAGGGGGCCCAGTCCCAGGTCGGCCAAACATCCACAACCCCCCCTACTCACCCGCAGGCCACGGGACACCCCGGGACCAGACCCCGGTGAGCGAACAGGCAGCCACTGAGGAGACCGACCAGCAGGTGCAGGAACCAGGTGAGGCAGGCAGCCCGGTAGGGAGGGCACTCCGGGGTATAGAGAGGGGTTCCCTGGACAGTCGGAGGGGGTGAGAGGGGCTGGGGGTGGGGAGGGGCCTGGCAAGATGCCTGGGGGCCCATGGGGTCCCATCCCCTGCCCCATCATTGCCAGGGGTCAGGGCCAAGATCGGACTAACCCTCACGTACCCTCAGGGCAACCCTGGCAGCCAGCATCCCCAGGGCCTGTCGCCCCATCACAGCGCATGAGGGAGCACCGGGCACAGGTCCGCAGAAGGAGGGAGGACCAGGCAGAGGAGATCATCCGGACCTCGGTGGAATGGGGGAGAGGATGATAGCGGCCATGGACTGGATGGAGGCGGCCATTGAGCGGTCCCTGGAGCGGGCAGAGACGAGGGACCAGAGGCTCCAGGCCGAGGTGCACCTGGAGCAGAGGCGGGAGCGCCAGGAGCACAGCAGGCAGGTGGAGGCGCTCGGGAGGCTGGAGCAGGCCATCACAGGCCATCACAGGCATGGTGCGGGAGCACTCTGCGAAGATGGATAGGTCCCATGATATCGGGACCTCCCTGCTCCTGCACGCCGGCACGATGTGCACCTATGTGATGGCAGCTGCGCCCCCGGGCACCCTGCCTGCCCAGGGCCCCATGCCAGACTCCTCAGTGCCCCCACCCCCTGTGCAGGCACCCCTGCCGGCCCCCCACTCCCAGGGGCTGAGCATCTGCCTCCCAGTGCCCCCCAGCCTCAGGAGGGTGCAACCGCCATTGGGGGCCCGCCAGGTCCCACCCCCCCGACAAACCACGGCCCCCCCTGCCAGACCTGGAGGAGGCCCAGGACACTTCTGGGAACACAGAGAGTGGGGGGGGAGGGGAGCTCACAGGGATCCATGACCCACACTGGGCACTCACGGGGCCGACCCAGGAAAAGAGGGGGGGCAGGAGGGGAGGGGGAGGGTGGTTTGAGGAGGGCACTAGAGGTGGCAGGGGACCACAGGGGTGGAGGGAGAGGTGGAGGGGTCACATGTATATGTGGGTGAAATAAATGTATACACACATGTATGCCTCCAGGGCCCGAATGTGGGTGACAGGGGGGGCAGAACCCGGCAGGGGCCGGCACCGGGAACCGCAGTGGGCCGGGGAGGGGAGCCCCTCACACCCGGGCACCCTGGGCAATATGTCTCGCAAGGGCATCCCGGATGCGCTTGGCATAATGGTACTCCCTGGGGTTCTCAGCGTTCACGTACAGGGGCATGGGACAGTGGGTCCTGTGGGGCTCTGGGTATTCCAGGGCTTCCCCCTCGGTCTCACATACGTTGTGGAGCACACAGCAGGCCCTGGTCACCAGGGCGGAGGTCTCAAAAGTGTAGTCTAGGTGCCCAGCGAGACTCCTCCAGCGCTGCTTGAGGGCCCCGAAGGCTCGCTCCACCAATGTCCTGCTGGAGCACAGGCGGGTATTGTATAGCACCTCTGCAGGGGTACGTGCGACAGGTTAGACCTTCATCAACCAGTGGGTGAGGGGGTAGGCAGGGTCTCCCAGGATACAGGGGGCCATCAGTACCCCCTCTATCCAGGTCATCCCCATGTCAGTGAAATCCCCCCGGAACATTCGGGCATAGAAGGGGGAGATGGTCATGATTTGGGCGTCGGGACTGCAGCCAGAGTTGCCCGTGAAGATGTGTATGAACCGGCCCTGGTGATCCACAACTGCCTGCAGCTACAGGGAGTGGTACCTGTGCCAGTTCACATACTCTGCAGCCTCCCCTGCGGAGGGGCGGAGGATCTCAACGTGGGTGCCGTCCACGGCTCCCATGCAATGGTGGAAGCCTCCAGATGCGAATCCCACCATCACGGCCTCCTGGTCCACCAGCTGGATCGTTCTGTCCAGGAGCATGCCCTCCACAACCTCACACACATCCCAGAGGATACAGGCTACCATGGTGAGCCCTACCCCAAAGTGCTGGGACACGGACCGGCAGGAGTCGGGCGTTGCCAGGGCCCAGACCCCTATGGCCACCCGCTGGACCATGGGGATGGGGGTCCTCATGGAGATGTGCTGTCACTCCAGGCAGGATGTCAGGTGCTCCGCTAGGCGCAGCAGGGTGAACTTGTCCATCCTGAGGTGGTCCCTCCAGGCTGCCTTGTCCCACTGGGCCAGCGCCCTCGCCCACCAACCTTGTGGGTGCTCAGCTACCCATAGGCACCTCTCAATGGGTATAGCGAGCAGAACGTCCAGGAGCATGGTCTCCCTCGCCCACAGGAGGCACCTGGCCGCCTTGTGGAGCGCTGCGGGATGGGTCCTACCCCGGCTCACGCCCTGCCAGTCTGCCCCAGATAGCCTCTGTGCCCTGAGCCGGGCAAGGGCTCTCCTGTGGCCATGATGTGCCCTGCAGGCCCTTGCAGCTCTCCAGGCCAGGGAAACCTGCAGCCGGGCGGCCAGGTGCACCTCCGCACCAAGGAGGCACAGCTGCTCGGTGTGGTCGCGGTACCACTCGACTGCAAGCGCGAGGTGCAGCCAGTAGGTGGATGCCTTGTCCCGCTCCATGGTGGTGGGGGCCCTGGGGGCCGCCTATTATGGCCCTCCTCTGGGCGGCCGTGCCAGGGGCCAGCCCCCAGCCGGGCGGGCCCCCCAATGGGCTGCGTGGGTCCGTGGGTGTGCTCATGGTTACACATGCTGGCTGCACATGGGTCCTCAAGTCTGCATGGGCGCTCCTTGCACTCCTTGTGCAGCTTCATGCCTTCACCCATCAACCGCCCACACCCATGGCTGTTTGCAACACCGTGGCCTTGGCTTCCCGATTAGCTGTTATGTGAGTGCAATTGTGCTCGGCAGCTGTGCCGGGTCCGCACCCCACGCCTCACTCTGTTGTGCTACAATGTTGTGGTCTGTGGCCGCTTTTCCTGGCCTTGGGACCCCTCGGAGGCCCTCCCGGCACTGCAGGGTTTGTGTGCCCCCCTGTCCATGGTGTTATTCTCCCTGTCTTGCAGGACCATGGCTGGTTGTCCATCCACCGGGCTCCCACTTACCGGCCCCCATGGGGCCCCCCATATCTGGACCTTCCGTGAGACCATGTCTCTTTGTGACCTGTGGCATACCCCAGTCGTGCAGCTGCTCCTGGGCAGCCTGGCCAGCCGTGCGGGTGCCTTTGAGAGCTTGAGCTCCAGACTTCACTACTTTGGATATGAGGCGAGCGCTCATGATTGCCGGCTGCATACAGAGACCCTGGGGCTGGTTCGCTTCCCTGACGGACGCATCCCGGACAAGCAGTGTTCTCATGTGCCCTGGTCCAGGGCTGAGACCTTGTCTGCGCTGGGTGTGTGCGGGCTGGGCACCTATATGGTGTGCCTTGCTGGCGGTGGCCCTGCCTTGGCCGTGTCCTACTTTGCCTGTGTTCATGGGGCGCGTGGGTACCAGCGCACCCATGCGGCGGTGTACCACCGGCTGCTGGAGCTGGGACATTTTCCTTGCCCCCCTTCTGCTGCCTGCTGTGTGTCGGAGCCTTCCGTGGCAGAGATGTCAGCCCTGTTGGGTGTGTGATCCCGTTTGGACATCCAGCTGGGTCTCTCCATGCATGATCCCTTCGAGGCCTACTACCTGATCGCCCACCATATGTCCATGCTGGGGTACCGCTGGGGCTTGATCCATTGGCCCCACCTGGTTCACTGGGCGGGGCCCCTGGGCCCGCGGTGGCCCCCAGAGGCTGCCTGTGAGTCCCGGTGTTCCTCCCGGCCCCCCGGTGTCCTACCCCTGTGTGGGCTCCCACACCTGTCCGGGGTGGCCGGTCCCCACTGACTGCTCCCTCCCTGATGTCTCTGCCGTGCTGTGGTGAAGCCTGCTTTGCAGGGTGCTGTTGCCCCTGCCTGTGGCCCCGGGCCCCCTCTGGGCCCCACCCCCAGGTCTGCCTGCACACCCAGGGTTCCCCTCTGTGGTTGCCCTCCCTGGTGCCTGGGTGCAGCACTCTGCATGGTCTCACTGACCTGCCTGTGTCCAGCTACCTGTCCCCACCCACCAGCGCTGCCACCTGCTGCTTGCCCCCCCCTTGGGTGCTTGTGTGACCTGGGAGTTCCTGGACCCCTGAATTGGCCCTTGGTGCTTCTTCTAGGGGTGTTTGTGCATCCTTGGACCTGCATCGCTGCACCGGATGTCCTGGCTGCCCTCCATCATCCCCTCTGCGGGTGTGGGGTCTCCGTGTGCCTCCTGGACCATTCCCACCTGGCTCTCTGTGCATTGCGGGCCCCCACTGTGCCTTGGTCCCGAGATCCTGCCCCCCCTTTCCGAGACTGCTTGTGTTGCTGTGGGGGCACCCATGCGGACTGTGCTGCTGGGGGGGTGGGGGTTGCTGGTGCCTGTGTCCTGCCCTGCCCCTTTGCGGTTCCCCCTCCTCTTCCGTGTCCCGCCCCCTTGTTCCCGTTGTGCCTTGTGTGTTGTCCGGGTGCCTGTGCCCCCCTTCCCTTCCTTTCCCTTGTGTGTGCATGTGTGTGTGTGTATGTGTGTGTGTGCCCGGGCGTGTGCTCATGCTGTGTGTTCCGCTCTGCCTCCGCTGCCTGTGTGCCTGCTGTGTGTGCTACCTGTCTGACTCTTCTCCCTCTCCCCCCTCCCTTCCCGTTTCCTTTGTGTGGGCGTTCCCTTATGTGCCTTTTGGCTTCATTTGCCCTCAGGCGGCCATGTCTGTGTCCCACCCCTGCCCAGTGGGTTCTGGGTGTTTTGACCATGGCTGGGAATCAGCGTCATGTCTGTTGTGCTGCCCCAGCCTGTGATCTGGCGGCCCGATTCCCGGACGTGGTCCCAGTACCATCATGTCTGTTCGGGGCTTTTATTTGCCCCGGGGGGTGGTTGTTTTGTTCACCCCCACTGGGAATCCACTGTGGATGTAACGTCTGAAAACACCCTGATCCAGCCTGAAAACGTCTGATCCAGCCTGTAACGTCTGAAAACACCCAAACTCATCTGCTGGTAGGACTGAGTCATGGGATTTGCACCTGAAAGTATAATATTTCATTAAAATATTAATGAAAGCATAGCAAATTTGAGGGTATTTCCCATGTTTGGATTTTGTCTGATTTTGAATATGCTAATCAGCTATCATTTCTGAGTAGATAATGCTTTCAAATGCTTCTTGTGGCAATTTTGCCCAGGATCGGTGCCTTTTTTTTTGTATCTTTCCTGTATTAAACTTTTCCTTTACTCCTGAAACATTAGTTCTCTGTGAAGTATCTGGACATATAGTAGTGTTTGAAAATTCAAGTGTGACTTCTAGTTTTTTCTAGTATTAAAACTTGGTCCTCAGATTTCCTCAGAAAACCCCAAGGACCAAGGTACTCAACTTGATTTTCTAAGTTTTGAAGTTTCAAAGAATGACCCCTGAGCCTTCAGAGCTTGGAAAATCCTCAGTTGAGTGGAGGGAGGCTGGCACTAGGTCCCTGCTCTCCCTTTCCTGGCCCCCGCTGGCTAGGGACAGAATAGGCCAGTGGGGGCTAGGGAAGGGGGCCTAGTGGCGTTTCAGGGGTGGGATGCTTAAGGGACTGAGGGCCTAGAGGGGGGCTAAAGGGTAGAGTAATAATCTGCCTGGGGGTTCTCATGACTCATGGCTTCCTCTGGATTGGGTAAATTTAACAAAAGAGGGGGGAAAACTGGGCATGCCAAGATGGTGCTGACAGTGTCAGCATGCTGTGGACACCATCTCAGAATGGTCTGAGCATGCTCAGAAGGGACCATTCGGCACTTCTGAGCATGCCCAGCTTTTTTTCTTATCCAGCCCAGAGGAAGCCACGTGTTGCTGGAACCCCTCCGGAAGGTAAGTATTATTATTAGCAATCTGGTCCAGCCCCCTGATCAATGAAGGAAATCAAGAGCTACAGCATCCCTGACAGATGGCCATTCAGCCTCTGTTTGAAAGGAGAGCCAACCAGCAACCTAGGCAGTCTGTTCCACAGTCAAACAGCTCTTACCATTAGGAGGTTCTTCCTAATGTTTAGCTGAAATCTACTTCCTTGTAATTTGAGCCCATTGGTTCTAGTTTTGCCCTCAGGAGCAGTGAAGAACAAGTCTGCTCCATCTTCTATGTGACAGCCCTTCAGCTATTTGAATGTGGCCATCATGTCTCCCCTCAGTCTTCTCTTCTCCAGGCTAAACATAGTCAGTTCCTTCAAACTTTCCTCATAGGACTTGGTTTTCCAGACCCCTGACCATCTTTGTCATTTTCCTCTGAACCCATTCCAATTTGTCAATGTCCTCATTTGTTAGATTGGGCCCAGCTTTCCATCCTGTCAAGATCATTTTGAATCTTTCTTCTGACTTCTACAGTGTTAGCTATCCCTCCCAGTTTTGTTATCTGCAAATTTGATAAGCATCCTCTCTACTCCTTCATCCAAGTCATTAATAAAGATGTTGAATAGTACAAGGCCCAGGTCTGAGTCCTGAGACACCCCACTCGATGCTCCCTCTCCAGATTCATGGGGAGTCATTTATGAGCTCTTCAAGCAGCTGTAAATCCACCTAATGGTAGTATCATCTAAACCCATATTTTACCAGCTTGTCAAGAAGGATATCATGGGGACTTTGTCAAATGCTTTGTTGCTTCCAGGGGTGGCTGGTGGGTTTTGAGGTTGGAGGGGCAGTAAGACTGGGCCGGTGGGCAGTGGGTGGAGCCAGGACAATGGTGGGTGGAGCCAGGACAATGGTGGATGAAGCCAGGGCAATGGTGGGCAGAGCCAGGGCAACGGTGGGTGACATAACCCAGCAGCAAGGAGTTCTGAGGGTTAATGTTGGACGGACATTACATTACTTAATCCAGCAATTTCAGTTAGGTTAGGCAGGTTATAATCACCTCCTCTGCCAGGTTTAAAAGCAGGCAGACAACCTTAAACCTCACCTACAAGCAGTTTTAGCAAACACACACA
>QEPC01002186.1:906463-923898 GCA_003113815.1 Sphenodon punctatus | reverse complement strand
GAAGGGGGGAAAAGCCTATGGGGTGGGTATGGTGTCTGGGGGGAAGCCTATGGGGTGGGGAGGGTGCAGGAGGGGAGGGATATCTTACCTGCTGGCTCCAGCATGGTCCCCGTCATCCATGCCGGGCTGCAGGTGGGGGGGGGGGATTTTAGGGTTTGTTTTTTTCATGCCCATGTGTCCTGCTCTCCTCCACGGAGGCAGGATGCATGGGCAATTTAAACAGTTTTAAAAAAACAAAAAAACAAAAAAACGTTCCCTGCCTTGCCGCTTCCCCCTCACCCCCTCCCGCCACTCTGAGTAGGCGGGGGGAGCGGAAAGGTGCAGCAGCAGGGAAACGGCTGGGTTGCTGGTGCGATGTTGGAGAGTTGAGCTCTCCAACAGCACACCGGCAGCCACATTGAGCATGTGAGGCAGGGAGTAGCGTGCATGCGTGCTGCTCCCTGCCTCAGTTCCCTCAGCCTAGGGATCTCACCAGGGCTGTTTCAGCAAACGCCCTGGCGAGATCTTCCATTGAGCCCTATGGGCTAAATGGAAAGGCTAGCCCCTCCCTCCACAGCACATCCTATACATGCTGTGGATGGCGGGGCTCAGCCGCCCAAATCGCGTTTTCCATAGAAAACGGGGTTTGTGCTTAGCCTTTTTGTCCCATTGCGGGACCCACTCCTCAGGAGTGGATCACAGAAGGGAGAACTGACAGCGCTGCAGCAGCCTCTGAAGCAAAGTCAGAGGCTGCTGCAGCACTGTCAGAAGCTGTAGCAGCGGCACATTTTTTTTTTAAAGCAGCGGCGGCTGGCCCTTGGCGGCGCTTGGGGGCAGTGCCCCAAACTTCCTGGGTGGCCAGCCGCCACTGGTTGCTTCCTCTACCCTTCCTTCACCCCATCACACAAACCCATGAGACTGTTCATAACAAATTGGATGCAAAAAGGTTCAGGGGAGAGGTAGCATTACACCGTTTCCTACAAACCCACGAGACTGTTCAAAACAATTTGGACTCAAGAAGGTGCAGGGGGGAGGTAGCAATGTTGTGACCATGTGTGACAAGTGGGAAGGGGGTAGTGCCCACAATATAATGTCACAGTAATTTTTTACTAATTTTTCAATTAAATTTCTGTTTGGAACTTAAAATATTTCTAACCTATAATAAATGGAGTTCTACATTAGTGGTATTAAAAAGGCCTGGGTGAACAGTCAGGTCTTACAGGTTTGGCGAAAAGCCATCAGACCCGGGGCCATGCGAGCGTCCTCCGGGAGGGAGTTCCAGAGTCGTGGCCCAGCCACCAAGAATGCCCTCTCCATTGTAGCCCCCCGTTTAACATGGGGGACCTCCAGGAAGGTGCCCCCGGCGGACCACAGGTGTTGCCCTGGGGCATGGAAGGTGAGGCGGTCCCCAAGGTATGAGGGGCCCAGACCATATAGGGCATTATAAATCAACACCAGCACCTTGAATCTGGCTCGGTACGCTATAGGCAGCCAGTGCAGAGTGCAGAGCACAGGTGTAATATGCTCCCATCACCTCGTCCCTGTAAGGAGACAGGCCGCCACATTCTGCACCAGCTGCAGCCTCCAAAACAGAAACAGAACCAAGGGAAGCCCCACGCCTCGAGGTGATGAATGCGTGAATGAGAGTGGCCAGGTCGGGCCCAGAGATGTATGGGTGCAGCCTCTGCACCAGATACAGCTGACGAAAAGCGGCTTTAGCCACAACCTCCACCTGCCGATCCAGATGAAGGCCCGGATCCCAAAAAAACCCCAGACTCCGAACCTGCTGGGCTATGGGAGGGCATACCCCCACCACCACCAGAGGCACCTCCCTCACCCCACCCACCACCATCACCTCTGTCTTATCAGGATTGAGCCTCAGTCTGCTCTGCTGAATCCAATCTGCCACAGCCTCCAAACATTGGCAAAGCAACGAGACAGCAGGGCCTGGGTCGGTCGAAAATGAGAGGTACAACTGAGTATCATCAGCATATTGGTGACATCGCACCCCGAACCCACTCACGATCTCCCCCAGGGGCTGCATATACACATTAAACAAAAGCGGAGACAGAATCGAACCCTATGGAACACCGCAGGTCAAAGCCCAGGAGCTCAATGTTTCAGTTCCCAGTGCCACCTGCTGGCTTCTCCCCGAGAGGAATGAGCAGAACCACCCACGGACAGTCCCGTCCAGACCCCCCAGGTCTCGCAGCCATCTCAGCAGCAGCCCATGGTCCATGGTATCAAAAGCGACCGAGAGATCTAGCAGGATCAAGAATGTAGAACATCCTGCATCCATCTCCCAGCGGAGATCGTCCACCAAAACCACCATCGCTGTCTCAATACCATAGCCGGTGCGGAACCCAGACTGAAAAGGGTCAAGGAAGACGATACAGTCTAGATGCGCCTGGAGCTGCAGATCCACAGCCCGTTCAATAACCTTCCCTAAAAAGGGAAGATTAGAGACAGGACGGTAACTGGCGAGTGTGTCCACATCCAGCGAAGGCTTCTTCAGCAGGGGGAGCACCACAGCCTCCTTGAGATTGGGTGACAACCTCCCCTGCCGAAGGGACGCATTAACCACCCTCGCCAGAACCAACTCCAATGTCTCCCTGGAAGCTTTTACCAACCAGGATAGGCACAGATCTAGTTCACAACTTGTGGCTTGAACAGACCCCAAGACATCCACCGCATCGGCCACTGTCACTTCCTGAAACTCCTCCCAGAATGATCGACCAGATGGTGCCTCCATAACCTCATGCTCCTCACCTACTGCATCCAACCCGGTGTCGAAATTACTCTGGATCTGAGTGATCTTTTTTGCAAAGTAGATGGCAAACTTCTCACAGTGGGCCTGGGACAAGTCCCCGTCCAGGCGGAGGGAGGCCGGACTGACCAGCCCCCGCACCACCTAGAACAGCTCCTCTGGATGCAACTTTGCAGATGCTATGAGGGCAGCAAAGAATTCCTTCTTTGCTGTCTTCACAGCCTCAACATAGGACCGCAAATGGATCCTATGGAGAAGTCGGTCAGATTCAGAGTGAGTCTGACGCCAGCATCGCTCTAGTGTCCTGCCTACCCTCTTCATATACTGCAGCCCCTCAGTAAACCAAGGGGCCCTGTGGTGATGAGACAGGGGCAGGGGATGTCTCGGAGCCACCCTATCGATGGCCACCCCCAGCAAGGTGTTCCAATGCTGTACCAGCACATCGACAGAGTGGCCGTCAGAGTCCAGGGATAACTACCTCAGAGCCTCCTGGAACCACTGCGGACCAACCTAACTGGTCCATTCCCCTTCTGGAGATGGTGCGCTGGGAGGCTGGTCTGCAGGAGATAATGGTCTGTCCATGACAAGGGCATAGATTGACAAGCAGATGTCAGAAGGACCTCTTCGGAGGGGCTTGGGAGGTTGGTCATGTTGGACATGGGAAGTTATGGCATGGTAGTGAGGATAGACCATCAGCACTGTTGGGAGAGACACTTGGTGCCTGTCACTGGGTGTTTTTAGACACATATTTCTCCTGGATGTTTGCTGTAACATCCGGAACTTTCTGTGTGTCTAAATCACTCATCCAGATCTTAAACTTCCAGATCTTTGAACTTCTGCGTGAAACTTCTCCCAGAACTTTTGTGTGTAAAAGGTTCTCTTGGTAAACTGCTTTGCTCCAGGCAGCTGTGGTCACTTGGTTTCCATGTCAACCTGTCACGTTTACAGCTGTGACTACTTTAGGCTGCCTCGGGGCAGTGTTTGTGTGAAGAATGCATCCGGAACTTACTTGTGGACTTGTAAACCCAGAAGATTGAAACATCCGGTACTTTAACATGTGTCTAAAAATGTCCACTGTCTTACCCTATCCCCACTGCTTCAGGATATTTGCGAGTTAAGGCAGGTAGGGTCCCTGATTTGACACATGCTGCTCAACATGAGGTCAGTGGCTAATAAATCATCAACCATTCATAATCTTATTCATCTGCATTACAGGGACCTGGCTGGATGAGGCGTCTGGGCCAATTTTGTCCCAGATGGTGCCAGCCAGGTACTTGATGCAGATTGGCCTAGGCTCAGGGGCTAAGGGGACGGGGTGGGTGGGGGGGTGGAGTGGCTGTGATCTGTAAAGACACCTTGACCTTTTCAGAGGTTTCTGGTGCCTGACTTGTCCTATATGGAGTGTTCCACCTCATGTTGGATTTGACAGAGGACAGATTGGGGATCCTGCTGGACCACCCTACTGCACATCTGACTCCCTGACTACTCTAGCCAAGCTGGTCTTTGTGGTGGTGTTGGGATCACCCAGACTTATTTTCTTGTGTGACTTCAACATGCACACTGAGGCCAGCCTTTCAGGGGCAGTGGAGGAGTTCATGGCTGCTATGTATCCCAGCAGGTAATATCTGGCCTGACACATGAGGCAGAACACACATTGGATTTGATGTTTTGCGCCAGTCTGAAAATAGGGGTTCTGATTATCGGGGGTGTTGTTACAACACCGTTGTCATGGTTGGACCATTAACTTCTCAAGGCCCAGATCCCTGCCCTTTTATGCCCTTGTCAGGGTGATGGATCCATTAGGATGGTTCACTCTCAGAGACTAATGGATCCGGTTGGTTTTCAGAACTCTCTGTGGGATTTACCTACTGACCTTGACAGCTACTCTGTCGATGACCTGAAATGACATCTTGACCATGGCCATTGACATGGTTGCACACAGGCAGCTGCTCCCACCACTGTGACAGCACAGGTCCCTGTGGCATATGGAGTATCTGAGGAAGTTGCAAGGGGAGGGGAGGCAATTAGAGCACAGGTGTTGCTCGACTTGTGCTGAAGCAACCGATTGCAGCATAGATAATTCTTGAAGCACTATGCCATGGCTTGGCAGTGAAGAAGGTTTTCTTCTCCACTATCATAGCATCTGAAAAGTCTCATCTGGTGGAATTGAGGGGTCTAGTTAATTCTGCCTTTCTCTGCCAGGAATTAGAATAATCTATTGTCAGCTGTGACATTTTTATTAGTTACTTTGCAGACAAAATCGCTCGTATTCACCAAGATTTGGGTGCTGACATTTCCACTGCAGAGTCAGAATTTGGGGTATGGAAACTCAATCTTTTCCTGTTTCTTTGGATCAGTTTCAATCGGTATCACCCACCGATGCAGAGGATTTGCTTGGAGTGATGTGGGCAACCAGCTGTGAAATAGATCCTTGCCTGTCTTGGCTGGTGACAGTCTAGGACAGCCAAGTCAAGAGATGATGGGACCATTGCTGTCTGAAGTTGTTAACACCTCCTATCAGGAGGGCAGGGTGCCAGACACCCTTAAACATGTGGTTGTGTGGCCCCTGAGTTGGATGCTAACTCCCCAGCCAGCTATCACCCTGTCTCTAACCTTCCCTTTTTAGGGAAGGTCATTGAACAGGTGGTTGACCAACAGCTCCAGGTTCATATTGATGCTGCTGGAATCCTGGTAGGGATGGGCGAACAGATCACGGTTTGGGTTCGTCCGTTCAGTTCGGCTGCGTTCGGTTCGTCCATTCGGTTTGGCAGTTCGGCTAGTTTGCCGAGTTCGGGTTCAGCTGTTCGGTTCAGTTGTCCGAACAGGCCATTCGTTTAGGCCGTTCGGCTGTTCCGTTCGACTGTCCGGCCATTCGGGAAATATTGTTATGGGTGTTTTTGTGTTTTTTATATGGTTTTTTGGTTTTTTATTGTGTTTTATATGGTTTTCTTTTGTTTTTTATTTGGTTTTTTTGTTTTTATATGGTTTTTTTATTTATTTATTTAATCTAATATAATATATATCTATCTACACTAAATCTAACTGCTATTAGCTATTCTAAATGCTATTAACTAAATGGATTATCTAATAAGTACACAGACCTACTCCTACAAACACTAAAACTAAATCACTAACGCTATCTCTATCACTAAGCTAACTCCTACAACTCTCTCTCTCTCTCTCTCTCTCTCTCTCTCTTTCTCCCCCATCCCATATCCATATCCAAATATCTCTCTCTATATATATATCCAAATATATCCCATATATATGGGATGGGGGGGAATCACAAATAGAAGATGAGTCTGTAGTGAAATACATACATTACATACTCAGTGAGTCTGTACAATGCATAACACAAGGTTTCAGTTATGGTTTAAGTTTCATTTCATTACAAAACTGAAATGAAACTTAAAGCAATCTAAAAATCCTACTCAACGCCTGCTGTTCAGTGACTGACACCTCCCTGTCATGTTTGACCTTCCAGTGAACCTTTTTTTGCCACCCGAACTCACCCAAACGCGATCTGAACTGACCGAACTGTTCGGCCGTTTTGCCGTTCGGTGTTCAGTTTGTTCGGTATGTTCACGTTCGGGTTCGGGTTTGAGTTCAGTCATCCGAAAAAGGCCGAGTTCGGGCCGAACTCCAAACTGCCAAACCGCGTTCGCCCATCCCTAAATCCTGGACCCTTTTCAGTCAGGCTTTCATCGGGCACGAAGACTGCGCTTGTGGCTTTGGTTGATGATCTACACCTGGAGGTTGATAAGGGAAATTGTACCATATTGATATTGTTAGATCTTCCAGCAGCCTTTGACACAGTTAATCTTGAGGTGTTGTTGACATGACAATTGGACCTGGTGTGGGTGCACAGAACTTCTCTTGGGTGGTTCCATTCATTTTGTTGGGGAGGTCTCAGCAGATGATGATGGGTGATTGCTTGTCGTCCCCTTATGGCCTTCCCTGTGGGGTCCTGCAGGGTTCCATCTTGTCTCCCTTCTTGTTCAATGTGTATATGAGGCCACTGGGTGAAATTTTATTTTATTCATTTATTTATACAAAATTTGTATCCCGCCCCTCCTGCCTATAGGGCAGCCTGGGGTGGTGAACAGCAACAATCAATAAAACAATAAAGCAGTTTTAAAAAGTTAAAAAATACAATAATGTAGTGGAAAAACAAGACCCTAACCCCCCGACCCCCCAGCCAAAAGCCTGGCGGAACAGCCAGGTCTTACATAAACGCCAAAATAGCAGGAGAGTGGGAGCCAACCGTGCCTTCTCCGGGAGTGAATTCCACAGCACAAGGGCGGCCACCAAGAAAGATCTGTCAGGGCTAGGGGTCATTCACGGAAGGGAAGGGGCACCCGGGGAAGACAGAGGCAGGGGGGATGGGGAGGCTTCGCACAGGCAAGCCCCTCAGACTCAGGGGAATCCCCGCCAACCTTAGATCCTACAGACACTTCAGGAGATGCAGCGGGAACACAGGCGGGGAATAGCACAGGAACCACCAAGCCCCAGACCCGGAAGCAACACAGAGTGGGAAGATGGGGGTGCAGAGCAATACAGAGAGTGATTCTGCATTACCGGCAAATGAGGAGGTGGGGCTTAGTCTGATGCTGCGGTGCTCTGCGCGCCTGCAGGGGCAGCGGGGGAGGAACTAGGTGTACTTAGATGGATGCATCCAGTGTCCCGGTGCCAGCAATCAGCATAGCTGTGAATCTGGGACTTGGACGACTGTGCGAGGCTTGTGCCAACTGGTAAGGGCCAGTGTGCAACAGGTAATGGGACTTGAGATCAACGGGGATCCATCAATGGCAAATACTGCCTCGGGGTTGGATTTTTGTAACAGGGGAACCCCGTATTTCTGCACAACCTGATCATTGATAAAGTTACCTGATGCCCCGTAGTCGATGAGCGCCGGAAGGCCTATCGCCTTAGTTGAGTGGAGCTGCAGCATTAGGGGTACCCATAATTGTTTGCCCTGGAGCCAGGTGGTGCATTGTTGGAATGGGGGTACTTGCACAGGTTACCAAGGCACCCCCTGTCCACCCCGGCCCCGATCGTTTCCCAATCCTCATCAGTTGGGGGGTAGTTGGGGATAAGTGTTGGAAAAGTACCCCACAAGGCCACAATAATAACAAAGTTTACCCAACTGGTGGCGTTCTTTTTCTTGTGGGTCGAGGGGGCCTCTTGAAGCTCCGATTTGCATAGGTTCAGGGTCCTCAGTCTTCACCACCCCTGCTCCTAGGACTGGGGTTCTTGCCGTCCACACCCGACCCGTATTCTGCTTCCGTTCTCATCAGCATTCTGTCAGTCTTTCGTCGATCTGAAAGGTCATAATGACAAGCTCTCCCCATTTTTCTGGGATACCGGTCAAGGCTAACTGATCCTTGATATCATCACTGAGGCCCTTTCGGAATAGAATCTTTAATACCTCATCAGCCCACCCCAGTTCCACTGCCAAATGTTGGAATCTAGTGACATATTCCAAGATTGGGTCTTTGCCCTGCCTGAGCATCATAATGGCACCCTCCGCATCCTTTTTACAATGGGGATAATCAAAGAGAAATTGAAACTCCCAGAGAAACCCGTTTAAGTCTTTTAATAAGGGGCTATCTTTTAGGAGCAAGGGTGTGGCCCAATCCAAATCCAGGCCTTCCAAATGCCCAATAATAAAAGCCACCTTGGCCATATCAGAGGCATACATAAGGGGCTGCATTTTGAAGGCCAATTTACATAGTGCCAAAAACCTCTGGAAGTTTTTTCAGTCCACCCCTAATTTTTGGATAGGGGGATGATGGGGCTCTCTCCATTGCTTCCCTGTGGCTGCAGAAGCAGCAGCAACAGTGTCCAGGGGGGGCACTACCTCGACCGGAGGTGTGGGTGCCGCTGCTATACCTTGTGCTCCCGCACCTCCCCCTGCCACCTGCTCCTTCAAATCCTTAAGGTCCTTTTCCAGGGCCTGAATGGCCTGAGCCATATTCGCCACCAGTTGCACCAGGTCCATGGTAAGGCCGGCAATACTGTGAGGGTCCTGGGAAGTGGGAGGATGGGAACCCACGAACCTGGTACTTGGCTTCAAATATACGCCCAAGGGACTCCTGTGGCATGGGGGTTTCACGGTTCTGCTGAGAAAAGAGTCCCCTCAGGATAGTAGTTGGCCCTATAAGTTCCCTAAGGAACAAGGCTGTGTCATCACAGGGAAAGAGATCAATGGACGCGTGAGCGAGCCCCTTCCACACTCCGCAGGGCGACCAGGTCCCTGCCCAATAGCCCACAATTACACCTGCACAGTGATTTGGGGAAAAAAATACCATGTGAAACAGTGTGGGGGAAAGGGAGTAGGGCTGTAGCGGAATATCGCAGCGGTAGCTATTTCCGACGGAAACAGTGTTTCCGCAATTAGTGGAACGGCATGGCAGAGGCTTTTATTCCTCGGTTTCATTTCGCGGTTCCGCGGTTCCGCTTATTTAATTCCGCAACTTAGTGGAATCGTGGAAACATGACATTTTCTCTATTTCCGCAATTCCTCCAGCGCCTAAAAATAGCGGAATAGCGGTTTTCCGCGATTTCTGCAATTTTTCCACGATTTTTCCGCAATTCCGCGATTTGCAGAATTCCGGCGGAATTAGCAGAATATCCGCAGAAAAGTCGCGGTGTGGCGCGGGCAGTTCCGAAATGGCGGAACGGAATCGCGGCGCGGTAAAAGCTGCTGCCGCATCAGCCCTAAAAGGGAGAAGCACCGCGGAGGGGGAACAGGGAGGGAACAGCTGTTACCACACTACAGGAGAGACAATTAGGGAACCCTCAAGGGAACAGACAGGATAGTGCACACCAATGATAACCCTCAACCCAACTCCACACACTCACTCACTCTGCACTCACCTCTCACACACCTTACACTCATCTCACATTCACAGCACTCGATCCAGTGATACTAGGTATCCCTTGGCTGAGGAAGCATAATCCTTCCATTGATTTGGAAAAAAAAGAGGGTCTCCTTTCCTTCCCCTTTCTGTATTTCTCATTGTCAGCAGGAACCACCAACACGGGAAGGAGTTCAGAGAAGGCTAGTAATCGCCTCGACGGAGGGTTCCGTGCTCCCTCTGGCCTATCAGGAATTCAGAGACGTGTTCCGTAAACAACAAGCACTGGAACTCCCGCCACATCATACAGACGATTGTACCATCAACTTGTTACCCGCCACTATGCCCCCATATGGATGAATTTATGCCCTGTCGGAACCCGAGTTAGAAACCCTGAAAGAATATATTGACTAGAACCTTGAAAAAGGGTTTATTCACCCCTCCACATCTCCAGGGGGAACACCACCCTTTTTTGTCCCCCAAAAAGATGAGGGGTTAAGGCCGTGCATTGACTATAGGGGCCTCAACGCCATTATCATAAAAAATCGGTACTCATTACCACTAATCCCTGAGCTATTAAACAGCCTTCAAGGAATCACTGTCTTTGCTAAACTGGACGTTTGTGGGGCCTATAACCTCCTCTGGGTGAAGGAGGGAGATGAGTGGAAAACCGCCTTCCGTACAAGATATGGACACTTTGAGTATCTCATTATGCCCTATGGATTGGCCAATGCACCAGCTGCCTTTCAACACTTGATCAATGACATATTACGAGATATTTTAGATCAGTTTGTCGCTGCCTATCTTGATGATATTCTTATTTTATCCCAGGATCTTCAACAACACACACAGCACATGAGAACAGTTCTGCAATGTTTGCGACAATATCACCTGTACTGCAAAATCGAAAAATGTGCCTTTCATCAGATGGAAGTCCCCTTTCTTGGATTCATAATCTCCACCAAGGGGATCAATATGGATCCCTCCAAGGTAGAAGCAATCAACACCTCCCCCCCCCCCCCCCCCGCAAGTGGCAAAACCCTTGCAACGATTTTTGAGTAGTATTAATTACTACAGGCAGTATATTCCACAATATGTGGACTTGACTGCACCCCTAATGGGCCTCCTTAAGAAGGGGCAACACTATGTGTGGGGACTGCTTCAACAAGAAGTGTTTGATCACTCAAAAACAGCCTTTATGACGACACTCATCCTACAATACCCTGATTTCTCTCTACCTTTCCTTGTAGAAACTGATAACTCCAGTGTGGCATTGGGGGCAGTACTTTCCCAAACCCAAGAACCAGGACAACCACCTTTGCCATTTGCATTCTACTCTCAGCAGTTAACCCCCGCAGAACGTAATTACACTATACTGGACCGAGAATTATTAGCGATACATGCAGCCTTCGAGGTTTGGCGACACTACCTTGAGGGAGCCCAGCATCCAATCCATGTGATCATGGACCACAAAAATCTAACATTTCTGCAAACCGCCAGGATCCAGAATGCATGTCATGCAAGGTGGGCCCTCTTCTTCACACATTTTAATTTCCAGATTATTTATCGCCCTGGAAAACTTAACACAGTGGTGGATGCTCTCTCACGTTGCTATGAAGTCCCCAATGACCTAGCCTCAAAAGGAGAAACAATTAAAAACCAACAAGTCTTCCTAGCAGGGGGGCTTACTGCACATCAACTTAAGACTTGGGTCACCCAAGACCCAGAGATGTGGGCAGTAACAGAACCACATTCGACAGGATTGCCCAGACACAATGAAGCCATCGCAGTGCCTCGCGCCACATGCCAGAAGATTCTCTGGGTCCACCACGATGCCCCGCTAGCAGGACACCCCAGGCAACAATGCACACTTCAGCTGCTACAGCGACACTTTTGGTGCCCCATCATGCGACAAGACGCAAGATGGTATGTACAAGGCTGTCATAATTGCTGCCACACTAAGGTGCCATGAGCAAAGCCTATTGGGCTATTACAATTGGCACCCCTACCACAGGGACCTTGGCAAAAGGTTAACCTAGACATTATCGTTGAACTACCTCGATCTCAAGGCTATACTACCATTTTTGTGGTTATAGACCAGTTCACCAAAATGGGGCATTTTATCCCCTGTAAAAAGCTCCCCACTGCTCACCATACACCACAACTCTTCCTCCAACATGTAGTTAAGCATCATGGTCTTCCCTGAACCATCGTGTCTGATCGAGGGCCACAGTTTACAGCTCAATTTTGGCGTGCCTTATTCACTGTGGTAGGCACACAAATTGCACCTACTATGCCCTATAGACCTCAAGCAAATGGACAAGTGGAACGGGCCAACCAAACACTCGAGCAGTATCTTCACTGCTATGTCGACTACCTACAAGATGATTGGGTAACGTATATTAGGGCTGTAGCGGCATACCGCCGCGGCAACTGTTACTGACAGAAACCCCTACTCCACACATTGCGGCGTGGTTTGGCAGAGGCTGCTTTCTGCCGCCGCCGGCGGTTTGCCGCTAATGTTGCCGCATCATCAGAACTGATGGGTGGAAGCGAAACTTTTGCGGATTCCCAGTAAGAAGTGGCACCACCTCCCCTTTCCGTCTGCCGCGGAATATTTGTGATTATCTGATCATTGTATCATGGTTCCGCACCCTGAATATAAGGTATCGCGAGACCCAGCGGCATGATTCATCAGCCAATTTCATTGTCTAGGGCTTTTTCATTTCATTGGCTAGGGCTTTCACAGAGAGACATGTCCCGCCTTCACCATTAAGTATAAATAGTTGTATTTGTAGCTTGTTTCTCCCTCTTGATCCCCAATCACAGTGAGAGAAAGTGACTGTTGGAGCCGTGCCACCAGTGTCTGTGTTTGTTAACCCACTCCTGATCTTCCGTGCTCCATGACAAAGCACCGCATAGCGACTCGAGGAGAGAGAATCCTATCCCTTCCTCCTAATTCATATAATACCATCGATTTTGGATAACATAAGAAGGTTTTTGTGTAAGTGCTTGAACTTTTATTCTAATTCTTTTAAACTGTGCTTTTTTTTAACAGCTAATTTAGTGCTAAAGCAGCTAAAGTAATTTTGGTACAGCTGCACTTTACATTTTCCATTATCCTTTTTTGTAATAAATGTACACATATGTTCTTTATTGCTATGAGCCTATTATGTTTATTGCTAGGTTTTGCTTGATATTGTTTGTGGTTGCTATTGTTAGTGCTCTAGTCTGCAATGCATAGCCGGGGGTAGCCGCGGAATCTGCAGAATCCACCAGCGAGCCTGGAGCATGGACTCGGGGAGGGTCGGGGAAGCACATGGTGAAATAGACATGGCCGGGGGGAGGGGCTTCTGGGAGAGTCACCCATGGGGAGAGCCTGGAGGAGGGGGGGTGCATAGCCAGTAGCCGTGGAAGACTTGGGGTCCCTGCAGCCCCTCTCCCGGAAGCACCTCCCCAACACCCCCCCGGCTGTCTCAATTTCCCCGTGTGCTTCCCCGAGTCCCTGATCCAGGCTTGCTGACAGCTTCTGAGCCTGACCCGAGTCTGCATAGCCAGTAGCCGTGGAAGGCTCAGAAGCCACGGGCGAGCCTGGAGCATGGACTCGGGGAGGGTCGGGGAAGCACACGGGGAAATAGATGCAGCTGGGGGGGAGGGGCTGCCCGGAGAGTCACCCATGGAGAGCCTGAAGGAGGGGGGATAACTGTTGGCCGTGGAAGACTTGTGGTCCCTGCAGTCTCTCTACCGGCAGCCCCTCCCCAACCCCCCCGGTCGTCTCAATTTCCCTGTGTAATTCCCTGACCCTCCCCGAGTCCATGCTCCAGGATAGCCGGTGGCTTCTGAGCCTTCCGCGGCTACTGGAAGCTATGCCCCCCCTCCTCCAGGCTCTCCCTTGGTGACTCTCCTGGCAGCCCCTCCCCCCCAGCCATGTCGAATTCCCCGTGTGATTCCATGACCCTCCCCAAGTCCATGCTCCAGGCTCTCCAGTGGATTCTTCCTCTCCCCCCGGCCATTTCTATTTCCCCGTGTGCTTACCCGACCATCCCCAAGTCCCTATTCCAGGCTCGCTGGTGGCTTCTGAGCCTGACCCAATTCTGCATAGCCAGTAGCTGCGCAAGGCTCAGAAGCCACTGGCGAGCGTGGAGCAGGGACTCAGGGAGGGGCGGGGAAGCACATAGGGAAATAGACATGGCCGGGGGAAGGGGCTGCCCAGAGAGTCACCCAGGGAGAGCCTGTAGGGGGGGATAGCCAGTAGCCACAGAAGACTTGTGGTCCCTGCAGCCCCTCTACTGGCAGCACCTCCCCAACCCCCCCGGCTGTCTCAATTTCCCCGTATGCTTCCCTGACCCTCCCTGAGTCCATGCTCCAGGCTAGCTGGTGGCTTCTGAGCCTTCCGCAGCTACCAGCGGCTATGTCCCCCTCCTCCAGGCTCTCCCTTGGTGACTCTCTGGGAAGCCCCTCCCCCCCAGTCATGTCTATTTCCCCATGCGATTCCCCGACCCTCCCTGAGTCCATGCTCCAGGCTCGCCGACGGAGTCTTCCCCTCCCCCGGCCATGTCCCCCTGTGTGCTTCCCTGACTGTCCCTGAGTCCCTGCTCCAGGCTCGCTGGTGGCTTCTAAGCCTGACCTGATTCTGCATAGCCGGTAGCCGCGGAAGGCTCAGAAGCCACTGGCAAGCCTGGAGCAGGGACTCGGGGAGGGACGGGGAAGCACATGGGGAAATAGACACGTCTGGGGGGGAGGGGCTGCCCAGAGAGTCACCCAGGGAGAGCCTGGGTGACCAATGCCCCAATCAGGCAGGCACTGGTAGTGTCTTTCAAAAAAGATAAAAATCCCCGCCAGATCGGTGTGGCTCGAGGTTGCTACCTTGCAAGCAATGGTTCTTCAAGCTGGCTCCAAACATTCTCACAAAAGTGATGCTCTCGGGCACCGTTATATACACAGTCATATCAACCATTTATTACTTTTTGAACAATCACACGAACGATGACAGTCTCTATGCCACACGCAGTAAACAATGAAACTTGACGTTCATCTACAAACAGTACTTTAAGTTGTGTTGGCATTGTGACAATGTTTAGAGCCATCCCGAAGAACATTTTTTACAAGGTAGTAACCTTATGTTCTGCAACTGCCACTATTCCCATAATTCCCACAACCTTTAGAGTCCCTGCAAAAACGTTGTTTCTTTTAATTTTATTTTCATGATTGTACAACTACACGATACAATACAATACACAATAATACAAGTACTATTCTAGTTGTATTATAGTTACATACAATTGTACTTATACAAAAAAAACGATGAAAAAAATTTCAACCTTTTTGAGAGAAAATAAAGATATATAAAATATGTAAGCTAAAAATAATACACATGCGCTAACATACTCATTTTCCATTTACTGTGCAGATTGCCTCCCCTGATACATTGTGCATATGGCCTGCAGGAACAAACACGTCTTTTGCTCTGCAACAGACTTTAGGTAAGTTCATTTAAGACAATACTGAAAGACATTTTTTAAATGACAGCCTACTGATAAGTAATTGCTTGTTGTGTTCTATTAAGTCATGATGCAGAACATTTGGATCATTGGAGTTTTGTACATAACAAGACTCGAGCAATTCTGCAGCACAGAACACGCATACATCAATTTTAATTTACCCAATGTTAGCGTGAGATGGATCAGAAGGGGTGGGATGCGATGGTCCAATGTATTACCGTCTTTAAAGAAGGAAAGGCAATTCATTTAATTCCTTTATGACCTGCCTTCGTGCATTGTAATCCAATCTGGTGGTAACGATATTGGCATGCTCAAAGGGGGTGAGCTTCTGGAGGAAATGAGAAAAGATTTAAAGGCAATAAACCTTCTGTTTCCTGGTTGTAAGCTTGTCTTCTCTGACATGATCATTCGCATTTGCAACTGATATAGCACTAATATGTGTGCTATTAATAAAGCTATCAGAAATGTAAATAAGTGTGTTGGTGCTGTCCTTAAGGATATTGGTATGGTTTCTGTCTGCCACCGGAACATTATAGCCACCTGAATTGATATGTTTTTGCTTGACAGCGTACACCTTTCACAATCTGGCATGTCAGTGTTCTATGATAAAATTAGGTCTGCTATATTAGCAAATGTACTGTCATTGGTTTTCTCCAAACTCATTATTGATGTAACACAATGAGTTATATAACATTTACGTGTGTATATTTTGTCCATTAATAATTCCTTATTGACTTATTCGGACACTCTTTGTTTCCATAGGCTATAGAGATGCCAGCACAATCGACTGAGTGGAAACATGATAATTCCTCTTTTGGACAGTGTACTACAACTCGCAGCAGTAGGACGAGCCAGAGCAATGTCTTGTCACTTCATAATGGAAAGAAAAGACACAGTGTCTCCTTGAACACCACAAGTCCCAGAGTCTGGTGTGGAGGCTCTGGCTGTTGCTTCTGGGCCAGTAATCTCGCAGCCCCCTCTTGTATTTCAACAAGAAGCCCCACACCCACAGCATTCTGCCATTAATGAATTTTCCCAGCCGCAGATTGCAATGCATATTTCACCTGCCGAAATGGCATTGCTGCAGCTGGCCAGTTCAGTACCTCAGGCAACAGCCAAATGCTCACAGGCGCCTCTTCAGTTGCAACCACACACCCAACAGCAGTCTGATGGTGTGGAATTGTTACAGATGTTGCTACCAATGCGTATTTCAGCAGCTAAAATACCATTGTCACAGCATGGCAGTTCTAAACATTGGGCACTGCAGCAAACTAAATGTGCTTTAATCAAATGCTATGTTTCAGTGCAGGATGCACTAATGGGTTTTCTTGATGCAGACTCCCCCTCCACTGTAGGAGAATCATCCATGGACTCCTACAAAGATGTTGAATTGTCCCAACTACATTGTCAACAATTTAGAGCTTCAACTTGAAAGCACATCCGAGCAATCTCAAAAATGCATGCAGGAGCCAGTGAGGGCACACAGTGACAATGCCCGGAGCCAATTGTGTACATCAGCTGTTGATGTGGAAGAAGGAGAGCATGCTCTGGAAAGCGAGCCAGGGGTGAGTGTGCATGACAACATGAATGTGTGTGCGACACACTTTTCTCATCATGACCGCGCCAACAACAATACTGATACTGATGGTACCATGGATGATTTGGAATTAACCAAAGATGTAGACGAAGACAATCTTCATGATCCATTGTACAGTCCTCATAATGCACAATCCTCAGGCTCCAGCCAACTGCGTAAAAGGCTACGGATGGATGAAAACCCCTTAAATTTTGAACAGGAAGGTCATTTGCCCTTGCAATATAGTACGGGTACTGACATAGCCCCAATTTTGAAAAAAGCTTCATCGAAACATCAGCCAATGACTCTGAGCTCCAACCACAACACAACATCAAACAAGGCCAACACTCCAACATCATTGGCTCTTACCAGGGAAAAAAATTCTACACCGGCGTGTTTGCTTGTGGCATCCACATCAACAAATCACGAGGCTGTATTATCATCACAGCAAGGAACAATCAACAACACCCCCGATGGGAATGCAGACATATGAAAAGAACTAAGGTCGGATGTCTGGGACCATTTCACTGCATGTGATGCAAAGAAACTAGTAATGAAGTGCAAATACTGTGCAAGGAAAATAACAAGAGGGACCGAAGGAGGGAAGAGCCAGCCTGGGACTAGTGGTATGCGCAGCCCCATGAAGCACCATCACCAGTCCATTCTCAATGCCTCTAGCAAAACTACAACAAGCAACAGCGAGGATCCCTCTATAAACACCGCTAGTGATAGGACTGTGCAGACCACATTGC
>QEPC01002186.1:862516-893865 GCA_003113815.1 Sphenodon punctatus | reverse complement strand
CATCTCCCTGGCAGTGGGGGAAGGGCAGTCAGTGAGGGCATCGGCGATGGTGGTCGGCGACTGAAAGTGAGCGTAACACCGGCGGTGCTAGGGGGCGAGGCATAATAGCTCTAACATCACACGTGCCGCCTGGCTCAGCTGCGCTAATCAGTTTATCTTGGGTTAATGTAAAAAATAAACATTATTTAATTATTTATATTACAAAGTATGGCAGCAAAGCACAGCAATAATTATATTATTACCAAAACAAACAATAACACTGATGTAAAAGTTACATGTAACGGTGGGGATTTGAACCAGCCAAATGAGAGCTACAAATTGTATAGCAAGTGGTGACATTAACAACTATGCCAACAACAGAGTTCTATTGCGCAGCTGAATTCTTCTAGACTGAGGAATTGCGGAATGAGGATTGTGTAAGACACTATGATGCATGCACTTCAGTTTCACAGTACACTTCATTCCTTCAACTTTCAGAGCCAGCCAGGTACTAGTATGCAAAAATGACTCGAACAGCAAATACACAGGTCAGTTTAAACTCCCAAAATGAGTTTTTTGTTTAAAAAATTTCTTTGCAGATCTTTACATAAAATATCAATTTGCAATATAATAAAAACAACATTCCTTCCTTCAACTCACAACCAGAACATGTTGTACATGCATTTATGTATTGAGAAGAAAGAGGAGTTACTGCGGTACAGAGAGACACACAGACAGCGCACAGCACCAGCAGCAGTAAACTCAGCAACTAAGCGTGACAGTACAGCGCAGCAGCGGCAGCATACAAAATAGTCATACTCCCTTCACGGAACCGCGATAAGCGCTCATGACTGTGTCTCATATATCAAATTGGCGGAACGCGGGAAAAGACCGCTGATTACAACATTAACGATCGGCAAATCGGTAAAGCACATACATGCCGCATCTGCGGATTCTTGTAGCGGGAGAATCGCAGAATCGCGGGGTACTGCGCGGAATTCTGCGATGCGCAACGTGGGATTCCGAGGTTGAGGAATTGAATTGCGGTGTGGTAACAGCTGCTGCTGCAACAGCCCTATTGTATATCCCCCTTGCCGAATTTGCTTTTAACAATGCCCCCCATGCTTCCCTAGGTACGTCTCCATTTTATGTGTCCTATGGGTTCCATCCCAGACTCATGCTGTCCGAAGAACCCTCAGTGGAAGTACCTGCAGCCTGCACCATGATACAAACCTTACATCATTACCACGCTCATGCCCGTGCCATGCTACAACCCGCGTGCCGGCAGTATAAACAAAATGCCGATTGACATCAACGGCATACATCACAATATCAGGTAGGGGATATGGTATAGGTAGATCGATGTCACTATCCTTCCCTCCGTCCTTCCTCCAAACTAGATAACCGATTCATGGGACCTTTTCTGGTGGAACAACAAATCAATGCTGTCATTTATCAATTGACCCTACCTTCCTCTTTTCACATCTACCCTGTGTTCCATGTATCCTTGCTAAAATCTAATCATCATCCTCTTTTTCCCCCTTCCTCCCCTCCAGGACCCATATGTGACATCCAGGGTGCACCTGAATATGAGGTTTGGGCCCTTCTAGATTCCAAACGTGTGCGTGGCACCCTTTTCTACCTGGTGGATTGGAAGGGCTACAGCGTTGCTGATCGTTCCTGGGAACCAGTCGCCTCCATTCACGCTCCTCGGCTGACCCGTATGTTCCACTTTTGCCACCCCTCCAAACCAGGGCCCTTGCGGGCTTTTCATGGAGTCCAGTGGCCCTGGGGGGGTGGTGGTACTGTCAAGTCTAGGGGTCATTCATGGAGGGAAAGGGGCACCTGGGGAAGGCAGAGGCAGGGGGGGAGAGGAGGCTCCGCACAGGCAAGCCCCTCAGACTCGGGGGAATCCCCACCAACCTTAGATCCCACGGACACTTCAGGAGATGCAGCGGGAACACAGGTGGGGAATAGTACAGGAACACACACACCCAAGACCCGTAAGCATTGCAGAGTGGGAACACGGGGGCGCAGGGCAATACAGAGAGCGATTCTGCATTACCGACAAATGAGGAGGTGGGGCTTAGTGTGACGTTGCGGTGCTCTGCGCGCCTGTAGGCGCAGCAGGGGAGGAGCTAGGTGTACTTAAACAGACACATCCAGTGTCCCGGTACCAGCGATCAGCATAGCTGTGAAGCTGGGCCCTGGACGACTGTGCGAGGCTTGTGCCATTCCCTTGTTAGAATTGAGTGCTGTGAGTGTGAGGTGAGTGTAAGGCGTGTGAGAGGCGAGTGCAGAGTGAGTGAGTGTGTGGAGTTGGGTTGAGGGTTATCATTGGTGTGCACTATCCTGTCTGTTCCCTTGAGGGTTCCCTAATTGTCTCTCCTGTAGTGTGGTAACAGCTGTTCCCTCCCTGTTCCCTGGCCGCGGTGCTTCTCCCTTTTCCCCACATAGTTTCATGCGGTATTCCCCCCCCCAATCACTGTGCGGGCGTAATTGTGGGCTATTGGGCAGGGACCTGGTCCCTCTGCGGAGTGTGGAAGGGGCTCACTCACGCTTCCATTGATCTCCTCCCTTGTGATGACACGGCCTCATTCCTTAGGGAACTTATAGGGCCAACTACTATCCTGAGGGGACTCTTTTCTCAGCAGAACCATGAACACCCCCCATGCCACAGGAGTCCCTTGGGCGTGTACCTGAAGCCAAGTGTCAGGTCCGTGGGTTCCCATCCTCCCACTTCCTGGGACCCTCACAAGATCTAACATCGGTGGCCACCCACCTCACCCAGGGAACCTCCAAAAAGGCTCCAACGGACAATCTCAAGGGTCGCATGGGCACATGGGGAGTGAGGCGGTCCCGCAGGTAAGTAGGGCCCATGCTGTGAAATTATTCAGAGGGTTAGTGTGAGGTGTCATCAATATACTAGTGAAACAGCTTTACCTCTCTTTTTCTTCTGACCCAGTTTCTGCAGTCTCAGTGCTTATCCATTGCCTGACTGTGGCTGGGAATGGATGAGGATGAGCTGATTGAGGCTGTATCCTGACAAGACTGAGGTGATGATGGTGGGCCAGCCCTGTGGCTTGGAGGGAATTGGGATTTATGTCATTGATGAGATCTGGCCCCCTCTGGTCCCTCAGGTTCACAGTCTAGGAGTGCTTCTGGACCTCATGCTGTGCCTGGACCATCAGGTTGCAGCTGTGGCCAGGAGTGCTTTTCACCAACTTCATCTGGTTAGGAGGCTGTGGTCTTTTCTTTCCGATTTGGACTGTGCCACTATCATCCATACTTTCATCACTTTGAGGGTAATCTACTGCAATGCACTCTACATGGGGCTGCCCTTGGTGACTGTTCAGAAACTGCAGCTGGTGCAGAATGCAGTGGTCTATCTCCTTTTAGGGATGGGTTGCTGGAAGCACATTACACCAGTGCTCTGGAGTCTGCACTGCCTATAGCTTTCTGGGCAGAATTCAAGGTGCTGGTTTTGACCTTTAGAGCCCTATACAACCTGGGCCCCACTTACCTGAAAGATCAGCTGTCCTACAATACTTTGTTGCAGCCCCTGAGGTCGGCCAGGAGTGCCCTCCTGTGGGTTCCATTCTTACTATTGTCAATGGAATGGGGTGTGTTCTTGGTTGCTGTCCTAGGTCTATGGCACTCCTTTGCTCTGGAGGTTTATTTGAACCCAGTCTGGTCATCTTCCAGAGGCGGTGTAAAATGTTTCTATTTGCTAAGGCATTTGGCAGGTGGGGGTGTGTATTGGGGTTGGTTTGGAGGTTATGTCCTCTTGTGGGTTGGAGGTGGGGTTAGTGAAGTTTTTAGGGGAGGGGCATTGGGGTAGGTATCCTGGGGAGGAAATTGGGTTTTTTTCTATATGTTTTAAGGGATTTTATCAATAGCGATCCACCCTGAACCATTATGGGAAGGGTGACATATACGTTAAATGAATGAATGAATAATATTCCTGCACTCCATTGTGTGTAGCTGGGGTGTTGCAGAGCTGGCATCTGCTGGTGTCACCTTCCCCCCACTTGGTAGTGCCCTTCCCAGACCAGAAGTTCTATTAGTAAAATGTCATGGATGAGAATAGCTTTAATAGTAGGTATGGTAGGTTGAGACTTTGGGCAAAAATTTTAAGAGAGAAGCAAAATAAACCAGGCATGCTATTTCCCCCGCCCACTACAGAACTACCAGTTTGTGGGAGGGAGTGCTTCTGGATCATTTTACTTCCCTCTTAAAATCACTATTAGGGGATTTCCCTTGTGGAGCCCAGCTCCTTCCTGATTAGTAGGGAACCAGGAAGACTCCCTCCCCTGCCTGTAGTAGTGCATACCACCATCTTGAGAGGTGCAGAGACAACAGAGAGAGGAAACAAATGTTTCTATTTTGTCTAGGACAGTCAAATGTGTAAGACAGTCCCTGATGAGCTACACTGTTGCCTTGTCTCCAGCTGACTCTTCCACACCCATGCTGCTGCTGTCTCTGGGAGTCTAGGCTGCATCACTTCCCTGCATCACTTCCCTTGTCCACCTTCCCCCTGCCACTGTCTCTGGGACTCAGGTCACCACCTCTGTGCTGCTGCTGCTGCTACATCAGGCTTTCCAGCTACCTTATCTGTTGCTCAGTCCATCTTCTCTGCTGGTGATAAGGGGAAAGGGCTAGGGATGGGCGAACGCAGTTCAAAGTTCAGAGTTTGGACCAAACTTGAATAGTTTGGTCAACTGAACCAAATGCGTGAACTGAACTTGAATTCGAACGTTTGGTTAGGATGCGTTCAATGAGTCCAGAATTGAATTTCCATTGGTTTCAATGGAAAACACATTATTGGCTGTAACGTTGTTGTTTTTTATGATATGTGGCTGAACGTTGGGGTTCCTATACCTACAATGGAAAGCATTGTGTGTACCAAATCTCAAAATGATTGGATAAAGGCATCCAATTTTAGAAGCAGTTGAATTATTGTATTTTGCAATATTCTACATATACATTCTTAGCTGTAATTTCTTTGCCTCACATCTAATGTAGGTGAAACTTGACCAGTTTATACCCCTTCCCATATTTACTATCTTTGCCAAATTTCATAAGGATTGAAAAAAGGGTCTTGGTGTTATAAGCAATTAACATATAAATGTATGTCTGACTATAACATCTTTGTAGTCCAACCGGTGTACATATTACACTTTCATGATCATCTCTGCCAAATATCAGAAAGATTTTATAAAGGATCCCAATTTTATATGCCTGTACAACATATGTAGAGAAGGGGCCTATGCCTGGGATTCTTTTATGTCACTGTGGTATAAGATTGGTTTGTGATGCGAATTGGTCAACAGAAATGTCATCCAAATATCCTCATTCTGTGCTGGGACCATCCCAACATATCTCCCCGACTTGTTTCTGGGAAGTCAGAAACATCTGTTTAGGAAAGACTCAATAGAGATTCTCTTATGTCCTATTTCTCAGTGCTGCAGGATGTGATTGTGATGATAATTGGCCAGCCTGGATGTGTTTAAACTATCACTGCTTTTAAACGAGGCGTGCTGAAGCGCCTCCTCAACGCCGCTAATTGAAGACTTCAATTATCAGGATTAAGAATGCGCTGCTCCAAAGCCCCGTGTCTCCAGCCACCGCCGCCGCCGGCAACGGGGAGAACGTCACTTCCGGCGGCTTTGCTTTAATGTGGCATTGAGGAGGCGCTTCAGCGCGCCTCGTTTAAAAGCAGCCTATGTCTCCTGGCTTCTGGGATGCTATCTCAGAAGTCCCAGTTATGTTGCTTATGCCCGCCTCAGGGCTGCCCCCTATGCCCACCTCGAAGACACTACCAATTGGTCCTGTAAAGCTAGAAGCTTGCAGTAATGTGTTTGGCCATTGAATGTGTCTGTCAGTCTTTGGGGTTGCTCCACATCCTTCCTCCTACAGTCTCTCTCCCCCTGCCATGCAGGGTTTCTGCCTCTTACTGGCACTGAATATGCTGATATTCATCTGAATAATGATCTTCATGGGGACAACATAAATTGCTTATATAATTGGGTCCCTTTATCAAAATCTCCTGTACATTTGCTGAAATGGCAGGAAAGGTATTTGATACATTCTTGCTAAATATCATGTAAACAGAGTGGAATATCAAAATGTTACAGCTGGAAATGTATTTTCAGGTTAATGTCTTATACCCTTGGGATCCTTTATCCACTCTTTCTGAAAATTGGCAGAAGTATTAAGCATATGGAGGGATGTAGTATGCACAAGTTTCATGAACATTTGATGCAAGATAAAGAAGTTGCAGCCATGAATGTGTATGGAGCTTTTCTTAAAATCACAACATTCAATTGATTCTGAAATTCGTCCCCTTTATCTAGTCATTCTAACTTTGGTTACACATGGTGCCCTTCACTGTGGGTAGAATCTCCCCCAATTCCATCAAAATTTAATAAAAAACAAAAATGTTATAGCTGGAAATGTTTTTCAGTTTTCCCCCTTTATTTCAAAAACCAAATGTCACTTTCAGTTCCTGATTGCACCAAACTAAAGATTGAACTGAGCCCGACTGAACTGAATATCGAATCTGACTCAAAGTTTGACCCAAACCACCAAATGGATGAACATCCAAACTTTGTTCTGTTTGCACATCCCTAGAAAGGGTTGGGGAGAGGGGTGGTGGGGCTAGGTGACCCAGAATTAGGATGGAGTGGCCACGTAATGCCAGTCACCAACATGGCTCTCATTCTTTGCAGTGTTCACAGGTGGCTGGGACAGTGATGGGGAGGAACCTGTGGAGCCCTGGGGCACTGAGGCACTGGCTGGAGATGGTAGGCACAGAAAGCAGGTGGTCCATCACAGTGGGCCAGTGGAGACTTGCATGCTCAATAGGTAGGCATGGAGGGTGGGGGCAACCATAGGTGTTGAGGCAATAGACAAGACAAACGGGAAAACCACTGGACTGGGAAGGTGGGAGTGGAACGCCCCAACCAATGGCTGTCCTTTCTGTCTCACTACAGGCCTACCAGCAGGAGGGAAGCCTGAACTGGGGAGACCATCCATGAGCACCCAGCAGACTCAGCCCTGTGGGCATGGAACCAGTGGTGCACGAAGGATCTGGTGCAGGAGCTACTGGATGTGACCACACAACGGGTGGCGAGATCAAGGGGCACCATACAGGGGGTGCCTGAGTACTAGCATTCCCCGAAGCAGTGCACCACCCAGCACAGGGACCTCACCACTGAGGCCCACAGGGAACACTGGAAGGAGAGGTGGCAATTGGATCACCACATGCAGGAGATACAGGACTTGCAGAGGTCCATGGAAATGGAGAGCCGTGTACTGCAGGACATCATGTGGCAGTCCTTAGGGATGTAGTGCCCCCTCCTCCACCGCATGGCCACTACAAGTACTGCTATAACAGCTACACTGTGATGGACCCCAGTTTCTGACCTCCTCCAGAGCTCCTACCACTGCCCCCCTCCTGGATCTTGAATGACAAAGAAGGTCTTTCCATCAGCCAGCCCCACCAAGGAGCCCAACTGCCTGAATCCCTGTTCCTGTTCAGGACCAACCAGACTCGAAGACCCAACCAATCACCAGTCACTCAGCCACCCAGTCAGCCACCGTAGTCACCAATCCTGCAACCACGGAGTCCCATGAGGAGGAGAAAAAAACCTCTGCCAGCTGTGGGCAGGAGGGGAAGGTGATGAGACATTAAAATGTTGCCCATGTGGAGGCTCTGCAGGCCTATTTGGTTCTCCGAGGAGCTGCAGATGCTGAAGCAGGCGGGGCGATGGTTGGAGCAACAGTGGCATCATTCTTAGGCTGAAGCGGATGCAGCATAGAGCTAGTTTATGAGCCTATGCTGTGGCTATGCAGACAGCAAAGAGGGAATTATTTCCTACCCTCATAGCGTCCGCAAAATCCCATCTAGCAGAGCTGTTCCACGTTGTGAGGGGGCTGGTCAGTCCGGCCTCCCTCAACCCTGGAGTTGATTCATCATCGGCCCGCTGTGACCTTTTTGAGGATTATTTTGTGGAGAAAATTGCTCATATTCACCAAGACCTCGATACACCAAGACCTTGGTATTCACCAAGACCTTAACACAGTGGAGGAGGTAGAGGTGGTAGAAACCCCGCCTTGTCTGATTTTGTGGGATCAGTTTCAGTTGGTGACACCCGCTTATGTGATGGGGGTGCTGGGGACTGTTTGAGCCACTTCTTGTGAACTAGATATGTGCCCATCCTGGCTGATTAAGACCTGCCGGGAGACAATGGGGCCATTGTTGGCTGGGGTGGTCAACGCCTCCCTGCGGGAGGGCAGAGTGCCGGCCTGTCTCAAGGAGACGGTGGTACAGTCTCTGCTCAAAAAACCATCACTTGACGTTGACTCCCCTGCCAGCTATCGGCTGGTCTCTAACCTTCCCTTTTTTAGGGAAGGTTATTGAATGGGTAGTGGCTCAGCAGCTCCAAGGGCACCTGGACTGCACCGGTTATTTGGATCCCTCACAGACTGGCTTTTGTCTGGGGAATGGCACGGAGATGGCATTGGTGGATTTGGTCGATGATCTGCGTCATGAAAAAGATACGGGTCGGTCGACCCTTTTGTTCCTATTAGATCTGTCAGCTGCATTTGATACCATTGACCATGAGATGTTGGTGACGCGCCTGTGGGACAGTGTGGTGGTGGGCGGGATTGTTCTTGAATGGTTCCGCTCATTCCTGACCAGGAGAACTCAGCAGGTGGTACTCAGTGATTATTTTTCATCGTAGCGAGATCTTTCATTTTGGGTCCCGCAGGATTCTGTTTTGTCCCCTCTCCTGTTCAACGTATACATGCAGCCGCCTGGTGAGGTGATCGGGGGTACGGGGTGAGGCGTCATCAGTATGCGGATGACACCCAACTGTACCTCTCTTTTTCAACCGACCCAGGTCTGGCTGTCTCAGTTCTTACATGGTTTTTGGAAGCTGTGAGGGACTGGATAAGGGCTAATCGACTGTGACTGAATCCTGACAAGACGGAGGTGATGTTAGTGAGTAAGTCGGTGGAGATGGTGACCCCTCGGTTGAGGGGGCTTGCCCTCCATTGACTTCCCAGGTGTGGAACCTGGGGTTGCTCCTCAATGTGCAGCTCCACTTGGTTTTCCAGGTGGAGGCTGTGGTGAGGAGTGCCTTCAGCCAGTTACATCTGGTGTGGCGGCTTTTGCCGCTGGTTTCGGATCTGTCCACAATCATCCATGCTTTTATCACCTCTTGGTTAGACGTGCTCTACATGGGACTACTTATGGTGACGGCTCGGAAGTTGCAGCTGGTGCAGAATGCAGTGGCCCAGCTCCTGGTGGGGCTGGGACACCAAAAGCACATTACACCAGTGCTCCGATCTCTGCACTGGCTGCCAGTAGTCTTCTAGGCCAAATTCAAAGTGTTGGTTTTGACCTATAAAGCCTTACACGCTCTGGGACATGCCTATTTGTGAGACTGCCTCACTCCTCGGGTTCTGGACTGGCCCCTGCGGTCATCTGTGGGCGCCCTGTTGGAGGTCCCTCGGGTTTCCTGGGGGGCCACACGGGACAGGGCATTCTCGGGGGCCGCACTGTGCCTTTGGAACTCCCTCCTGGTGGTGGCCCGTCTGGCCCCAGACCTCCCGAGTTTTAGTAGGAATTGTAAGACCTGGCTATTCTGCCAGGTATTTGGCGAGGGAGAAAGGTGAGGGTGGGGGGTGTTATGGGGCTTTTTGTCTTCCTATTCTTATTGCTGTTTTTATCTAACGTTTTTATATATTTTATTGTATTTTTATTGTTGAAGTTTGTGAGCCGCCCCAGGCTTCCTGTGGCAGGAGGGGCAGGGTAAAAAGGTCTTAAATAAATAAATAAATTAAATTAAATGTTGTTAAAACATTTAAAATTGAATAAACCATATTTCTGTTATGGAAACCATGGTGTCTGTCCTTATTGCAGGCCAGGTGAGAGCACATACCAAAACCCCAAGAACTGGAAATCAGTGACAGGGAGCCCCAAACTGTGGGACACTGTGGGACACCACCACCTCCTCGTGCAAGCCAGACATATGCCCCTGCCCTGTCACCATGCTATGGAGGGATATGTGAGAATGAATGACACGGAAGGCCTACAGGCAAGAGGAGATGCATCGGCATGACCACCATCTGGAATTGAGGGTGATTTGTGATTGCCAAAGGCCCTGCCTGCCTACTACACTGATACAGTAGAGCAGCAACTCTCATAAATGAAGGGAGAGAGGGAATGGGGTGGACTGGCCAGCATGTGGCAGCTGTTGGGGTGTAGCTAGGTTAGAGTGAGCCCAGGTGCAGATGATAGAACTGCCCCCTTTCCGCCCTCTCCATTGGTTCCTTATTGCAGAACATGGCCCACCTGGACTGTGAAAAAGCCAAATGCATACTCATCTCAGTGGTTTGGGGCTACTAGAGCAGCTCTCAAATACAAAAAGGCCCATGCAGCCCCCCACAGCAGAACTGGGTGCGGCCTAATGGGATGGTGCCTGTTATCCTGGATTAGCCTGGGTGGGCGGACCATAGCCTGGGCTGCGTCACCGAGCTCCAGAGATGCATCCCATAGCAGTCGGCCACCTGTCCCAGGGCAGATGTGGGCAAACATCTGACAGTGATGGAAGAAATGTGCAGGTGAGTTTTGGGCTATCATGGACTATTGTGACGTCTGTTTTCACCCAGAAAGGAGGGCACAAATTAGCCTGGATTATCCCAGCTGCGCCAACTTTAGATGCTCTGCATTGCTGACCTCCGAATGATGTGTCTGGTAGCAGCTGGCCACCCACCCTGTAGCAGGAGTGGGCAAAGATATGGCAGCCACCAAACCAATGGGCAGGTGACTCATGGGCTACTGTGGGATATTGTCTCATTTTTTTTCACCCATTGTTTTAAGTATGAATTCTTTCAAAACATCATTGAAGAAGTACTATTATGCCATTTTACAGATGAGCAACTGAGGCATGGTTTTAGTTTATTTTATTTTATTAACAAATTTCTACCCTGCCCCTCCTGCTCCAGGCAGCTCAGGGTGGCTTACAGCATAAAATATAGAAAACATAGAAAACTAAAAACAACACATTAAAAGAGAAGGCACTAAACAGTAAATCCCCCTGCTCCCTGGCCCACTCCCCCGACCCTACATACCATCTCCCTCGCCAAATATTGAGTTGAATATGTTGAGGCCCCAGTGTTTGCAGTCTGGAAATCTGCAGCAAAGCAAAATCCAGGCCTCCTGCACAAAAGGGTGTGCAGAGTGGAATTCTTGATGGTTGCTCCTGAGAGCTTTGGAACTCCCTTCCCTGAAAGTTCTCCAAAGCCTAAGCCTCAGTATTTTCCAGAGTCATTTTTGGGCAGATTTTTAGCAGGTAGGGAGGGATAGGACTAAGGAGGCAGGAGTGATTTTAACTAGAGATTTTATTCTTAGGACAAAAAAACTTCAGTTTAAGAGAGGAGTTAAGGCTGTTACAATTTCAGTCATGCTCCCCAAAGCATGGAAATTGTAAGTTAATTAGCGGTGTGCAACACTTACCTCTTCCTTTTTCATTTTAGTTTTCATTTTATGGGTTATTAAAAACCATCAGTTTTTTAGGTTTCATAAAAACCCTGTTTGTTTTCATTGATTTTTTTTCATTTAAAAAATATTAAAAAATAAATAAAATAAGAAAATCACTGTGCATGTGCAAAATGACTGCCAGACCAGTCTGCACAAGTGTGGTGCACATTTTGTGTATGTGCAGACCAGCTGCCCTTTTCGAAATGGTGACGCTACCGGTGCCATTTTGGAAAAGGGCCATGCATTTGCTGTGAACAGTTCTTTTTTTAAAAAATATTTTTTTATTTTTAAACAAAAATGAATGAAAGAAAACATATATTGTATTATTCTGTTTTGAAAGCCATTTGAAATGAATGAAAGCAAATGTATATTGTATAATTCTGATGCAGTTAAGAACATGAGAAAAGCCATACTGAGACAGACCAATGGTCCATCAAACGTAGCATCCTGTCTTCAATAGTGGCTGCTCTCAGTTGCTTTGGAAAAGTACCCAATAGGTTATTATGGAGTGATCCATTCCTTGCCACTCATTCCCAGTTCCTGACAGTCAGAGGTTACATCCCCCTGTCATGGCCAGACCATTCTGCACAACTGCAGTGGCCATCTTGTGCATGTCTAGACCAGCTGCCCTTTTCCAATTGGTAATGCTGCCGGTGCAATTTTGGAAAAGGGCCACACATGCTCCTACTGACCTGGAAACAACTCCCCGATCCTTCCCGATGTTGGTACTGCTCCCGTCTGACCCTACTAGGAGGACTCAGGGGCTCATTTTACACAGAGGCTCCCAGAGACAGCTGCCCACCCACAGATCCAGAGATAAAACATCAGGGCATTCAAGGGCCAGGGGGGCAGATCCAGGCACTGGAAAGGGTCCAAATAAAAAACTATCTATTAGGCTCCCGGGCCTTAGATTCCCCATTCCTGCTCTATTGAGAGTTTAAATGACTATGGAGTGGTGAAGACTGTTTGGTTGACTCACAATAGATCCAGATATTAGCACATGATTGTCTATGTTATGTTATGACATAGCACTAAAGGAGGAGGACTATGGTCTAGGATTCAAGGGCTTTTATTTGTGAGATTGAATTAATGTCTCAAGAGTGCTTTACAAAAATAAACAAAGAACAACAAAAACCACCCCCCTTCCCGTTCCCCATCCCAGCCCCTTAAATTTATTTCAGCTTTAAGTTTGTATTTGACCACGGCCACTAAGAGTTGTTTCCAGGTTAGTAGGAGCATCGGTTTCCATCAAACCTAGGACAGCTTCCCCAGTTTGGGCACCATGTGCAGGATGGAAAAATAGAGCAGGATAAGCTCAGCCTGTGGAAATGGGAAACTGTTCCCTTTGTGGCATCCCATAATCTACTAACTATAACCTAGGAAAAATTCAACTCAGCCACCATAACTAGGAATCCCAAGACACAGACTCACATCCTAACGACCAGATAATTTTGTTTTTTGTTCACATGCAGCATCAGTGTGGACATGATATCTCCCTGTGAGGGATGGCAGGTTTCTGCACATGCATGACGGGATGTTTGTACATGGCATGCATCTCTTTCTGGCAGTATGCAACTTCACACAGGCACGTACAGTGTTGAAAGGGTGCGTGTGAAGGAAACCAGGTAACTGGAGTCTAAGAATATAGTATTGCAGTCTCAGAATATAGAGGCAGGCAGTACTGTGCAGGGCATCATAGGACTGGAACCTAGGGATGTACAAACGCGATCCGGAAGTTCGGAGTTTGGACTGAACTCGGTCTGTTCGGATGACCAAACCAAACTTTCAAACCGAACCCGAACCAACCGAACCGAAATCGATCCGAACTCGAAAATGGCCGAACAGTTCAGCCACATTTGGGTGCGTTTGGATGTCCTTGGTCAGGGAAAACGTGCCTGGAGGCCCAGGGAGGGGGAGGCAGCTGAGGAGCAGACTTCCAGGCACCAGGGGTGGAGAGGCTTGGAGTAGCAGTCAGCCTGCCCAATCAACAGCCCTTTTCTCATCAGATCACTAGCTTGGCAGTCTGCAATTGGACATGGGGAATGGGAGGCAGGGGTGGGGCGGGGGGAGGCTAGGCTGCACAGAGCCAATGGGGCTTGTGGTAAGGCTGGCGCAGCAAGTAACAAAAGTCATTGCCCTCCCCCCTTCCAACACCTTCTGAGCTAGCCACTATTCCTGACAGCAGGTGTTTTCAGAAGGCTCCCTCTCCCAGCAGTTTTTGTTCCTTTCTATTCCTAATCCATTACCATCCTCCTCCTATTTCACTCATCCCACACATTTACCTCCCTAGTATCATTTATTTAGATTAGATTAGATAGGTTTAGGTGTTATTTTTTATTTTTTACCCATCCCTGTGTTCTTTCTCCCTATTCCTTACCCTATTCCCTACCCTCCATTGAATCCTCCCCTTTATATATTCCATCCCTGATTCCCTTCCCATATTTCTGGATTTATTTAGAGTAGGATTAGATTGATTTAGGTTTCATTTCAGTTTTGTACCCCTCCCTGTGTTGTTTGTTGTGAGCTGTCTGTCTGTGTCCCCCACCCCCAATTCCTGTGTAAGATAGATAGATAGATAGATGATGTAGGAGTTAGCTTAATGATAGATATAGTGTAGTAGTGATTCAGTTTTATAGTGTGTTTGTAGGACTAGGCCTTTGTAGATATTAGATTTAGTTACATAGATTTAGAATAGTTAATAGCAGTTACTAGAGTTAGTGTAGATATATATACTATTAGATTAAAAATTTTAATAAATAAATAAATAATATATATTAAACTTTAAGTACATTCTTTGGGTTGGAAGACATGGAGAAGGGAAGCAAGAGAGGCTGGTCTGCTGCCCGTAAGGCAGGCAATGGGGCACGTGACAGAGGTGGAAGGGCCGTGCCAGAGGAGTGGCAGCAGCAGCAGCCAGAGCCCATCACCACGCCCCAAGCTTTGCAGGCCTGATTTTGGGAGACAAGCTTTAGAGACTCCCAGCAGTGGCACTAGTCTGGGGGTGGTTCAGTGGTGCATCCTGCCAGCGTCCTCCACTGCCACGCAGGGGACTGGAAGGCCTGCAGTACATGAGGCCGCGGCTGTCTCTGCTGCAGGAGCAGGTGCTTCTATTGTTCCTCGAGACCCACCAATGTCCCCCATTGTTGCAGCGATCCCCAGCAGTCCAGGGCTGGTGGATCCCACCCTGATTGCTAGAGGCAAGGCCCGATCCCTGGGAAATGGCAGCAGGGAGAGGAGTACCAGTAGCAGCTATAGGAGGCACAGGGAGAGTGGCAGCAGCATGGTAAGAAATCAAGCCTTAGGGTGCCAGTACTCCTTCACAGGTCATCACCGTGATCAGGGACAGTGAGGCAGAGGCAGACACTAGTCCTGCAGAAATGTCTGGAGCTGAGGCAATGACTATCCCTCCCAGAGCTGTGTCGCCACCAAGTTCTGCCCCTCCCAGCAGCACTGGCAGTGGTGCCTCACCCGCTGTGGACCAGAAGGCAGGAAGGGGCAAAATATCCTCTGTCTGGGCACATTTTAAGCTGGTGTGGGTGCATGATCCCAGGGAGGTGCAGTGCACTGTGTGCAAAAAGATGGTGAAGCATGGGCAGGTGCTCACCAACCTTGGAACAACTGCCATGGCGAGGTACCTCAAGGCATGCCACAGTGCTCTGCTGCTAAGCGGACAGGTAGGGGCAGTGGATGTCAGCGGGTTCCCGACTTCAGCAGCTAATCGTCCGCCTATTTCAGCAGGCAAGCATCCTGCACCAACAGCTGCCTTTAGCAGCACGAACAGTATCACTGCTAGGGGGGGAGAAGGACAAGCAGCAGCATCAGTCCACCATGGAGAAGCTGGGTTGGGGGCAGCTGGCAAGTCTGCCAAGGCAGCTGGAGGGTGGCATGGCTTTCAAGCAAAAGCCACGCGTCTGTTGGGCAAAATGATCATGCTTGATGCGCAGCAGCCCTTCTCTATGGTACAGTTACATGGGCTTTAGGTGGCTGATTGAGTTCCTGGCACCACCCTGAGTCATCAGGTGGTGCCAGACCTGTACAGGGCTTTGAAGGAGTGGGTGATGGAACAGCTGGCAGGGGCTGGGGGTGCCACCATACACTTCACCACTGACCTGTGATCCAGTCAACATGCGCAGCATGCATACCTGGAGGTGACGGTGCACTGGTGGCAAAACCAGGAAGCAGCATTTGGCAGTGGCAGGAGGGGTCCTGAAGCAGGGTATAGGTGGGTCCTGCTTCAGGCAGCAGTCATGGATGGCCCCTACACCGCTAGGAACATTGAGGCAGCCCTGACCGCCATGGTGAGGGAGTGGGTCATGCTGGGTGTGACCTTCACCAAGGGGTGTGTGGTGATGGACAATGCAACAAATATACTGAGGGTCATCCACGAGGGGAGCTTCACTAGCATCCCTTGTGCCGCACATAAACTCCATCTTGTGGTCAGGGATGCTCTGGGCTTGGGGGAGAAGGTGATTGGGACAAGCACCCTTAGTTCCCTGATAGAGTGGGGGAGGAAGCTGGCCGGGTTCTTGAACTGGAGAGTGAAGGGCAGCAAGCTCCTCCGGGTGAAGCACGCCAAGCAAGGCTCCCCAGTGCACCAGCTGGTGCAGGATGTCTCCACACTGTGGAATTCCACCTTCCTTATGCTCGAGCGGCTTCTTGAGCAGAAAGCTGCTTTGCATCAGGTTCAACTGGTGATGGACAGCGGGGAACCTCCAGGGTACGATGGGCGGAATGGGAGATCCTGGCTCACACGGTTTTCGTCCTGAGACTGTTTCTTGCTGTGACGGAGACCGTGAGCAGCTCCACCACCACCCTCATCCAGGTGACCCCTCTGGTCCAGAGTCTCCACAGGAGGCTGGAGGAGATCCTTCAGGGGTGGGAGTGTGGCCCGGAGGTCAATGAACCCCAGGATCAAGGGCAGCATGGCACACCAGACACAGCTCTATGACCACTGGAAGGGTGTGCTGGTGGACAGGGTCTGGCAGGCAGAGTGGGATATCCAGCAGGATGCCCCTGGGGATGGTGGGAGTGGGAGCAGGAGCAGTCACCCCTTTCAGCCAATGGAGTCTATCCTTGACCCCAGCCCTAGCAGTAGCAGCACGAGCAGCAGCACCCCTATTGCCAATAGCAGCAGAAGCAGCTTGTCCTATCTGCAGGCCACTCTGGGGAGTATGGGGTCCAGCACAATAGGGCAAGCAGCGTGGCTGAGGGCAATGGTGGATGTGGTGCCCAAGCAAAGCTACCAGAAGGAGTATGACAGTTCCTCAGCAGTTGTAGAGACCTAACCGGAGGAGGAGCCATGCATTGAGCCCAGCAGCGATCCCATGGCCTACTGGACCGACAAGACCAACGTGTAGTCGGCCCTGTCCAAAGTGGCTGAGGGTAAATTGTCCTGGCCACCAACCAGTGTCCCCAGCGAGTGCGTGTTCTTGATGGGAGGGGACATTTGCTCGCCGCACCTCCTGAGATTGGGGGCCAAGTTGGTGGAGCAGTTGCTGTTCATCAAGGTGAACCTTTTGCTGCTGGGATTCCCCGAGCTGCCCCTGGACAAGGATTGATGGTGCAGTGGTACATGCCATCCCATGCCAGAGGCAGTCTTGGGACAGGGCTCCTCCTCAATCTGGGCTAGGGCTACTGCTGTTCTGTTTAGGTACTGTCCCTCCCTCCCAATGCCTGACACCCCCCTCTCTCTCTCTCATTCTAGATGGCTCGGCCACCTTATCTGACTGAGCTCATGACACAGGGATGGCATTGGGAAACTGTAAGTCTGCCAGCCGGCCTCTGACTAGATGATCTTGGCCCACCTATCTGACTGACTCTCTCTCTCTCATGCTGCACAGTCTTCGCCAGCCTATCTGAGTGCCCTGCCTAGGTCCCAGCCTGCCTTCCCTACTGCCTCTCATGCCATGCTGCCTGTCTGCCCTCCCAGGTTGCAAAGCTCTAACCCTGCCTCAGTCTGCCTGCCTTCTGCTCATGCCATGCTGCCCGCCTGCCCAGCTTGAAAGCTTGAACCCTGGCTCAGTCTGCTACCTTCTTCTCATGCCACACTGTCCACCCACTCGTCCAGGTCAAAAGCTCGAACCCTGCCTCAGTCTGCCTGCCTTCTGCTCATGCCATGCTGCCTGCCCACCCACTCAGGTGTCCTAGATAAAAGCCTGCCTCAGTCTTTATGCCTCTCATGTCACGCTGCCCAGCTAGCCACCCTGTGGGCAAAGCTGAAACCCTGCCCTGGCCTGCCTGCCTCTCATGCCACAGTGCCTGACTGCCTGCCCTGGCAAACCTGGACGATGTGCCCCACTGGCCTGGTAATCCCGCCACCGCTGTCTGCTCATTCATGGGTGCTCTGCCCTGGCCAATCCAAATGTGCCCACACAATCCTGCTGCTGCCATCTGCTGCTGTATGGAAGCTCTTCCCTGGCAAATCCTACCATCCTGGCTCCATGGGTGCTGCGCACTGGCAAATCCTGCTGCTCTTGTCTCTGCTGTTCCACAGGTTCTGTGCCCAGTCAATACAGTTTCTGTACCCATGTACCCTGTAAACTGTACAAGTCTCTGGGCAAGCCATATGTCTGCTGCTCCTGCTGCTAATGCTGCCAGTGCTGCCTCTGGATAATCCATATGACTACTTCTCCTGCTGCCAATTCTGCCAATGCTGCCTCTGGGAAATCCAATGTCTGCTGCTCCTTCTGCCAATGCTGTGTCACTGCATCCAGAAGCTGCCGCTCTAGCCCCAGGACCCACCCTCAGGGTTCTGGGGCCGTCATTCCGCTTGCAGAGAGCCATTATTCCACTGTCTAAAGAAGCAGCCACTCCAGGTGCAGGACCTACCGTCAGGGTTCTGGGGCCTACATTACTGGCAGGGAGGGCTGTCTCAATATCTAGAAGCTGCCACTCTAGCCCTAGGCCCCACCATTAGGGTTCTTGGGCCTGTCATTCCATGGCATCAAGAAACAGCTACTCCAGCCCCGGGATCCATCATCAGGGTTATGGGGCCTATGTTACTGGAAGGGAGGGCTGTCCCAATATGTAGAAGCTGCCACTCTAGCCCTAGGACCCACCCTCAGGGTTCTGGGGCTATCATTCCACTTGCAGAGAGCCATTGTTCAACAACATAAAGAAACAGCCACTCCAGCCCCAGGAGCTGCCGTCAGGGTTCTGGGGTCTATGTTATAGGCAGGGAGGGCTGTCCAATATCTAGAAGTTGCCACTCTAGCCCCAGGACCCACCCTCAGGGTTCTTGGGCCCGTCATTCCGCTCACAGAGAGTCATTGTTGAATAGCATCAAGAAACAGCCACTCCAGCCCTGGGACCCACCGTCAGGGTTCGGGGGCCTACGTTATAGGCAGGGAGGGCTGTCCAATATCTATAAGCTTCCACTCCATCCCCAGAATCCACCCTCCGGGTTCTTGGGTCTGTCATTCCATGGCATCAAGAAACAGCCACTCCAGCCCCGGGACCCGCCATCAGGGTTCTGAGGCATACATTACAGGCAGGGAGGGCTGTTCAATATCTAGAAGTTGCCTCTCTAGTCCTAGGACCCACTCTTAGGGGTCTCTGGGGCCCTGTCATTCCGCTCATGGGGAGTTGTCATTCCACTTTTTCTTTACACGTTAGCAACCTGCTGTTCATGGTGAGAGAGAGAGAGAGAGAGAGAGAGAAAGTCTCTTCACTGCTAGAAGGATATACAGACACGATCCCACCCATGCTGTCACCTGCACTATATGTCCAGAGAGAGAGAGAGAGGGAAGAGAGAGAGGCTCCCCACTAGAACAAGAGATATGGGGGTGAAGGGGGAGAGGTCTATCCAGCTCAAGCTGCCTGTCACCTTCCAGAACCAGCTAGAGCTCTCATCTGTGCCCACATCCAACAGGAAACCTACCAGAATGAGATGGAAATAACACACAACGTATTATATGTGCCTGCCTGCCTGTGTGTGTTCCTGTACTTGCTGCCACCTATCACATGATTGAATGAAGTGTGCCCAACCAACCACTATTATTATTATTATTATTATTATTATTATTATTATTATTATTATTAACAAACATTTATATAGTGCCAGCAGTGTACCTGGCACTTTACAAAGTAATAAAATAGACACGGTCCCTGCACCTAGGGCTTACAATATGAGAGACAGGAGCTGGGGGAGAGACTTAGGAAGGGGAACAGAGGGAGAGACAAGGGGTCTAGCATTCATGAAGATGCGAGGTCTCAAGTGTACGTACTTGGCTTGGTTACGATGAGAATGACAGCAGGCAGGTCCATGTTGCAAGGATAAGGGTAAACCGATCATAGGTATAGGAAGGAATAGTGGCTCAGCAGGATAAAGAGTCAGACAGAGCAGAGTGAAAGAGGTGAGTTTTAAGGAGAGATTTCTAATTCTAGGGACATCATTCAACTCCCATAGGCTGTCATTCCACTGTACCTGAAGCAGTTATGCCCATCCCAAGAACCACCAATGAGATTCTGGGACCATCATTCCAGTCACGGGGGGCTGTCATTCTATTTCACTGCATCCAGAAGCAGTCACTCCAGTTCCAAGATCCATAATCTGGGTGCTGCCGCTGCTCATGCCTAACTGGCCAGTATCCACCAGTGCCCGCACGCCAGCCTGCCCCCCACCAGCCTACTCCTCTGCACCCACCCGAGGATGCCCGCTGAAGCTGCTGAAAGAGCCCCTCTGACCACCAGCACCCACTGCCTGCTGCCCACTGCCAAAGAGCCTCTCTCTCTTTCTCTCTGGCACACCCACACAGACACAAGCCCTGCCCCTCCTGGGGGGCTGTCTGCAAGTTGAGACCCTGCTGCTGGCACATCTTGGAGCTAATATGCTACCTACTACATTTGCTGCTGCTGTCAGGTAGAGATCTAACAAGCTGTATATACAATGAGATTCTGCCACCTGCCAGAACTTCAGCACAGAGGGATAAAAGATTGGGCAGTTCAAACAAAGCTCATAACAACAAATATAACTTTTATAAAAACTTTTCAAACCACAGCAACAACAACACACAACTTTATAAAACTAAACCCAAACATTAATATATATAAAAAGGAAGGAAACTTATTGGTCTGTGGTCCTGTCCCCTGGAACATGGGGGAAAGGTGAAAGGGGTGCACGGGACCTAGGGGCGAGCATCCTGCCCTCCTCCATTTGGTACCCTTGATGGAGCGCAAATTGCACGACCCCTGCCACGGATGTCTGCCACTTGCAGACCAACTTGCGGTCAAGGTCCACGTCGTCGATTTCAGTCTGGAGGTACTGGGAATACGCCTCCACCCTGAGTTCCTCTACCTCCAGCTCCTGAAACCACTCCACCAGTTGGTCCTCCATGGTCATAGCCTGCATCCTTAGCCCATCAATATACTTTTTCTGTTCCTCCAGAAAGTTCTGGGTCAGCCTCTCAAGTTCGGCCCAAAAAGCCCTTGCCACTTCAGACTCCTCCCGGGGGTCTGGAGAGTCCCCAGCAGCGCTGGAGGAGGGGGAAGGACTGTGCTGGCAGCAGTGCCTCTGCCGTGCTTTCCCCCTCTTCTTCCGGTGCTGCTCCTCCATTCCGGATTCCTGCCGCCTCACCTTCTGCCAGTGCACATTCTGTATATGGGCAATGAGCCCCGATGTGGTCCCCATGGCTGCCCCTTTAAACAAAATTTTTGCCGCATATCTAAAGAACATAAAAAGATGGGAACATAAAATCTTAGAAGTGCCATACTGTGTTAGACCAATGGTCAGTCAAGCCCTGCCTGCATTCTGTCTCCACAAGAATGCCACAAGAATGGGTGGCCAATCTCTCTCTGAAGGGGACTTCCTAACAGGTCATAGGGCATTGGGCAATCCATTCCCTGTTGTTCCAGCCCCCGTGCCTTGCCTTGCATACAGCGTATCCACCTTTTGACTTGTCATACCACCGCCAGACCTCATACCTCATGTGCCTGCTGTCTGGCAGTGGCTCCAACCTCCACCTTGATGATGGGGTTCTGGGGGTCCAGGCACTAGCAGCGGTAGTGGCATCATCACTCTTGCTGAATCAGGAACACATAACAACACCTAAATATCATGCATTTATTTATGATGATGCCTCTAGTCCTCCCACCATGGGGTGCTAGGGATGGCGGTGACTGGAGAGACCTGGCTGGCATGTGCAAATCCTGCCCTCCTTGGGGTGCTAGGGAGGGCAACTGGAGACCCTAGATGGCATGTGCAAATCCTGCCCTCCTTGGGGTGCTAGGGATGTCAACTGGAGACCCTAGATGGCACGTTAAAATCCTGCACTCTTTGGGGTGCTAGGGATGGCATTGGCAACTGGAGGAGACCCTTGCTGACACATGCAAATCCTTCCCTTCTTGGGGTGCTAGGGATGGCAACTGGAGAACCTTTCTGGCACGTGCAAATCCTGCCCTTCTTGGGGTGCTATGGATGGCAACTAGAAAGACCCTGACTGGCATATGCAAATCCTGCCCTTCTTGGGGTGCTAGGGATGGCATTGGCAACTGGAGGAGACCCTTGATGACACATGCAAATCCTTCCCTTCTTGGGGTGCTAGGGATGGCAACTAGAAAGACCCTGGCTGGCATATGCAAATTCTGCCCTCCTTGGGGTGCTAGACAAACAAAATAAAGTTCACAAACAAAAATAAAGTTTACAAACCTGGCAGCAGTGGCACCTCCTGTGCCCTCTTGCTCCTCTGATGAGGAGCTGACCTCCACCACCTCAGGTCCAGTGGCAGCCTCTTCCTCCTCCATGTCCTCCACCTTCACCTTCCTAAGCCTCATCTTTCTATCTGCCAACATCCTTCCCAACAGTCAAAAAATACAGCCAAACAAAACACCCACCAACTCACAATCAACCAGTCAAACCAACACAGCCAAACAAAACAGTTAAACCACACAGCCAGCCAGCCACAACACACACACATGCTCTCTCTCCACACAAGCTCCGCATGCACTCAAATTTCCAGTTTCTGATGCGATCACGGGACCATACAAGACCGCTACCGCTACCGCCCCTTCGAACATTTGGTGGAACCGAACTCCACCGAACCGAATGATTGAATCCCAACTTGGTCCCCGGACTCAACGACCAAACTTGAACTTGGTTCCCGAACCAAATGACCGAACGGCCGAACCATGTTCTGTTCGCACATCCCAACTGGAACCTAAGGAACGAAGGAAGAAAGCAATTAATAAAATATTATTTTCGCTTACGTGTCTTAACAAGTTAACTGAAATGTGTAAATATTTATCGTGCATATAATTCAGTTAACTCATTAAGACATGCGAGCGAAAATAATATTTTATGAATGGAAAATGGAGGAATTATGTGGAAATCTGTGATACTTTGGAAGCTGGAAGTGGAAGTTTTTCTGATGTTTGTAAACAATATGATAAAAGAAAGGTCTTAATTTGAAAGACAGGAAAATTGAATACTAGGTTTGTTTAATGTGAAAGAGAAGAAGAAAAGAGCTAAACAGATGCCTTACTAATCAATTTCCTTGCATGTTAAAAATTGTGTCAGGGTGAAGATGCCTTAGCTACTTATTAAAATCAAAGGTTGTTTAATATTAGAATATCCTTTCTTTTTGAAAAGGAAATATAATTAGTTTTTATGTATCAGTAGAATTTTTTAAAAAATTTAATTTTTGAAAGTAAGTTGTAAGAGTTATTAGAGAAATTTGAAATTGAGATCGTATATCAGTATCTTCCAATTCTGCCTACTGCCTCAGAGTAATACTTAGGAGTGAATATAACGTAAGAAAATGTATGCAATGTATTCTATAGTTGAAGAAAACCTCCCAAACGTGACTCAACTGTTAACTGAAGCAATGATGCCTTATGGAGATAGTTCCAACCTCTATTAGTGAAAATAGTTGCAGGTTGCTGCTGAGAGAACTGATATTTGGGGTGCCTGCTGTGTTAATGGGAACACAGAGTTCTCAGCAGGTGGACGAAGGAGTAGGTGGAACCTGATGAGACACACATGTTTAGGAAGGAGGGGTATTTGGAGGAGGGTAGAGCACTGCACAAGATGCAAAAAATTTAAACAATTAAGTGTTTTTTCCCTGTTAGTTGTCTGAACAACTTATTTAAATCGGAAATGATGTTTGAATGATGTTCTAGAATATATGAGGAAGAGATTGTGTTAGGATTTCTTGTTTTGTGTCCCTATTTGTTACGTTATTAGTCTCAAGAAATGTTTAAACAGAAGTTTGAACAACACTTTGCTGCTCCATGAGAGCATTGTTCAAGTGGCTTGTGAAAGTGGTGGATTTGTTACTGGTCTGATCAAATGGTTTTAATAGAAAAAGGAGTTTGAATGATGGTTTCTGCTCCATGACCACCTTGTTCAGGCTGTTTATGAAACCAGCAGCTCCTGGTTCCCTGCATCCTTGCAGCACGCCATCCCCCCACATAGACCCAGTTCCCTGCTTTCTCTCATGTTGTCCTCTTGCCTCACCCAAGGAGACCTGACACCATCTTCTCCCAACACATTGTGTCTTTCTCACGTGCCATCCCCCTGCCTCACCGAAGGAGACCCTACACTAGGCCTTTTTTACACAGGCCACGGCATGGGGGGGGGTCGGTGTTCACGACAGTGTGTGTGCCATGTGCAGTGGGTGGGGGGAGAGTGTAGACAGGCACACATCGGTGCATGCCATCATACCCACATGGAGCAATCGCCATTTTCACCAGTTGCTCCTTACATGTGTGATTGGTGGAGGTTGGTGTGCATGTGTGTTCACGGACGTGCACAACAAGCACACTCACACCCACCTGCCACGGCATTTACATGAGACTCACCCACACAAAAACACCCAGATTTCTGGGTGTTCATGCATGGGTGCCACCTGTGTAAAAAGGGCCTATATTCTCCCCACACGTCCATGAACCAGAAGGGACATTGAAACCTTACTAAGGCCCAGGGGCATTCTGTCAGCTGTGGGAAACATCATTTAAACAACATTATCACCTAAAGGACACATGCACAGCCAAATTAAATTTTATTTCAACCCCCAGACCTCAACTCCTCAAATTGAGTTTAGGTCCTAGATCAGAAAATAACCCTAGCCGGGGGGAGGGGGGGGAAACTATCTTAATCTATAAGGGGGACTCTCAAGGGGCAAATGGGGTATCACAGCCCATATCATGGGATATCACAGGCTATAGACTATCCCTGTAGCACCTGAACTGCATGCTGCTTCCTTGCTTTACAAGCAAAGATAGCTACTGCCTTTGAAATTTCCAGGACACCATCTCTCAAAAGAATAATTCATTTTTGCACAACTGTTCTCCCCTGCAGAGTTCCAACCGAGGCCCACATCTTTACTCCCGCTTCCTCATATAAAGGGCAAAACAATAGATAATGGGGAAGGTCCTCTACAGATCCTGTTCCGCAAATGCACAAACGCTCTGCATATTCATGTCCCTCATACCTCCCACGCAGCACCTCAGCAAGCATAGTTTGGCATCTTCATGAGGTAAAAGCATGCCTCATCTTCGGCACCTGTAGTCCATCCAAATAGACAGACCTATCAATCCCCGCTGCCCAATATTTATACCATGAGGCAGCCTTCCCATCCATTATCATCCCTATTCTTTGTTGCAGACTCACATCCCTAATCCTATCAATCAGAAGTTTTAAACCCTGCTTAAGGGAAATAGAGGGGAAAAATTTGGATCGAAAAACCCAGCTTGTTAATCTTCCTCTGTACGCTCTTCCACCACTGATTACCAGAGCTATTTACATTTGCATATCCTTATACTAAACATAGCTTCACCAGGGAATCAGGGTGCAGAAAATGGGGTTTAAGCCAGAATACCAGCAAGAGTCTATCACATCTCACTTCCAGTGGTTGCAGACCCGCCTCTAGACTAACCATTGCCGAAGAGGTAGAAACTGGAACCCCTAGCAATTGTTTCACAAATCTATTTTGTATAGCTCCCAGGGGCTTCACGTTACGCCAGTCTCCCACCCCACAAATAGGTGCTCCATATGTTATCTTACTACCAACCTTCGCCATAAAGGCCTTTAGGGCAGGTGCCAACTGCTTCCCCCTGTTCTATAATAAAACCTAGTTAACATCAGAACAGTAGGGGCTACAGCTTTCTTCGTGGCCTCAGCATGTATCCGCCACGCCCCATTAAAGGCTAAAGTACGTAAAATGTCTGACTTGTTTAAGTGCCTTTCTCCCTATAAACCAACTATAGGTCCTAAATGTTGGGGCAAAAACCATAACTTTAGACTTCTCATAGTTAATCATTAGACCCTCTGTAGCACTAAGAGAATCAAAGTCATCCAATATTCTCTTTAAACCCAGCCTGAATGTGGAAAACAGCACCACATCATCAGCATAGAACATGGATGAAATCCTCTTATCCCCAACCTTTGGCACCATATATCTCCCCTTATCTTTCAAACTTAAAATGAGATTATTAACATATAAATTAAACAAAGAGGAGGCAACCCTGTCTAACTCCCTTACATACTCTAACATCATTTGACAATATCCCTTTATTATTTATCCAGACCCTCAGTAGCGAGCCCATATAGAAGGCTCTGATAAAAAAAAAACCTATGATCAATCCCCAGAGCAGTCAGTTTCAGCCATAATTCAATAAGATAAATCGTATCAAATGTTGCCTTGAAATTAATAAAGGCAGCAAACAACCTCTGCTTTCTATTTTTAAACTTCTCTATTTGGCCAATAAGGCGGCCCACCAATCAGGGTTCGCTTTGAACGTTTTGGCCGGTAAAAAGTCCGGACCTGGCACCTTTCGTGCTTTCAAGGATCGTATTGCCTCAGTAACTTCATCTACCATCACTGGGGGCCAATCGGGCAGATCTTCCCCATCCCCGGTCTCCCCTGTCTTTATTGCCTGGCATTCTTCTTAATATAATTTTGTAAAATGATTCACCCATTCAATATGCGGGATTTTTGGTTCTCCATATAATGAGGCTCCCTTAGCAGAATTAACCAGTTGCCAAAATCTACAATGATCATTAGATTTAATTGCCAGACTCATTGCATCCCACTGTTTACGGTTAAAGGTCTGTTTTCCCCCCCTAATAACAGTCCTATATTGCAGGTAAAGAGCCTTATATGATGCTAATGAAACTCCACTTCCAGGGATCTTAAGTCTTCTTGCAGCCCTTCTTAATTATTTTTTTAACACCTGGCAATCCTTATCCCACCAATTAACCCCACCAGAGATTCAATGAGATCTCCATCTCACCTTAACTATAGAGGTGCTATCGTGCCTCTATAATCATGAATGCATATAACAGATCCTAATGTAACATGCAACCACTTCCTCCACCACAAGGGACAACACTTCTCTTTGCATTATATTGTGTTGCTAGGATTTTAACATAGGATTTTACAAGAAGCAAGGAGAGAAAGAATGAATTGGGCAGACAAAAGGGACTGGAGTGAAAAGTATACTAAACTGGAGGAATAGGGAGTGAAAAGGGGCAGATTTCTGAACAAACAAGGGGAGCTGTATGGGTGTCTTTGGGTACAGACACACAAGACGTTACCTTGAGTTGGGACAGCCTTACCCAAATTTAATAATAATCTTTATTTTTATATAGCACCCCTCCTGCCATGCCACTCAGAGTGCTTTACATACAACAATTTAATACAACTTTTAATCCTCACAACAACCCTGTGAGGTAGGTCAGGGTGAGAGAATAATGTGACAGACCCAAAGTCACCCAGTGAGTTTCTGGCTAAGGCGAGACTCCCCTCCTACCTCCTGGTCCAAGTACTGCGTACTTAGCAATTACACAATGCTGACTCTCAATTTGGGCACCATTGCCATAAGATGCAGTGGCTCTTGTACCTGGGCAGCCACCAGATATTTACTCCACCGTGGGGTGGGGCGGGGAGGCCAGCAGGCTGCTACCTTCAAAAAAGGCTGGGGACACAGGGTGTAGCAACCTTACCCAAAGTGGGGTATGGCTGCCCAACCTGAGGTAGCATGCTGCCACTCGTGGACTCAGTCCCCATGTACCCCACCCCACAACAAGGTCCACCACAGGACTTTGAGTGGTAGACACCGGCTGGTGCCATTCCCATGCAGTCACGTCAGAGCCAGGGCAGGATTGTGGACTGGCTGGAGGAGGATGGGCAGACTGGGTGCCCGTGTGTGTGTGACTGGTGCCTTGGCTCATCCTGGGGCATGGCGGGATGGGGCTAGGCACCCATGCGTATGACTGGCCCCTTGGTCTGCTCTGGGTGTGGTGGGATGTCAGACAGTAGATTGCCCTCCTGATTTCCCTGCAAGTGGGAGGAGGGGGAAACCATCTGCTCTGGTCTCTACGCTGGCCCTAAAGTGTGGTGGCTGCGACTGACCACCCTGGGGCATGGAGGGAATTGGGCCCTCCCGGCTCATATGGCTTCCCCCTTTGAGACAGACATACTCTACAATGCCACCCTGCTGCATGCAATACCTCATATCCATTCCTGGGAAGGATGGGATTTCCGTCTCCCTTTCTTCTGCCTGACCACAGGAGCAATGAAAGGAAGATAATTATATGATCCTAGCCACCACCACAACCTAATGTTCCAGGTTCAGCAAGGGGTCCAGAAGCACTCCAAGGCTGTGAACCTGGGTACCCAGAGGGGGCCAGATGCCTTCAATGACAAGGTTAATTGTACGTTGAGTGAAAAAATATTTTATTTGTTTTATATCCGCTGCAAGTTAGTTTCATGGAGTATCCCCTAGTTCTAGTACTATTTGAGAGGGTAAATAACCTGCTCCCTATTTACTTGTTCCACATCATTCATGATTTTATAAGCTTCTATCATATCCCCTCTCAATCATTTCTTTTCCAAGCTGAAGAGCTCTAACCTATCAAGTCTCTCCTCATATGAAAGCAATTCCATACCCTTGATCATTTTTGTTGCCCTTCTCTATACCTTTTCCAGTTCTACTATATCTTTTTCTAAATGTGGCATACTATATATAAGGTGTGGTCCTGCAATACATTTATATAGAGGCATTAGGATATTTTCTGTTTTACTCTGCATCCTTTAGGGATGGGCGAACGCGGTTCGGAAGTTAAGAGTTCGGCCCGAACTCGGCCTGTTCGGACAACCGAACTGAACTTCTGAACCGTTTGAAAAAGTTTGGATGAGTTTGGAGATGGGAAAAACATGTCTGGAAGTGGGAGGCAGCTGAGAAGCAGACTTTCTGGCACCAGGGGTGGACACCAGGGGTGGTTTCAGGGCCAAAAACACAGATACCAAATCAATTTTGGTTTCGGTACCGATAGCACTTGTTTGAATGTTCAGCTGAACCGAACTCTGCCGAACCGAACCACCGAACCCGAACTCAGGTTTCGAACCGAACGTTTGAACGTCTGAACATCTGAACGCTGTTCTGTTCGCCCATCCCTAGTATCCTTTCAGAATAATTCCTAACATTCTGTTTGCTTTTTTGACTGCTGTCACACATTGAACTGAGAATTTCCATATATTGCAACCTCAGTGAGTGCCTTTAAATGAGCAAGGCTTGTGGAGAAGTCTATGGCAGCTGACTGGCACAGCTGTAGAGCAGCCGCTCAGGTGAAGTGAGTGGGGAGGGATCCGAATGGGCAGCTCCCAGGGTGACCACTGCAGCCACACAGGCAACCTCCACGCACTCCAGCAGTCACTTACCGCCCCACATACAACTCACATTGGCAGCCATCCCCCACCCCTCCTGGCAACACTCCTCACCACAAGCTCTGGCCAATTGCCCACTCTCTGCCATGACACAGAGCCATGGAAACCATGGAAACAAGAAGCTGCAGTGGGCATTAATCCTGTTCTGCCCATGACCCAGGGAGCCAGTGAGTATAGCAGTTCCGGACAACCACATAAGCATACTGGGCAGGACACATAGGAATCACAATACACCACTCTCAGAATGCACATGTCCTTAAAGGGCTTCCTGTAGGGCTGGAGGTGGGACAGGGGGACGGCTGGCCAAGGCTGGTCATGGTGCCACTAAGGACTTAGAGGCATTAAGCCTCCATGGTGCTGGTGGTCCTGTCTGCTGCCGTAGGTGGCTACCCCAGTTCATTTGGGGCAGGGGATGCATGGACGCCCATTGCCACACACTTTTTTGGTTTGCACCACATGGATTTTTCAGCAGTGCCCTGTGAGTGGCCATAAGTGGGTGCTGCATGGCTCACAGGAGCATGCATCCTCTCTCTCCCCTCCCCACTCCATCTTTAGATTGACGGTTGAACGAGTGGTTATTGGGTGGCCATGCATGGTAGCATCTTGTTTGAAAACACCCAAGATTCTTTTCCTGAGTGGTAACTCCTCATTTAGAACCCAGCATTGTGTACATATAGTGTGGATTATTTTCCCCTATGTGTATCACTTTGCACTTGTCAACATTCAGTTTCATCTGCCATTTATTTATTTATTTACATTTATAAATAAATTGCCCAGTCTAAAAATAAGTTGCCCAGTCACCTCAGAGTTGCATGATCCTCCTACAATTCCTCACAGTCTACTTGGGTTTTAATTACCATAATTAACTTTGTGTAATCTGCAGAGGGTGTGCTCCTGAGTGGAAGTTGGTCTTTCTCCAACCAACCTACCCCTTATTCTCACCCATGCTCATTCCCCCTCCTCACCCTCATCCCCCTTTGCCCATTCCCTGTAAGCCCCCACCATCACCCCACTTCCCCTCATCCAAACCTTGCACACCCAGACACTCCACAGCCCATTGTGGCCGGTGTGAGGCCGGTGTGAGATGCAAACCCTGCAAACCCATCCGCTCCACATCCCCCAATCTCAACCGTATCCCATGCCTTCCCCGGAACCAATTACCTTTCTCCTGCTCCCTCTGGAACTGTCGCTCTGCCATGACTAAAGCCCCCTTCATCCATGATCTCTTCCTCTCTCGCCCCTTTCAATTCCTTGCTCTTACAGAAACCTGGATCTCGCCCTCCAACTCTGTTACCCCAGCCATTCTATGCTCGGGGGGCCTTTCGCTCTCTCACCGAACCCTCCGTGAGGGACAGGGGGGTGGCGTGGGTTTCCTCCTTGCCAATCCCTGTCAATTCCAAACCCTTTCCCCTCCTCCTTCCCTCTCCTTTCCTTTCTTTGAGGCCCATTCTGTGCGTTTATACTCCCACCTACACCTTCGTGTTGCTGTCATCTACCGCCCCCCGGGTTCTCTCTCCTCTTTTCTCCCAGACTTTGAATCCTGGCTCACCTTCTTCCTCTCTGATGAAACCCCCGTTCTCATTCTTGGTGATTTCAACATTCACATCAACACACCTTCCATGCCCTCTATCTCCCGCTTTCTCTCCCTGACCTCCTTCTTTGATCTCCGACTCTGGACCAATTCCCCCAACCATTCCGATGGCCACTCCCTCGACCTCATCTTCTCACGAAATTGCTCTCTTGCTGACCTCTCCTTTGATCCTTGCCATAATTCCTCACCTCCTTCAGCCTCTCCCACCAACCCCCATCTTCCTCCCCCTCTCTTCGCCCCTTCCACAATATGCAGGCTATTACCCCCATGGCGTTTGCCTCCTCTCTATCCCCCCACCTCCCCTCTGTTTTCTCTTCCTCCTCCCCTGACTCTGATATCTCTGCTCTCAACACCCCTCTCTCCTCAACCCTTGACTCTCTTTCTCCCCTCTCTTCCCGCCCCATCCGGCCCCAAAACCCCTGCCCCTGGCTCACCCCTAACATCCGCTACCTCTGCTCCTGCACCCGGGCTGCCAAATGCCTCTGACGCAAATCCCGCTCCCTCCCTGACTACCTCCACTACAAATTCTCCCTCTCCTCGGCTATCTCCCTAGCTAGACAAT
>QEPC01002186.1:813687-836810 GCA_003113815.1 Sphenodon punctatus | reverse complement strand
TCCTCATCCTCATCCTCCTCCGCCTCCTTCTCCACCACCTCCTCCTCCGGCCGGCCTGGGCCTGTGTCCTCCGGGGGCTCGTCCGCCCGGGCTCATTTGCGTGTCTGTGGGCAGCACGGAGGGGGGGTTTACTGCTTGGATTCCATTCTGCCCCCTCCTGGAGCCCTCCCCCTGCCCCCCCGCCCTGCCGAGTGCCCTGCCGGGCCCCATCCTCCCCCCGGCTGCCCCTGTGCTCCCTGTTCCCTTCCTCATGGGCTCCCTTACCCGTTTCCTGGGTGCCTCCTCTCCCGGCTGATGTCCCCAGGGTGGCCTGTCCCGGCTGCACCTATGAATCCTGTTGCTGCTGCTGTCCCTCCACCACCTCCATGTGCAGCATGACCCCCCCTACTCCTCCCCCCCTCTGCCTACACTCCCTCCACCATTGCCACTGCCTCCTCCTCATCCCTCGCTCTCTCTCCCACTGCTCTCCTCCTCCCTCCTCGCTTCATCCCACCACATTTCCCTGCTGCGGATTGCCCTTTAAATCTGCCTCCCTCCTGTGTTGTTGCCAGATGCCTGGCAGCAACGCTTCATGCTTTGACCCCGGATTGGAATAATTTTCTTTGACTCCGACCGGTGATTGCTGTCCAGATGTTACTTTTTGTTGTTTCCTGGCGGGAATCACTTTGGCAATGCTTTTGGAGCTTGTCCTGTGGGGAGCCTGGGAAGCGTGGTTGGAATTGACCCCATGTGGGTATTCACTGTGGTGAACATCTGGCAGCTGCCAAACAGACGTTCAGGGCGTTTTGGCCCCGCCGCAGGTTTGAGCGTTGTTCACTGTGGTTGACTGTGATCTCGTAACGTCTGAAAATACCCATCACCATTAACATAACATATCTACTTTATTTATTACCAGAACTACTTACTCTTTTTACTGTTTACCACTAACTAAAGTACAACATTATTTCTTTACAGGTAAATTATTATCAGAAGTCACCTAAAAAAAAAAAATGCACAATGCCTTAACTCTGTCCTTCACATGTATAGAAATTGTATAAAGTTTATACAATGAAATTATTACAATGAAAGTTTATACAACTGTATATAATGAAATTACTTATACAATGCAATTCTGTGCAAAAGGACAGAGTTAAGGCATTGTGAAAAAATTTAATAGGTGACTTCTGATAATAATTTAATTACCTGTAAAGAAATAATGTTTTACTTTAGTTAGTGGTAAATAGTAAAAAAATAAGTAGTTTTGGTAATACATAAAGTCGATATGTTGTGTTAATGGTGATGTTACATTATGCAATATAGATAAAGTGTAAATAATGTTCATGCTTTTTGTCATTTTAAATTTTTTGTAATGTATATTATTTTATTTTTTATTTTAATGTAATTGATTTTCCTGTTTTTTGGAGTTTAATTTAGGGTAAAATGTATTTTGTGAAATGTTTTTGAAGAGGAAAGTTTTTGTTTTGGAATTGGTTCTGCCTTTAACATTTTTTAAAAAGCATTATGTTTTTTTGGTTAACAATTTAATATTTATTTTAATTAGCAGCAGGCAGGTACCTGCCAGAACTTCCCGAGCACCCTGGCCCAGTCAGGACAGATTCTTTGCCCTTTACCAGGATCAATACCCCCTGAACCACCCATCAATGAGGAAGGGGCGCATTTACGAGAGTCTGATGGATGCGAGATTCCAGTTACTTCAACAGGCAGTTTTGCGATCAAAGTAAGTCATTTTTTGCTAGGCAAGGCTGATATCAATGACCCAGTTATAATCCGGAGTCTTTTTGACAAGCTGTCTATCATTGATCAAGACAGCTTCCTCTCTAGGTTTACGGAATTACACCCAAGGTGCCGAAATTAACTATAAAGGTCCCACCCACGAGAAATTGAATGAGAGATTGAATATTTGGTGTGCCCTACAGGCTCTCGATTCAGGGGAGTTAGGGTCCCCAAATGATACCAAGAGGAAGGAGTCTGGTAGCATACTGCCTGAATGCATTGATAGTCAGGGTTTTGGATCCGACAAGGCGCATTCTGACAAGCTTGTTAAGATAGTCAGCAATGTTAGTGTAGCCGACTCGGGGCTACTGGGTATCAATGGAGTGGAGGAAACTGCCTGATGCATACTAGAGATTACCCCCATACCCATACTGAGTCAAGGGCAGGAGGGTCAAGCTATTGAGGGAACCTTGCGCCCAGGGATTGGGGGATCACCTTGCCTTGCTTCTTGGAACATAACGGGTTTACGAACCAAGTTTCTTGATGTAGATTGGGCTCAATTTATGGCTGGGTTCAGTATAGTATGCTTACAAGAAACTTGGGTGCATCATAAGGAGATGCTGGCCCTGCAAGGCTTTGAAATTTTTCTTCATGGGAGCCAGAAGGAGGGAGTCAAGGGGGATTGGCCATCTTAATTCCCGAGCAGTCGCAGTTTCTCTTTTCCCCTCTCCCGTCCAGTAGACCCGAGTTCCAGCTTGGCCTTCTGGAATTTGCCCATCATAAAGACGATTGTTTCTTGTTAATCATTGTTTGTATTCCACCTGTTACTTCCCGTTATTATAGTTCAGATGTTTGGAGTATCTTAGAGGAGATGATCATTTCAATGGCGGACCAATACCCCAGGAGGCCTTTGTTACTTGTGGGGGATTGGAACGCTCATTTATACACATCTGCAGGGGGGCGAGTAGATAAGCTTGCAGAATGCCTAACTAAACTCCTCCACAGATTCGATCTAGTGGTCTTAAATGGGGAATCCCAGGCCGACCCGGAGGAAGATTTTACCTTTATGGACCCCCAAGGGAAAAGCAAGGTCGATCTGCTGATAGCTGAAAAGGCATTCCGTGATCGTTATGGGCTAGTGGGGAAAGTTAATAGGCCAGAGAGTGACCACGTGGTTCTGACCTTGAAAATTAATAAAATCTCCTTGGGTGCAGATAATTGGACCCAGGGTGACTTCGGGGAGCCTCAGTTGAAATTAAGGAAATTTGCCCCCGTTACTCTTATAAGTAAAATTCAGGAGATTTGCCACTCGGGCGAGATGACTCAAATGACCACAGAAATAATCACATCGAGGGATCCTAAGACTATTCTGGCCCTCTACGAGGGAATCCTGGGATATATCCAGGATTCGCTACTGTATAAGCCTAGGTATCACACTCTGAATTACTACAATCTTTGGTATGACGAGGAATGCAGGCTGAGACAACGCTTGTTGGTCGAATCTAGGAAAAGGTGTGCTGTTGTCGGTACTGAACTGGGGGGAGGGGGGTGATTTTCGAGAGCTGCGGTTCTCCTATCAGAAATTGTTGAGAGGAAAAAAGTTCAATTTTTTCTCCAAACAATGGGCTAGGATGAGTATAGATCTGCAGTCCCAGAACCCTAGTGGTTTCTGGTCCGCACTTAATCATATAATAAATTCCTCTCAGCTTGCTAAGAGACATCCAATTGCCCTCTCTACCTGGGAGTGTTATTTTAGGGGATTGTATGCTGACAGGAGTATTGCCATTGAGGGTTGTGGGGCTGTGGGTCCGGTTGTTACCTTGGACAACTGGCAACTGGATGATTTTGCGGGAACTAAAGTGTACGATCTTTTAATGACTCTCAAGCCAAACAAGGCGCCTGGCCCTGATAATATTTCGGCTGAGATCCTTCAGGCATCCCCTAGTTGGTGGGCTAAAGTATTATCTGCGGTATTTTTTGCTGCAAGTAATGCAAACCTTATACCCTTATCATGGACACAGAGTACTATTGCTCCCATCTTCAAAAAGGGGGAAACTACTGATGTTACTGCCTATCGTCCCATAAGCCTTTTGATAGTGACAGGTAAATTGTATGCTAAAGTGCTCTTCACCCATTTGGAGAATTGGGCTGAGAATAGGGGCATTATTCCAAGGGAGCAATTTGGTTTTAGAAAGGGCAAGTCAACCATAGACTGCTGCTACATTTTACAGCATGTCGTGTTCAAATATTGGAAGGTCAAAAGAGGTAGACTGTTTTTGGCCTTCCTAGACCTGACCAAGGTATTTGACACAGTCCCAGGGAATAGACTCTGGGCCAAACTGAGGACCTTGGGAATCGAGGCCATGTTATTGGCATCGATTTCCCAACTCCATTTCAACAACGAAGCCCGGGTTAAAACATCCTTGGGGTATAGCAGGCCTATCCCCATTAGGAGAGGAGTTCGCCAGGGCTGTGTCCTGGCGCCCCTCCTCTTCAATTTATATCTATCTGACTTTCATCATCAGTTCGGTTGATACCCATCTACCAAAAGTGGCTGGGGAGAATCTCCCTTTTCTGCAATTTGCAGATGATTTGGTACTGATTTCCCAAACTGAAATTGGATTACGGCGGGCCATAGATAGGTTTTCCCAATACTGTGTTACTAATGGCTTAGAGATAAATGCCCATATGTCTAAGATCATGATTTTTGGCAAATGATCTTATCCCCGTAGGTAGAAGACGGAGGCTGGAGAGTTTGAGTCGGTAGTTTCCTTTATTTAGGAGTGACATTCAGCAATAAAGGCATGTGGAACCTCCATCTGCAGGCCAGGGCCAATAAAGCCCAGCGGGCAGCTCAGGCCTTGACTAGGGCTATTAATTTATCAAAAGGGATTCCAGTGTTTGACTTTTTGAGAGTGTATCGTGCTAAAATACCTCCGACAGCCATTTTTGGCTTAGAAATAATACCAAATCCCAACTTGGTAGTGCTAGAAAAGATGCAAAACACCTTTCTTTGACAGGTACTAAAAGTCGGTTCCAATACTCCAGGGGCGGTAGTTAGAGCGGAATTGGGAGTACATTCATTAGAGATGATCTCCAAGATTAGATATGTGGGATATTGGCTCAGACTCTTGGCACGCCATGAGACTGACCTAGTCCTCCAATGTTTAAAGGAGGAATTATGTGAGACAGGGTCTAGGGGTTATCCATGGCTGTTATACTTGGGCAAATTGGTTCATAGTTGGGAATTTTCATTTGAATATTTCATAGGCCAAAGCCTTTCTGCTGTTAGGGCTGAAATTTTTTCAAGGGCAAGAGATGTGGCCCAACAGGAAGATCTATCAATTGTGGCCCACTGGAAAGTAGCCCCCATGCTGGCGGAAATAAAAAAAATCAGCCGAGTTTGAGCCGTACCTCGACCTACTTATCTGTCCTAAACTCCGCCGATGGTACACATTAGTTCGCTTCCAGCTTGTGCCATCGGCAGTAGTGGAAGGCAGATTCAAGCAGCTACCGTTTCACTTAAGCCTCTGTCCCTGTAGTCTTCAGGAGGTGGAAACAATAGGGCATGTCTTATTACGTTGTCCCTATTATTTCTGACTAAGGTCAACTTGGCTGGGATCTTTGTTGCATAGCTGCATTGACCACTATTCGGAGTCTAGTTACCTGTATTTAATGGCCCTAAAAGGGAAGGAGGAAATGCTGGCTTTAGCAACCTTCACTTGGTTGGCAGGCAAGCGAAGAAAGCTAATTTTTGGAAGATTAAAGGTAGCTGGATCTGTCTAATTATGATTGCTGTGATTGGTTGTCCCTACCCACATGGAGTGTTTTTCTTTCTGACAGGAGATTCGTTTTTTGGATCATTTTTAGGTTTTCCATATCCTGTTTATTTAATGTCACCGCATGGTCATGTTTATTTATTAATTGTTTATTAATTAATTATTGTTATTAACTGTTGTTTATATGGGTATGGGTATGCCTGGATGACATTTTGGTTTTGATCCTTTTGGTATCCTAGATCAGCGGATCAGGTTACTATTTGTGGCGTTTCTCACCGTAAGTAATGAGAAGTTGTGCCTATTTATTCACGCTGTAATGACAGCAGTATTGTCTTATATGCGTACTATCCGAACATATGTTATGCCAGGGGGTTATGTAGTTTGCTCCTTGTTATGATGGGTCCTTCCCTTGTGTCTGTCTTGTGTATTTTTATTATGATTTCTGCTGTTGTTTTTGGAGTACAGCGATAGCTAAACTCTCAATAAAGTATTATTATTATTATTATTATTATTATTATTATTATTATTATTATTAATTAGCAGCACATTTCATTTCAGTATGATGAAATAAGTGTGTTGATTTCATTATGGAACACAGCAAGAGGTGAAACTTGGCTCCCAGCTATCACACTTGTTTACCAGAGCTAATTGAATGCATGTCCAGCTTCAGAGCAGTGCTCATGTGTAAAGAGAGGCTGAAAGACACTTAGGAAAATCCCACTGGAGGGAAGGAACACTGTGGATGATTCCCCATGGGTGTGATTATTGCAGGGGGATGGGGGAAATGTCCCCCACAAACGTAGGTGTGTGGGGACAGTAGTAACCCCATTTCACACTAAATTTTCAGCTGGGCAGACAGCTGTGTTCACAGGCCAGGAAGGAAGTGTGGGCTTGACTTCTCTCATACAGCAATGTGCTGGAGGGCAGCAGATGCCACTCAGCTGCAGCCTCATAGCTCCACTCTCTGACTTCAGCCACCACCACCCCCAGCCACTTGCAGAAGAGTGCTCAGCTTCTTCCTCCGAGATGAGAGTTTTCACCTCCACACCCTGCCCTGCCCACTGGGACAGTGGGACTTACCTCCCCTGCCTCCCTCCAGAGTCCTTCACAATGTCTGCGAGAATGGGAAAGTTACGCCACTGCCCCTGGATAAACTGACATAACTCCAGCTGGAAAGAGATGAAACATTAGCTTCAATGGGAATTCTACCTGTATTGATTTTTATAGCACAGTAATGCCTAGAGACTCCAACTAAGAACCTGTTTATCTGAGTGCCACATGCATACTAGGGATGGAATTCAGATTGATTTAAAAATTCTGATTAATTATGGATTTGCACCTCAAATTCTATGGATTTTTGTATTTACAGGTTAATTTCCCCATTGATTTCAACAGGAAACCAATCCACCATTGGATCAACAGGTGGAGGTGGTAGCAAAGGCCGCCTTCCGCCAGTTATATCTGGTGCGGAGGCTACGTACGTACATCTCCGGGCCAGACCTGGCCTCCCTCATTCATGCCTTCATCACCTCGAGACTGGACGACTGCAAAGCGCTCTATGTGGGGCTGCCCTTGTTCCTGGTTCGGAGGCTGCAGCTAGTGCAGAATGCGGCAGCCCAGCTCCTGTTGAGGACGGGTCATCGGGAGCACATAACACCTGTGCTCTGGACTCTGCACTGGTTGCCAATAGCATGCCGAGCCAGGTTCAAGGTATTGGTATTGACCTATAAGACCCTTCACGGTTTGGGCCCCTCGTACCTCAGGGACTGCCTCACCCTTCGCACCCCAGAGTGGCTCCTTCGGTCTGCCGGGGGTGCCTTCTTGGAGGTCCCCCATGTTAAGTGGGGGGCCACAATGGAGAGGGCATTCTCGGTGGCTGGGCTGTGTCTTTGGAACTCCTTCCCAGAGGACGTTCACCTGGTCCCAAGCCTTTTAACATTCCAGCAGGCTTGTAAGCCCTGGCTGTTTGCCTAGGCCTTTGGGGAGGGTGGGAGGGAGGGTTAGGGTTTTAGCACCACCCTACCCTTATTTATTCTTTGACTTTGTCTTAACCCGGTTTTAAATTGTTTATATCATTTTGATTGTTTTATATTTATATTATTGTATTTTTTACTCTTTTAAAATTGTTAGCCACCCCGAGCTGTTTTACAGGAGGGGCGGGGTATAAATTGATAAATAAATAAATAAAAAATAAAATTTATTTTCTAATACCCATGTCATTAGAATGAATGCGGGGAGAGAGAGGGAGAGTTTTTGAATTAGATGCTACCTTGCATGGCTACCCAGTAGCAATGCATCTGACCACGCATCTAAAGGTGGAGCAAGAGGATACACTCATGGCCACTCATGCAGCACAGCTGAGAAATCCAGAATGCTCCATACAGGGTAGGCCAAATAGGTCTGTGGCAATGGGTGGCCACAGATCCCCTGCCAGTATGAACTGTGGCAGCCAGCCACGCCAGAAGACTGGTCTGTCACTCATAGGCACTGTAGTTGGGGTACATAGCCTTTGCAACTTGCAGGTCACAAGAACTAGCTGGGAGTCCCCAGCGTTCATGCTGAGGACATGTCAATTGGGAAGGCCAGCCCTATATGCTTCTACCTCCCCCATGATCAGTGAAAGTGGGAGTGTGTGGCAGTTTGCCTCCATAGTCGGGGTAGCCATGCTGGGAACCACCTGTTTGAATCCCCTCCCCACACACTCCACCTGTGTGGGTGCTCCACAGTAGTGCCACTCAGCGGCCATGGACCCCACCCTCCATCACCTTGCTCATTTAAAAACACCCAGAGAGAGAGAGAGAGTGAGACAGTAATGAGGAGCTAAGTGTGGGGTAGTGGAAAGCTGGCAGTGGGGGTGGGGAGCCAAGTGTGTTGAAGGACTGGCAGTGAGAGAGAGGTTGGGGGCTGGAAGTGGGCTGAGGTGGTTTGGGGGTAGAAGGAATGTTTAGTTGTATGTGACAGACTGTGAGAATTGTATACGGTTAGGTTTGGTTTTGGTTTTGGTTTAATTGTATGTGGGGGCTGCAGGAGGAGAGGGATTTAGGGACAACCAGTGCCCCTCTGAAAGATAAAAAGCTTTGGGTTTGGAGAGGAGAATACATGGGGAGAGTGGAGGAGTCATGAGACCTCAGGGTGATACTCAGGAGTGCAGGGTGGGATTTTGATGTTTTGTATGTGTGATTTATTTGTATCATGTTTTAGTCAATCAAAAGTTTATTATTTTGACTATTAGAACATAATAAAGTATCATGTTTTAGTATGTTGTTCTTATTGCATTAAAGCTGCCCTGGCTCTTTGGAGTCATGAGTTTACAAATAACCTCCCACCCCCAAACTTACATTTAAAAATTCTCATGAATTTACACTAATTTCATTATTTTGGCAGCCAGACTCATTAATAAATTTATAAATTCTGCTATGTTCAGGATGGACACAGGATAGTAGTATGCAAAAAAGCAGAATTTATTAATTTATTTATGAGTCTGGCTGCCAAAATCATGAGATGCATATATACATATAATGTCTATATGCAGCCCCTAGGGGAGATTGTGAGAGGGTTCGGGGTGCGTTGTCAGCAATATGCTGATGATACGCAGCTGTACCTCTCATTTTCAACTGACACAGGCCTTGCTGTCTCAATGCTTTCCCAATGTTTGAAGGCCGTGGTGGATTGGATGCAGCAGAGCAGACTGAAACTTAATCCTGATAAGATGGAGGTGATAGTGGTGGGAAGGGCAAGGGGGGTGCTGGCTCCTCTGGTGGGGGGGGGGATCTGCCCTCCTGTAGCCCAGCAGGTTCAGAGTCTGGGGGTGCTGTTGGATTCAGACCTCCATCTGAATCGGCAGGTGGAGGTGGTGGCTAAAGTCGCCTTCCGCCAGCATTATCTAGTATGGAGGCTCCATCCATACATCTCCAGATCCGACCTGGCCACTTTCATCCATGCTTTCATCACCTCAAGGCTGGACTACTGCAACGCGCTGTACGTGGGGCTTCCCCTGCTTCTGGTCCAGAGGCTGCAGCTAGTGCAGAATGTGGTGGCCCGTCTCCTTACAGGGACAGGTCGGTGGGAGCACATAACACCTGTGCTCCGCACTTTGCACTGGTTGCCTATAGCATACCGGGCCAGATTCAAGGTGTTAGTTTTGATCTATAAAGCCCTACATGGTCTCGACCCCTCATACCTCAGGGACCGCCTCACCCTCCACGTCTCAGAGCGATCCCTGCGGTCTACCAGGGGCGCCTTCCTGGAGGTCCCCCATGTTAGGTGGAGGGGTCACAATGAAATGGGCATTCTCAGTGGCCAGGACGCAACTCTGGAATTCCCTCCCAGAGGAAGCTCGGCATGTAAACCTATGCCGAATACTATAATCATACTTGAGGTGAGGTGAAGAGAAAACCCTGTTGGTCATATTTAGGTGGCAGACACTGCAATTAAAGCATTTGGAATTGCCCCCCATTCTGCCCCTATTCTTATTTGAGTCCCCTTTATCAAAGGCACTATGGACCAAATAATCCCCCAAGTTCTTGTTTCTCCTATAGGAGAAATGGGGATATTGACTGCATCGGGGGATATCCTTAAGAAGATGCCAATTCTCTAATATATATTTCTTAATCACCTGAGCCCCAGGACTATAATCCATAGTGATGATCATGCGGTCCTGTTCCGAACTCCTGTTCTTAGGGACCAAAAGGGTGGCGCGGTCAATATAGAGTGCTCTATAATAGGCCTTCTGTAATAGATCTCTAGGGTAGCCCCGTTGCAGTAAATTATTAGTTAAGATCCAAGATTGTTTTTTAAAGGCAGAGATGGAAGTATTATTCCTTCTCACCCTCATATATCTCCCGATGCAGTCAATATCCACTATTCTCCTATAGGAGAACCAAGAACTTGGGGGATTATTTGGTCCATAGTGCCTTTGATAAAGGGGACTCAAATAAGAATAGGGGCAGAATGGGGGGGCAATTCCAAATGCTTTAATTGCAGTGTCTGCCACCTAAATATGACCAACAGGGTTTTCTCTTCACCTCACCTCAAGTATGATTATAGTATTCGGCATAGGTTTACATGCCAAAGCTCTAGAGTCATCTACATTATTCAGTGTGCTTGTGGTCTTAATTATGTTGGCAAAACCATTAGACCAATTAAGGACAGGATCATTGAACATCGATCTAACATTAGATGCAAAAAATTGCTGGAGCCTTTAGTACAGCATTTTATGGATCTTCAACATTCTGAAAATCTGATCTGTCATTTTGTTGTATAGACACTCACCAGTCTGAAAGAGAATAATTAAAACTGGAAGCTAGATGGATCTTGAGACTTAAGTCCTTGACACCTAATGGATTAAATGAGGGAATTGATTGGGGCAGAATTATATACTAAAAAATGTATACACTCAGGTAGTGACTTACTATTCTTAATTATGGGTTTAAATATTTTTGCTTGGTTGGTTATCCAATTTTGGTGTTATATTCATAATGGGATTGTTAGTCCCTTGTTATGATGCATAGTAATGCCCCCCGCCCTCCCCGCCGTTGTTTCAAGTGGCTAAAATAATGTTAACTTTGTATTTCACCTTAAAGAAGATTGATGTATGATTGCCTTATACAGGGTACAGGGCGGGGTATTTTCTCCAACAGGTCTTTTGTTGACCCTATGAGTACTGCAAGAGAGCTCATTTGATCTACAAGTGCTTTTACACTGGAATTGACATCTCTCCTACTACCAGATATGGATCATGAAAGTTATAAGGAATAAGAGGAGTCTACGCTTTGGATGTGAAATCTAAGAACAATGGGCTTCTTTATGATGAGAGGGGTTGGGATTTCCCCCCTCTTTGGAGTGGATTTCTTTGATATATTATTGCTTGGGTCCAAAAAGCTTTGCAGGACTTTGTGTATCCCTTTGGACTATGTGATTCCAGCAGAGGCATTACAGTGTAATTAATACCATATGGTAATCCTTATGGCAATGAGTTAAATAGCCTGATTTGCTACAGGGCTAGCTATTGGGCTGCTGAGTTCTTTTCTGGAGATTTCCATGGTTGTGCTGCATCAGAGCAGGAGGGTGAGTCTTTGGCTGGAGGTTTGGGGCTTTTGGGTGATTTAAGTTCATTCAAGGAATTTTTGATTGGTGCACAGGATGACTATATACTTATCTCACTTGCCCCCTCTAGGCATTTGATAATTCAGTTGGAAATCAGATGGTTATAGAAGGTAAACCATAATTATTAAGTGGTATACTATTTGGAGACACTGCTTGAACAACTGTAAGAATGATTTAAATATACTTTATATTTCCAACAGATTAACCCCAAGCTCTGATGCCACCCAGTGTGCTGTTGACAACGACCCATAATAAGGGGGTCAGCAACACAATTGTGTTCAGCACAAATTATTTTGTTTAGTTGTATATGGATCTCCTCTTAAAATGAATCACTTTGGGATATAATGTGGTCTTTTTGCAATGTTTGTATGTTTCTCCAACTGATGCATTGATGCTTTGCGGCCATTGTATTTCCATTATGTATATATTCTCTCTTTCCCTATGGACCTTTGGGACAAACACATGGCCTAGTTTTTAGGCATATGTAGGCACCAGTAATGTCCTAGGAGAAAGCTGTTTTACTGCCCTGGTAGTAAAGGCTGTTCATGTTAATTTTTAAAACACCTCTGCCTGTTTCTGGAGTTTTTCCAACTTTGGTGTCTTTTGTCTGCCAGAAACACCCAGCACGCCTACCTGGCAGTGGCTGCACACTGGTGGCAGGACCCAGAGGCAGCACCTGGCAGTGGCAGGAGTGGACCTGAAGCAGGGTATAGGTGGGTCCTGCTTCAGGCACAAGTCATGGACAGCTCCCATACTTCGAGGAATCTCGAGACAGCCCTAGCCACCATGGTGAGGGAGTGGGTCACGCCAGACGCGGCCTTCACCAAGGGGTGTTTGGTCACGGACAACGCGGCCAATATACTAAAGGCAGTCCATGACAGGGGCTTCACAAGCATCTCTTGCACCCCACGCACCCTCCATCTCATGGTGAAGGATGCTCTGGGCTTTGGGGAGAAGGGGATTGGACCAGGTACGCTTAGCTCCCTGGTCGACCGGGGGAGGAAGCTGGCGGGCTTCTTCAACTGCAGCATGAAGGGCAGCGAGCTTCTCTGGGAGAAGCAGGCTGAGCAAGGGTCCATGGTGCACACGCTGGTCCAGGATGTCTCCACCAGGTGGAATTCCACCTTCTTTATGCTCGAGTGGCTTCTTGAACAGAAAGCTGCCCTGCATAGGTGGAACTGGAGACAGACATTGAGGCAGCTCCAGGGTACAACAGGGAGGAATGGGAGATTCTAGCTCACACGGTCTTCGTCCTGAGACCATTCCTTGCCATGACGGAGACTGTGAGCAGCTCCACTGCCACCCTCAGCCAGGTGACCCCGCTGGTCCATAGTCTCCACAAGAACCTGGACTAGATTCTTGGAGGGCGGGATTGTGGCCCTCTGGGCAGGAAGATGTCAAAAGAGGTGCTTGACCTGGCACAGAATCTGAAGGCGGGGCTGAGTGTGTGCTTTGACAAGCTCCTGCGCCAGGACGAATATGTCCTGGCAACCATGCTGGACCCCAGGATCAAGGGCATCATGGCATGTGAGACAGCGGTCTATGGCCTCCGGAAGGTTGCATTGGTGCAGAAGGTTTGGCAGGCAGAGTGAGACATGCAGCAATACACCCCTGGGGATGGTGGGAGTGGGAGCAGCGACCCCTTCCATTCATCTGGGTCTATCCTTGCCCCCAGCCCTAGAGGTAGCAGCAGCACCAGCAGCAGGATGAAGAGCAGCAGCAGGACCCCTACTTCCAGCAGCTCCTCCTCTGTGCAGTCCACATTGGGGAGCATGGGGCCCAGCACAAAAATGCAAGCTGCATGGCTGAGGGCAGTGGGGCAGGTGGTGCCCACCCAGACCTACCAGAGGGAGTATGATGGTGCCTCAGCAGCAGTGGAGACCTACCTGGAGGAGGAGCCATGCATTGATCCCGGCAGCGATCCATTGGCCTACTGGACCGGCAAGGCCAACATGTGGTCAGCCCTGGCCAAAGTTGCCATGGGTATCCTGTCCTGCCCACCAACCAGCGTCCCCAGTGAGAGGGTGTTCTCCATCATGGGGGACATTTGCTCCCTGCACCGCCTGATACTGGGGCCAAGTTGGTGGAGAAGTAGCTGTTCCTGAAGGTGACCTTCTGCTGCTGGGATTCCCCGAGCTGCCCATGGACAAGGAGTGATAGTGCAGTGGCACACTCCATCCCATGCCAGGGGCAGTCTTGGGACGGGGCTCCTCCTCAATCTGGGCTAGGGCTACTGCTCCTGTGCTGCTGAGGTGCTGTCCCTCCCTCCCAATGCCTGGCACCTGCCTCTCTCTCTCTCTCTCGTACTAGACGGCCTCAGCCACCTTATCTGACTGACCTCATGATGCAGGGTGGCATTGGGAAACAAACTGTAAGCCTGCGAGCCGACCTATGGCTACACAATCTCGGCCCGCCTATGTGACACTGTCTGTCTCTCTCTCTCTCTCTGCACAGTCTTTGCTAGCCTATCTGAGTGCCCTACTGCCAATGTCCCAGCCTGACTGCCCTGCTGCCTCTCATGCCACGCTGCCTGTCTGCCCGCCCAGCTTGCTGCCAAGCTTAAAGCATGCCTCAGTCTGCCTTCCTGACTCCCATGACAAGGGGCCTCTCTGCCTACCCAGGTTGAGTAGCTCAAAGTCTGCCCAAGCCCACCTGCCCTACTGCCGCTAATGCCACGCTGCCTGACGGCCTGCCCCAGTAACCAATGGCTGCTGGTGCTAGTGCCAATGCCCCCCAGTCCAGTCCTATATGCTGTCTGTGCCAAGGGTTCTGTACCCTGGTACCAATGTCTGGTGGTGCTAGTGCCAATGGCCCCCAGGCCAAGCCTATATGCCATCTGTGCCAAGGGTACTGTACCCTGGCAACCAATGTCTGCTGGTGCTAGTGCCAATGGCCCCCAGGCTATATGCCATCTGTGCCATGGGTTCTGTGCCCCGGCAATTCAATATCTGCTGGTGCTAGTGCCAATGGCTCCCAGGTGTATATGCTGTCTGTGCCATGGGTTCTGCGCGCCCAGCAATCCTATGTCTGCTGCTGCTGCCAATTCCGCCCATGCTTTCTGTGCCATGGGTTCTGGGGCCCGTCATTCTACTCATGGTGAACCAATTTTCAACTACATGAAAAAGCAGCCACTCCAGCCCCAGGACCCACCATCAGGGGTCTGGGGCCTACGTTAATGGCAGGGAGGGCTGTGGCCAATAGCTACAAGCTGCCACTCAGCCCCAGGACCCAGAGTGATGGGTCCAGGGCCATCATTCCTTGCACAGAGAATCAACTTTCAACTACATGAAGAAGCAGCCACTCCAGCTCCAGGAACCACCGTCATGGTCCTGGGGCCTGCATTACTGGCAGGGAGGGCTGTGGCCAATATCTACATGCTGCCACTCTTCTAGCCGTGATGGGTTTTGGACTGTCATTCCGCTCACAGGATGCTGTCAATTCTTCTTCTGCTGTCTGCTGTGCCACAGGTACTGTTCCCTGGCAATCCAATGTCTGCCGCTGCTGCCAATGTCACCTATGCTGTCTGTGCCACGGGTTCTGCCCCAGAAACCCAATGTCAGCTTCTGCTGCTGCTGGTATTGTACATCAGCCATTTGCTCCTCAATCTTGTAGACTGCAATAGCTCGGATGAGTGCGCCAGCAGGCAGGAGCTGGGTGAACATTACAATGAGGCAGAATGGTAGATCCCGTACCCGACTCCCTTTCGATCGGCTGCAGGAAACGGAGGCTATCGGCGATCGCTCGTCCCTTCACAACAGCGCTCACCTATCTCTTAGGATTAACTGTTCATGTTCACACATCCCTACAGATCACATTCTGAATCCTCTCCACTTTGCAGATTTTGATCGATGGTGCATATCCGGTTGTGCAACCTGCATTCAATGCTGAGTTCCTTGAGGATTTCCTCAGTGATGATGTACTCAGTTTGCTTGCCTTCTGATGATCTGGAGCTCGCCCAGGATGATCTCAATCCTATAAGAATCTTAAAGTTCTCCTACAGTCCAGGATCCTTGTTCTGTGACTTTGCCATGGTTACCAAAAAAGTGCCAGGGATCTTCCACCCTCTCCAGCCAGCAGGCACCTGCTCCTGCCCAGACCTCTTATCCCTGTCCCCTCATCATTCTTAGTCTGGACCTCAATGCTCTTGGACTTTAAGGTGCTGATGGCTCCCATGCATGGGGCCATCAATAAAGTATGTCACGCAAGCCATGCAGATTAGCAAAGTCATGCCACTGGGTGACAATCGGGGGTGAGGGAGATTGGTCACGTGACACTATACCCATATGTTTGTGTCTCTGTCACAGTTATTTAGTATGTGGGTATTTAGGTAGGTGACTAGGTGTGGGTGGTGAGTTTTTCTTGCTTTCCTGTGTCACCTCAGTTTCTAGACCTCCTCCCATTTGCCATCATTACGCTCATGGAGATGGCCCCCAGGCCTTGGTCTATATGCTATCCATGCCAAGGGTTCTCTACCATGGCCACCAATGTCTGCTTCTTCCAGTGCCAATGGCCCCCAGGCCAGACCTATATGCTGTCTGTGCCATGATGCCATGGCATTAAGAAACAGCTGCTGCTGCCAGGCCTATACGCTGTCTGTGCCAAGGGTTCTGTACCCCAGGTTGCCGCCAAGCTCAAAGCCTGCCTCAGTCAGCGTTCCTGCCTCTCATGTCAAGGTGCCCGTCTGCCCATCCAGGTTGCTGCCGAGAGAGAGAAATAAGAGAGAGAGAGAGAAAGTCCACCCACTGCTTGAAGGACAGACAGACACGATTCCACACATGCTGTCACCTGCACTATATGGAGACAGAAAGAGAGGTTCCCAGCTAGAACAAGGGAGATGGAGGCTAGAGGGGGAGAGGTAGGTGTATCCAGCTACCCTGGCTGCCACCTGCCAGAACCAGGAAGAACTCCCATCTGTGCTCATGCGCCCAATGCTCATTGCCCATATCCAGCACACAGCAAACCTACCATAATGAGATGGAATATAACACACACCGTTTTATATGTGTCTGCCTGTCTGCCTGCCTGCCTGTGTGTGTTCCTGTAGCTGCTGCGACCCCCAACTTCAGCACATAGGGGTAAAAGATTGGGCTGCTCAAACAAAGCTCATAAAAAGAAATACAACTATTATTAAAACTATTTACATATCAACAACAACAACATTATTCTAAAAACCAAAAGCAAACATTCAAGGGAAACTTAAAAATTAAACTAGGAGTCTCTGGGCCTGTCCCCCAGGACTTGGGGGAAAGGTAACAGCCATTGTAGCACAGCACAGGGCTGAGGGCTGGCTACCCGGGACTCTGGCAGCTCGTAGCCATGGAAGATGGCAAACTTAAGGGCCCCTTCCCTGTCTCGATGCCACCTGGATAGCACCTGGCGTGCCTTTGCAGGTGGACCATCTCGGTGGAGACATACTGGCCGTACACCTCCACCTTCTGCCTCTCCACCTGGACCGTCTGCAACTGCTCCACCAAGGTTCGCCTTGGTGACTGCAGACAGCTGGACCTCGGCCACGAAGTCCCGGGTGGGCCGCTCTAACTGAGCCCGAAAGGCCTTGGCCTCTGCATTCTCCTGGGGCCCGGGGGTCTCCACATCTGGGCTGGAGGGGGGGGAGGGCTTAGATGCCATCATTTGTGGGTTGCCTTCCCCCCCCTTCTTCTGGCACTGAGGCTCCATGGCCACACCAGACTCCACCGCCTGCTGCCTCACTCAATGTGGGCGATGAGCCCAGATGTGGTCCCCTCCCTCTGCTGGTGGAATCTTTTCTTGCAGTGCTAAAAAGAGCAGAAAAAGATAAGAGCATAAGAAGTGCCATACTGTGTCAGACCAATGGTCTGTCAAGCCCTGCCTGCATTCTGTCTCCACAAGTGGGTGGACTGTGTGGCCAATCTCTCTCTGCAGGGGACTCCCGTTCCTAACAGGTCAGGTCATAGGGCAATTCATTCCCTGTTGTTCCAAGTCCCTGTGCCATACCTTGCATGCGGCGATTCTGTCGCCCTTGTCATAAAACCTCCAGACATCCGAGTTCCGGCGCTGAATGTCTGCGGGTGTCATTGGCAGTGGCGACCTCTGCCTAGGGGTCCTCCTTGGCCTGGTCCTGGCAGCAGCGCTGGGGCCAGCATCCGATTCCTCTCTGAAATGGGAACACATTAAGAACACCAAAGTAATATAATTTCATTTCATTTCATCTTTAATTTATACCCCGCACTCTCCCAACCAAAGTCGGCTTGAGGTGGCTCACATCAATAATAAATACAATATTAGGGTTTTTATCCCACGCATGGGAAACCCAACACCAAATACATCATATACACAAGAAAACCCTACCCTCACATTTAACATTTCAATAATAATATCTAACAATATGCCTTACTAACCCATCCAAATACCCACTCTACCAATATCAAACCATCCTTCCTTCCATCCCCTGCTGCCACCAGGGGTAGTCCTCCCTCTCCACCCCTCTCTCACTGAGGGGGAGAGGAAGGTCTCCTCACAACTTTCACCAGTAGAAACCTCACATTGGGCAACCCCACCAGCAACCCCTCCATCCCAACCTCCAGGCCCGACTGAAGGGCACAACCAAAGGGCAGGCCCCTTTTATCATTCCTCTTCGAGCTGTGCCCCTGACACGCATGACCAGCATCCACCCCCAGTGTTATGGGGAGCGGCCCAGAAGCAGCCCTCCCCAGGCCCTACCCCCACAAGGGGGGGAAAGGGAGCGATGTTCCATGGCCCCTGGCTGACCAACTGCCACACCCCGCCCCCAGTATCATGCATTTATGATGATGATGCCTCTAGTCCTCCCTCCTTGGGATGCTAGGGATTGCAACTAGAAATCACGTGAAAATCCTGCCCTCCCGGGGGTGCTAGGGGATGCTAGGGATTGCAATTAGAAAGCCCCTGTCTGGCATGTGCAAATCCTGCGCTCCCTGGGGTGCTTGGGAGACCCTGGCTGGCATGTGCAAATCCTGCCCTCCTTGGGGTGGTAGGGATGGTGATGGGAGATGTGACCCTGTCTGGAAAGACCCTGCTCTTATTTGGGGGGGTGTAGGGAATGGGATGGCAACTGGAAAGTGGAGACCCTTGCTACCCTGGCACGTGTTTGGGTGGGGGTGCTGCTCGTGCCAGAGCCCCCCACACTACAGTACCCTCTCTCTCTGTGGAAGACATCCGCTGCCACCTGTTGATGCCCACTGTTTGTGCCTGGCTGATGCCCACCACCCACGCACCGACCCGCACGCCATTGAGCTCGCTCTAATAGATAAAGCCTTTCTTGTTCTCAAAGTAAAATAAAAGTTTACAAACCTGGCAGCACCTCCTGAGCCCACCGCTTGCTCCTCATCTGAGGACCAGGCACCACCACCAGAGGTGTAGTAGGGGCAGCAACCTTCTCCTCCTCCTCCTCCTCCTCAAGCAGAAAGTTGGCCCCCAGCCGGCAAACAACCACTGCAACCTTCATTTTTTTTTAAAATCACACACAGCCAAAACACACAGTCACCCACAACACACACCAACGCTCACCAACCACCACAACAACAGCACAGTCAAACCCAGCCCAAACACAGCCAAAACACACAAAACAAACAGCCGCCCAGCCAAACACACACTCATTTGCCACACAGCTCCACACATGCTTGAATTTCCATTTTCCAGCACAATCACAGCTTCACGTGCCCTTGTGATACTTTTTTCCGAATGGTTGAACCCAAACCGAATGGCCGAACCTGAACCCGGCGAATGAACCGAACGGCCGAACTGAATGCATTCGGACTGAATGCCGAACCTGAACTGCGATCTGTTTGCCCATCCGTACTAAAGGAGAAAGGAGTCCAAGATGTGTGGGAGTTTCTGAAAAATGAGATACTGCAAGCACAATCACAAACAATTCCAATGAGAAAGAAAAATGGGAGACATCTAAAGAAACTATTGTGGCTGTACAATGAGCTTTCTGATGAACTGAGAATGTACTGTGAACTGAGAAAAGGACATGTACAAGAAATGGAAGGAGGGACAAATAATCAAGGACGAGTACAGATGAGTAGCCCAAACCTGTACGGATGGTATCAGGAAGGCTATAGCTCAGAATGAGCTGAGACTTGCAAGAGATGCTAAGAACAACAAAAAAGGGGGTTTCAGCTATGTCTGAAGCAAGAAAAAGAACAAGGAAGTGGTAGGTCCACTGCTTTGTGACAATGGTGAAATGTTAACAGGTGACAGAGAAGGCGGACTTGGTCAACTCCTATTTTGTCTCTGTCTTCTCCCACAAGGGAGAAACTATGTCCAACCTAGCAAGAGTAGCACTAATGATGAAGGGAAGGAATTGCAGTTCAAGATAGGTAAAGAGATGTTAAGGTAACTGGTTTAAAGTAGCTAGGTGTTCAAGTCTTTGGGGCCATTTGAATTACATCCTAGGGGCCTGAAGGAATGTGTAGATGTAATCTCAGAACCTCTGTCTATAATCTTTGAGAACTCTTGGAGAACAGGTGAGGTGCTGAAAGACTGGAGATGAGCAAATGTTGTCCCTATCTTCAAAAAGGGGGGAAATGAGGATCTGGGAAACTGCAGACCAGTCAGCCTGACATCAATACCTGGAAAGATTCTAGAGCAGATTATAAAGCAGTCAATCTACAAGCATTTAGAAAACAATGCTGTGATTATTTATTTATTTTATTTATTTATTTTCAATATTTAATACCCCGCCCCATCCTGCCAATGGCAGCTCAGATTACTAGGAGCCAGCATGAGTTTGTCAAGAACAAGTCATGCTAGACTAATCTTACTTGCTTTTTTGATCGAGTGACTAGTTTATTAGATCATAGGAATGCCATGGACATAGTATATCTTGATTTCAACAAAGCATTTGAGAAAGTCCCCTATGATATCATTCTTGAATCTTGACAAGCTGTTAAAATATGGTCTAGATTATACTACCATTAAATAGATTTTCAGCTGGTTGAAGAACCGTACCCAAAGAGTGCTCATAAATGGCTCCCCATCAATCTGGAGGGAGGTATTGAGTAGGGTGCCTCAGGGCTCAGTCCTGGGCCCTGTACTGTTCAACATCTTTATTAATGACTTGGATAAAGGTGTAGAGGAGATGCTTATATGGGTGTGTACCAGGGCCCCATGTCATTTTTCATTATCATTTTTGTCATTAAATGACAAAATGGTTTTGTTTATAACGAAATGTCATTTTTCATTATTTTTGTCATTATTGGTACCGATTTCAAACGAAGATTTTATTTTTTGTATCAGCTCAACTTCTGATAATAATGAAGAATTATTATCAGAAGTTGAGCTCCTTCCCCTTCTCAGAAAGAACTGCACACAACTAATATCTATATCAATATAATATATGGACAAGGGGAGACAGACAGGTGAAGGGAAAAGGAAAACTCAGAGGTATATTTACTATCTCTATTCTCTCTCTCTCTCTCTCTCTATGTATGTGTGTACCTAAGGTAGAGAAGGGAATAAGAGGTGTGTGTGTGACTTGTGTGTGTATATATATATATATATATATATATATATATATATATATATATATATATATTCCATAGTAAAAAACCCTCCAGTTTACAAGAAGAGTTAAGGCTTTTGCAAATTCGATCATGCACTAAAAAGTAGGAATGGGACTCTGGGCAAAATTGCGGTTTCGTTCAATTTCGGTTTTGGTTCTCATGTATTTCGGTTCTTTTTCCGTTTCGGTACTATCAGATCTTTTGCATTGATTTTTGTACCGGATTTTTAACATTGTGGTTTTTCAATGGGGGACAAACCGCAATGTTAAAAATCCGGTACAAAAAATCAATGCAAAGATCCGATACTACCGAAACCGATAAAGAACTGAAATTTCGGATTAATCCGAAATGGCAATTTTCGGATACTTTCGGTTTCATCTGAAACCAAAATTCCCATCCCTACTAAAAAGCATGGAAATTGCAAGTTAAGCTTCCTGCCTGAATTTCCGTGCCATGTTAGCAGTAAAGACATTGTACAGTTTCACATATTATGCTCACTTACAACTTAGACTCCATGCACCCACACTTTGCCTTCGTCTTTCTGCCCCAAACCTCTTCTCCTGCAGGTTGGGGGCAACACTGAAGCTGGGGACAGGAGGGAGTAAGCTGGATCCTCACCCACTCTTTTCCCTCTATCCTTTCATTCTGGTTGGGGAAAACGGGACAGCTGACTAATGGTTCACATCCTTTCTTCTTACACTGACCTCCCAGGGCACAGTGAAGCTGGGTGCAGTCCCCTCCCCCCACACACACACATTCTCTCTCAAACACTCTCTCACCCCCCTGCACATTCTCTAACACACTCTCTCTCTCCCAGCCCCCCCACATCTCTCTCTCTCACACACACACACACACTCACCTCCCTACTCTCTCTTTTTCAACACACACACCCGCCACTCCACACCGCTCTCTCACCCCCCCATTCTCTCTCACACTCCATCTCTCTCACACACACCACATTCTCTCTCACACTCCATCTCTCACCCCCCCACACACATTTTCTCTCACACACACACTCTTTCCCACCCCATTCTCTCACCCACACTGTCACGCCCACATTCTCTCTCACTCACACACACACACACATTCTAACACACTCTCAGCCCCCCACATTCTACCTCAAACACACTCACTCTCTCTCTCTCTCTCTCAACCCCCCATATTCTCTCTCTCACACACGCACACTCTGTCTCACCCCCCCATTCTCACTCTTTCAACCCTCACCACTCTGTACCGTACCGCTATCTATCACACACTCTCTCTTGCTCTCAGCCACTGCACATTCTCTCACTCTCTTTCTCTCAGCCCCCCACATTCTCTCTCACACTCTCTCTCAACCCCCCACATTCGCTCTCTCTCACACACACACTCTTTCTTTCAGTTTCTCCATGTTTTCTCACACTCTCTCACACCCCCACATTTTCTCACACTCTCTCTCCCACCCACATTCTCTCACACACACTCTCTCACCCACATCCACATACTCACACTCTCTCTCACCCCCTTCTCATTCTATAAAACCCCCTGCTGCTCTGCACCATACTGCTGTCTCTCAGACAACCCACATTCTCTCACACACACTCTCTCTCACACCCACATTCTCTCTCTCACACACACACACTCACTCAGCCCCCCACATTCTCTGATACACACACTCAAAATTCTCTCACACACACTCTCTGACACACAGCCCACATTCTCTCTCACACACTCTCTCCCTTAGCCCCCCCCCACATTCTCTCTCACCCACTCTTTCAGCCCCCACATTCTCTCTCTCTCACACACACACTTTCTCTCACACCCACACTCCCCATTCTCACTCTTTCATCCCCGCGCCACGCCAGATCATACCACTATCTCTCACACACTCTCTCACCCCCACATTCTCTCACCCCCCACATACTCACTCACTCACTCACTCACTCATACCACATTCTCTCAGACACTCGCTCACCCCCACATTCTCTCTCACTCTCTCTCTCTCTCTCTCTCTCTCTCTCTC
>QEPC01002186.1:748494-761229 GCA_003113815.1 Sphenodon punctatus | reverse complement strand
AATCCATGTGACCTTAAGGGATCCATTAAAGGATCCATGCACATGTAATTTTTATGTAACTTAAATTGACCTTTATTTCACCCAATGCACACGTTGCAATCTCCCATAAGACAGAACTCACCCCATGCACACATTCATCTTATGTAATACAGAACTCACAAGTATCAGAGCTAGATTTCCTTGCCCTGTCATCTGTGATGAAACTCAGGTTAATTTCCCTTCCCAATGAGTAAAGGCTCATGCCCAAGTTACAAAATATCACATAAGATACAAAGTAACATGAAATTGTGTAAGGTGGGCAAAGTAGCCTTTGCATCTTTCTTTCTGATTCAGATATGGCCACCATCACTTTCATTACCTCAAGGCTAGATTACTTCAATGCACTCTATGGGGCTGCGCTCGATGACCGTTCAGAAGCTGCTGCAGATGGTGCAGAACGCATCAGCCTGGCTCCTTTCAGGGTGGGTTGCCATGAGCACATTACACCTGTACTTTACATCCTGCACTGGCTTCCTACAGCTTTCCAAGAACAATTCAAGTTGCTGGTTTTGACTCTTAAAATTATAAATGACCTGGGCCTCATATATCTGAAAGACCGCCTTTCCTTCCATGCTCCACTGTGACCCCTGCGGTCGGCTGGGAGCATTCTCTTGTGGGTGCTCTCCTGCCACTCTTGTCAGTACAACAAGGTTCCACAGAAAGGCATTCTTGGTTGCTGCCCCAGTATTATGGAACTCCCTTTCCCCCAGAGGTCCATCAGAGCCCGAGCATATTCCACAGGCAGTGTAAATCATTTCTTTTTGGCAAAGCATTTGACAGGGAGGGATAGGGATTGGGATGGGTGGGATTCTGGGGCTAAGGGGTGAATTTTTAAAGTGATTTTACTATGTTTTTATTGTATTTGTATGTTTATGATTACTGTAAGCTGTCCTGAGCTTTCATGGAAGTGAGGGGTATAATTTTAGATCGATCGATAGATAGATATTGTAGTAACATAATGCCCATTAAGTGAAAGGTCAGTCAAAAGGCAGCCAGAAGCATTTGTGGCTAAATGCTTTACTATGCTAAATACAGGCTAAATAGAATAAAGGCTAAAAACAATAAAGGTATATTTAGTAAAGGACAGAACATGTATTAAAAGAAGGGAAAACAATTTCCGATAATAAAATAAATTACTATTAATAATAATAATAATTATTATTAATAATAATAATAATTAATTAATAAATAATTCATTGGCTAGTGTTTTCTCCAAAGCAGCCTTCTTTGGATTAGTTGTGTCTCTGGCTTTTCTATATTATATTAATATTACTCGGTAATCACTAATCAGGAGTTGCCTCCCTCTTTTAAGTTTCATCCTGATTCTTCACCCAGTCCTTTACAATGTACTGGTGATTTGAAGCAGGATTCTAGGCCAGATAGAGTCTCTGACCCAATAAAGTCGATGGGAATCCCACGGCATTCTAGCTGTGGGACTGTAGGTTTTAATGGTCGGAGGACCCATTCTGTAAATTCAACTCAGATGTGTCTTGAAAAGCTGGCAGTAGCTGTAAGGGTTTATGCCGTTTTGAATGGTAAACACCCTCGGTGGAACTGAAAGGTACTGATAAGGCATCTGAGATGTTTGCTTGATCTTGATTTATGTCCAGATGACATTATATGGATAGAGTCTTTGGGTATTTTCAGACGTTACAAGATCACGCTCAACCACAGTGAACCACACTCAATCCCGCTGTGGGGTCAAAGCGCCCTGAACGTCTGTTCAGCGGCCGCCAGATGTTCACCACAGTCAATACCCACATGGGGTCAAAATCAACCACGCTTCTGGAGCTCCTCGCCGGACCATCTCCAAAAGCATGGTCAAAGGGTATTTTCAGACGTGACGGGGCCAATTGGCCCCGTCACAAAAACAATAGATTCATCCCCCACCGGGACGACCCCGTCACGCCCTAACAGACGTGCAATGTGTGGCCGCACGGCCCCGCCCCCTCCACGCTTCCCGCCGCCCGCCCTCTGGGGAGACAGGCAGCCACCGCAGCCAATGCGGCCGCAGCGCTCATCCGATTTGGCCATGGGCCAGAATCCCTGCAGGAATTCTGGGCTGTGGCCGCTGTCCAGAAGTGACGGCAGGGTTCATCACAATGGGGAATCGCCTTCGCCATGCGGTGGCCTCCGGTCCCGCCGCTTTGGCCGCTCGTGTGGCGAAAGTGATTCCCCACTGTGGTAACATCTGGGGGGGAACATCCATTCCCCACAACAGACATTCCGTGCTCACAGCCACCACAGGGAATTGACTGTGATCTCGTAACGTCTGAAAACACTCAAAGAGATTGCCGACGGGAACCAACAAAAAGTAATGTCTGGCCGGCAACCACCGTCCGGCCGGTGGTTGCCGGCCAGACATTACTTTTTGTTGGTTCCCGTCGGCAATCTCTTTGAGTGTTTTCAGACGTTACGAGATCACAGGAAATGATTCCCAGCCAGGGACAAAGCACGCAGCATTGCTGCCAGGCAAGGAGCAACAACACAGGCAGTGGAGGGAGATTTAAAGGGCACACAGCAACAGGGGGACGGGGCGGGATGGAGTGAGGTGGAAGGGAGAGGCGAGCGGAGCAGAGGGTGAGAGAGCAAGGGAAGAGGAGGAGGTGGAGGAGGCAGCGGTAGAGGTGCAGGCAGGGGAAGAGGCAGTCATGCTGCACCTGGAGCTGCTGGAGGGACAGTAGCAGCAGCAGCAGCAGCAGCAGCAGCCGCCGGGATAGGCTGACCTGGCGCCTTCTGGGTGTTTTGACCATGGCTGGGAATCAGCATCACATATGTTGCACTGCCCCAGCCCGTGATCTGCCAGTCCGATTCCATGCCGTGGTCCCGGTCCCGTCATGTCTGTTCGGGGATTTTTTTTACCACGGGGGTGGTTGTTCGGTTCATCCCCACTGGGAATCCACTGTGGTGAAGCGGGACCGCGTAACGTCTGAAATTACCCTTTGCCTTGTATGGACTTAGCTGAAAGATTGGTGATCTGTTTCAAATCTCAGAAATATGCTGAACGGCTTCTTGTAAAGAGAGCCTTTTTTCGGCATAGGGACATTTTTGTTGACTAGGGTTTTTAATACTTCTCCTATACCTCTATTTCCAAATAGTAAAGGGGAAACTTATTTGGTTAACTCGAAGTTGCCAAAGAGCCTGACCTTTCCCCCACCTCCACAAGTTTATTGCAAGAGGAAGTCAATTCAAACAAAAGTTATCCTCTGGACATAATGAGCTTCAAATGAATGTGGATTGTGCTGTTGTTCAGAAAACAGAAGATTCACCCACAAATCTGGCTGAGGATTGGACGGTGGAGGAAGAGGCAGCATTGTTAGGCTCTTTTGGGGTTCTTCCCCCGCTTGAGCAAAGCACTATTCTAAATTGATTGGTCCTTCTCCGAGGTAAACTGCAAAAGATCAACTCAGTGATCTTAGCTAAGCATAGGCCTGCAGTTGAGAATGCTAGTTCACCAGATGGGTTTTACTATCTTAAATGGAAACTCCCCTGGTAGGGGTGTGCATGTCGTTTTTGTTATAATAATGATAATGAAAACGACAAATAATAATAATGGAAATAGAAAAAAAAACCTTTTTGTTTTTGAAATAAAGGGAAAAAACTGAAAAATGTATTTCTGGCTATATCTTTTTTTATTCTTATTCCAATTTGATGACAGTTTGGGGGAGTATACCCAGAGCAGAGGGCACTATGTATACCAATTTGTGAAAAATTAGGTAAAGAGAATCAATTTTAGAAGCAATTGAATGTTGTGATTTTAAGAAAAGCTCCATACACATTCATGGCTACAACCTCTTTATCTTCCACCCAATTTGTATGTAACCTGTAAAAATTCTGTCCCTCCACAAGCGTAACATACCTTTCAATTTTCAGAGAGATTGGATAAAGGGCTCTGATGGTATAAGACATTAACTTGAAAATACATTTCCAGCTGTAACATTTTAATCTTCCATCCTGTTTACAGAACGTTTGGCAGGAATGCATCATATACCTTCCCTGTCATCGCTGCCAAACTACAGGACAATTTTATAAACAGGGACCCTAGTTGACTGCGCTGTTGCAATTTGCAGTGATTTTTGCAGAATCAGCCAATCCTCACAGAATCAGACAATCCTGACCATGACCTGAGGGTAAATAGGCCCCTGGGAGATGAATTGTGGGTGGGTGGGGTCTGAAAGCCCTATGTTTGCATGAGGGAGGTGCTGAAATTCCAGAGGATTTGAGTTGTGTTTGATTAGCAAAGTTGTGATTCTATGTCAAACCTATTGCAAATTTGCTTCCCAGCATGCATAGTTATGCAAATCAAGTTAATTATGCAAATATTAATTCTCGCGGTGAATTTGCAGAATTTGGCTTCACTCGTTGCAGAATTTAAGAGTTTTTGGTGCAGTCAACTCGAGTCCCTGTTTATAAAGGGACCCAATTATATAAGGAATTGAAGTTGTCCCCTTGACCATTATTCCGATAAATAGCAGCACATGCAGCGCCAGTCAGAGGCAGGCACCTGACATGGCCGGGGGAGGGAGGCTGTAGGAGGGAGGATGTGGAGCAACCCAACAGACTGACAGAGACATTCACTGGTCAATTACTGCATGCTTCCAGCTTTACAGGACCAATTGGTAGTGGCTTTGAGGCGGGCATAGGAGGTGTCTCTCAGGCGGGCATAGAAGGGACATAACTGGGACTTTGGGAATAGCATCCCAGAAATCAGGAGACATGGTTTGCACATCCAAGCTGGCCAATTATCATAACAATTACATCCTGCAGCACTGTGACAGAAGACATAAGAGAATTTCTATTGGCTCTTTCCTAAACAGATGCTTCTGACTTCCCAATAACAAGTGAGGGAGAGATGTTTGGATGGTCATAGCACAGAATGAGGATATTTGGTTGACATTTCTGCTAGCCAATTGGCATCACAAACCGATCTTATACCAAGTGACACGTAAGAGAATTCCTGGCATAGGCTCCTTCTCTGCATATGCTGTGCAGGCATATAAAATTGGGACCCTTTATCACATCTTACTGATATTTGGCAGAGTTAATTATGAAAGTGTGTTATACAGCCCTGCAAAATTTCATGTACACTGGTTGGACTACAAAGATGTTACAGGCAGACATACATTTATAAATTAATTGCTTACACCACCAGGACCCTTTATCCAATCCTTCTGAAAATTGGCAGAGATAGTAAATATGGGAAGGGGTATAAAATTGCCAATTTTCATCTACATTAAATGTGAGATAAAGAAGGTACAGTGAAGAATGTATATGAATAGTTTTGCAAAATAATATAATTCAACTGCTTATAAAATTGGATTCCTTTATCCAATCTTTTTGAAATTTGGTACACTTAATGCCCTCCATTGGGGGTACAATCCTTCTATGAGCCAGCCAAATATAATGAGGAAAAAAAAGGTTACAGCTGAAAATGTGTTTTCCATTGAAATCAATAGAAAACAAAAACAAAGGCAAAAATGAAAATAAAAATTTGATATTTATGAAAATAAAAATGATTTAAATAATAAAAATGAAAAATGAAAACAAAAACGAAAAATAACATGGGCCCCTGGTGCACATCTCTATCCCCTGGTGACTTCTATGGGGAATTCACCTTTTCAGAGAAGGGTGCAAGCATTGTGGATTACATGCTTGCCTATTCCCCATTGCTTTCCCATATCTGGGATTTCTGTGTGTTACCAGCCCCAGATCACCAGTCACTGTTACTCAATATAGCTGCTCCGATTGTTAACGAAGGGAAAATTCCCTCAGTCCCAGAATATAATGTCCATCTCGAGGTAATTACCCATAGAATTAAATGTGATTCTCAGGCAGAAGCCTCTATTCTTCTGAGACTCGGACTCTTGCTCATAGTCTAGCAGATATACTATTATGTCTGCTATGAACAATTTGGCTATTGTGAGTTTTGAATCCCTGGTGGAGCTGTGGCATCCCCACCTTGTTCTAACTTCTTGCAAGTCTACAAGGAGTACTCATTGAGGCCTGGTCTGGTTTTATCAGGAGTGTAGGGAGGCCGATTTTCAACTTAAGGCATTAGCTTACCAATTGGGGTTACTGGGTGAGATAACTTCTCCCCCTCATTTTCTTGAGAGGAGGAAGAAATATAAGATCTTATTGAAATCTAAGAAGCCAGAATTATATAGAAAGTCCTGGGAAGAGCTGGAGAAAGCAGTTCATGAGAAAAATTCTTTGACCTTTTCGAACTTGATAGCAAAGGCCAGGTCTCTATCTAAGCTTGTTCCAGAATCTCGGATTCCAGTAGCAAAATGTGAGGACCATTTCTATTCTTTATTTTCCACCTTAGTTTCATCTCCTTTGCCTCAACTGGATCTTCATCCACTACAAAAATGCCCTAGTAGGTAGACTGTAGCTGTAGAAGAAGTTAGCTTACTAATTCAGCAGTTAAAATCAAATAAGGCCCCAGGTGGAGATTTTATTCCCCCAGACCTTCTAAAAGCAGATGTGACCTGGTGGAGATAGATGTTGGCTCCTTTGTTTACAACAATTAATGAGACAGGTACTGTTCCAAATGGCTGGCGTAGGAGCTTTGTAGTGCCTATTTATAAGAAACATGACTATAGTGATCCCGCCAACTATTGCCCAATTAGCCTACTTGACCTAATTGATAAGCTTTATTTTGGCTTCCTCCTTTCAAAACTGCAACATTGGGTCACAGCTAATAATGTTATAGGACAAGAATAGTCTGGATTTATGAAAGGAGCTTCTAAAACTAATAATATATTTCTCTTTAACCAGATAATCTCTAAGTATGCCTCTTTGTGTGGAAATCCATCCCTTTTTGCTAGGGGTGGGATGTTCAGATCATCCGGTATCAGATATTGCCGGTATTTTGGTGTACCGGCAGTATCGGATTATTCCAGTATTTGGGGGGTACCGGATCTTTTTACATTGTGGCCATTGAAATGAATGGCCGCAATGGGAAAAAAAGGGGAAAAAAACCCCAAACACTTTCCCTCCCCAGTCCAGGCTGCTCGGGTGGAAGGGGGGACACCCCCCACCCACCCTGCCCAGCCTGGATTTTTTTTAAAAAAATTTTTTTCCCCGAAGTCCCTGGTTCCGGGCTGCCGCCGGCGACCCAGAGCCCGCACCAGCAGGTAGGTGTACTGGTATTAGGGTGATCCCTGGGGTGGGGGTAGTTTAACACACACCCCACCCCAGGGATCACCCTACCTCCCCACCCAGGGATCGCCTACCTTTTGGTGCTCCAGGCAGCGGCAGAGGCGGCGGTCCGGGGGCTTCAGCGTTAACTGTGACTGCTGGCTTCAGCACTTTCTAGGCCTTCCAGGGAAACCCGGAAGTTCCCCAGAAGGCCTAGAAAGCACTGAAGCCAGCAGCCACAGCCAGCGCTGAAGCCGCCGGACTGCCACCACCGCCCAGAGCGCCAAAGGTAGGTGATCCCTGGGTGGGGAGGTAGGATGATCCCTGGGGTGGGGTGTGTGTTAAACTACCCCCACCCCAGGAATCACCCTAGTACCTGCTGGTGCAGGCTCTGGGTCGCCGGTGGCAGCCCAGAGCCCACACTAGTAGGGAGTGGGACTTAGGGTAAAAAAATTGTGTTTTTTTTTTAAATCCAGGTGGGCAGGTTGGGTGGGGGGTGCCCCCCTTCCACCCACACAGCCTGGGAGGGGGGAGGTATTTATTTATTTTTCATTTATTTCAATGGTGACACTTCCTCATTGAAATCAATGCAATAAATCCGGCACCGGTAATCCGATTTTAATCCGGTAACCTGGTATTTTGCATACCGGTAACCGGTAAAACCAGTATTTTGCCTGATGTCCCACCCCTACTTTTTGCTACTTTCGTAGATCTTAAAACTGCCTTCGATTCTGTTGTTTGAGGCCTTATGGTGGAAACTTTCTAATACTAGTATAGACCACAGGTTATTATTCCTGCTTATTGCCATCCACCAGGGATCTTTTCTACATGTAAGGATAGGGAATCAGGGACAGTTATCTCACCCAATTCCTTTTTCATAGGGTGTCAGACAAGGCTGCCTTTTGGCCCCTTTATTATTTAATATCTGTATCAGCGATGTGTTGGTATATCTTAGGAATCCATCCTTTCATCCAATTATGTTAGGCCAGACCCCAGTTTCTACCCTTTTATATGCTGATAACATAATCCTTATCTCTCAGTCCCAAGTAGATATGCGTCATTTAATCACTAGCTTCTGTGACTGTTGTAGATCAGAAAAGTTGGAGATTAACTATTCTAAAAATAAAGTTATGGTTTTGTGGAAAAGACCTGTACAACACAGATGGCTTATGAATAACAACTATAAAGAACAGGTTAGAGTGTTTACGTATCTGGGAGTTGTCTTTGCTCAAACTACCTCATGGTCAGACCATCATGATGCTATTCTTAGGACACTGTGACACAACCCTTAGGGGCATTTTGAGTTTTTATGGCTGCGTTCCCATCTGTGGCGGCAGAGGGAGGGACCATGAAAGTTGCGGCAGCACGGAGGAGCTGGCTGATAGGAAAAGAGCCGGTGCGAACAGGTATCTGCCATGGCTTCTCTTGTGCATGTCAGGGCAGGATTTTTGCACCTTGACATGCATGCGAGAAGCCGCGGCAGATCCCCGTTCGCACTGGCTCTTTTCCTGTCAGCTGGCTCTGCTGCACTGCCGCATCTTCCCTGACCCTCCCTCTGCTGCCACCACTGTGCAGACAGGAAAGCAGCCTATTACTCTAGAGGGGGGAAAGTGTGCGCACCAGCAATTAAACTTTTTAAGGACAAGGCTGTACCCGAAATGTTATAGGGTGCTGAAGTTTGGGGTGTGGCATTGTTGGATAAATTGGAAAAGATTCAAAATGGTTTTCTAAGAACGATTTTCAGTGTCCCTAGGAAAACCCCAGTAGTTTTAATGAGGGCTGAAGTGGGTCTTCCCGCTGTAGCTTCACTGATTAAAGTGGCCATTCTTAAATATTGTCTTTATGCAAGTCATTCACCATGTGATAGCTTCCGCTTTCTGGAGCTTAAGTTGGTTGCCCATGGCCCTTGGAAGGAATTGGGAACCTTCTATTCTCTCTGGGCTTCTCTAAGGAATACGTGTCCATGTTCTCCTATGAAGCAGCTGTTAGTCTGATTAGAGCGACGTGTTGCAGATCAGGATAAACAGATGATGATTATGACGATTAATTCACAGAGAATATGCTTAGTATATAGGTCACTTAAGCTGGAGCCCAATGGTGCCCCCTATCTTAATTTCCTTTCCATCTAGAAATGCAGGAGGGCATTTATGCTGGGTAGACTTACCTTATTGCTATCTGCAGTTACGGAAGAAAGATTGAAGGGGATTCCTTATGACCAGTGACTATGCTGCTGTGGACAACAAACATTCGAGACCCTTTCCAATACTCAATTCAATTCAATTCATTAACACGGGTACGGACTTATGTCATGACCCAGACAAAAACACACAAATGAAACAAACAAACATATAAACAAAGATACAAGCAACATAAAATAAATATTAACCAACATATCCAAAGATAAAAACAGGCAAAATAATTGTCCAATAAAAACATCCTGATTATCAAACAATTTTGAAAATCGTCCTAAAATAATATGCAAAAGGGGAAAAAAAGAAGAAAAAAAGAAAACAAGAGCCCCATAACAATCAAGAGAATAACCAGTAAATTTTGAGCACAGTAGAACGAGGCACAAAAGATAAACTGAATAAGACAATATACCTCCCCAGCACACCTCCTAGCTCAGGTAAAAATTAAGAAGTTGAACAGGACTATTTTATGCTGCCATTGACTTAAGCCGTTCCTTAATAAGATCTCTTCTCTTGAGCGCCAGCAAAATATACGAAGCAAGTGCCCCCCTAGGCTCTTTCTGCGACAGAGAGAGAAGCAAAACAAAGCAACCCTCTGTGGTAAAGGAACAGCCCATAGGTAACAATGGGGCTAGCCAGGTCACATGGAGGTTGTGAAAATAGGGACATCTCAGTAAAAAATGATCGATTGATTCAATTTTGCTAGCACTACAGGAGCATAGTCTTAAATTGAAGGGAGTGCGTTTCTGTCTGCCCTCGGCAACTGCCAGTTGTAACATCTGGAAACGGAGCGACGTATAGAGTCTCCTAGGATTAGAATTTTCTAGGAGATATAGACAGGGTTCGAAAAAGGAGGACAACTTTATTTGCCCCAAAAGAGGGGCAACCCTCCATTGACGCAATACACCCATATCCTCTTGAGAATCGATGTCCTGGATTCTCCTAAGGACTTCGTGTTTAATACCCACAAGTGATTTCCCCTGGAAAAACTCAAAGGAATACCCTAATTCACATATAAAATGGCCCAAATATAATAACCAGGGATAAGCCCTAGGACCCCCATGCAGTAGCGCCTCCCTAAGACATAGCATGGGGAGCGCAGTCTCTGGTAAGGTCAGGAGTCATAACCAAAACCTCAGGAAAACCATCCCAGCACGCGCTTTAATAGACAGGATACCCGTTTCCAATCTCAAAACGACTCCTGGAACACTAGGGTCCACCCTAAGCAAACGCTGCAAAAAGAGGTGTTGTACATGCTCAAGAATGAGCGTGTTGGGGAATGGAACAAGATCTGCCCCAAACAAGAGAGATGGAGGAATTTTAGCCTGGTAAACCTTCAGGCACAAGACATCGAAACTCCCTTGGAGATACTAAAGGCTCAACAATAGCTCTCATATCTCTGGTGGCCTTGGCTGCCCTGGTCTGAAGATGGAGATGCCAAGTACCACTAGAGGTAAAAGAAACACCTAAATAATTGAAAGAGTCCACAGAGCCCACTTTCCCTGCACCCAACCACCACGTAAGGGGGTGATACCTAGCACCCAAGACCATAACCTTGGTCTTATCGGTGTTAATCTCAAGGCCATTGGATGAGCAGTACTGCTGAAATTTCCCTAAGGCTCTTTTGATCCCTATCTCTGTCTGGGAAAGGAAAACAATGTAATCTGCAAATTGCAAAAAACTCAGATGAAAATTTCCTATCTTAGGGGCATGGGTCTCCTCCATGTTGATAAAGTCAGGGACATCCGCCAAGAATAGATTAAATAACAGGGGTGCCAGGATGCATCCCTGGTGAACCCCTCTCCTAATGGGGATGGAATTGCTCTGGAACAGACGCACACCCCTTTTAACTTGAGCTTCATTATTGGTGTGAAGCTGAATTATTGCAGATAACAATTGACCATCAATGCCCAAGTTCCTCAGCTTTACCCACAAACGAGATCTGGGGACGGAATCAAATGCCTTGGTAAGATCCACGAAGGCTAAGTATAATTTGCCTTTCTTTATTTTCTGATACTTGTGGATAACATGCTGTAAAATAAAACAGCAATCCATCATGGATCTACGCTCCCAAAAACCAAATTGTTGCGGGGAACTATCTTCTCTTCATCTGCCCATTTAGTGAGTTGCTCCAATAGAAGATTGGCATAAAGCTTCCCTACAGTAGAAATCAAACTAATAGGCCTATAACAGGCTGGGTCCTGACGGTTCCCCTTTTTAAAGATGGGAACAATGGTGCTTGAAGTCCAAGAAAGGGGGATCCTACCACCATCAGCCAAAAATCGGAACAAATGGGAGAGAATCAGAGCCCACCATCCTGGGGCAGCCTGCAGTACCTCTGCTGTCACTAAATCTGGACCTGGGGCCTTGTTATTCTTTAGCTTAATTATATGCACAATTATGTTGGTCTCTGAAAAGTCCCCAGGGCAATCCCCCGAACTGGGGTCTTCCATTGAAACCCCCAGGAGATCATCAAATCCCACCAAGCAATCTGAGTAAAGTGATCCAAAAAACCTCCCAGGCAGAATTTGGGGGTAGTAGCCCACCGGAAGAATCCTTGAGCTTAAGGACCCAGTTCAAGTTTGCCCAAAATCTGCTTAAATTGCCCGTCTGTGCCCACTGCCTACAATAGTATTTATTTATTTAATAAATAAATTTATATCTCGCCCCTCCTGCCATGCAGCCTGGGGCGGCTTACAACAATAAAATACAATAAAAACAATTTAAAACACTCAGTACAAAAAGTATTTAAAAAACAGGGCTAGCAATATATAGATTAGGTGGGGGAGATAAAACCCCTCACCCCAACCTCCCACTCTCCCCAAAGGCCTGGGCAAACAGCCAGGTTTTACAACATCGCTGGAATGTCAACAAGCTTGGGGCCAGGCGAGCTTCCTCCGGAAGGGAGTTCCAAAGGTGCAGCCTGGCCACTGAGAATGCCCTCTCCATTGTGGCCCCCCGCTTAACACAGGGGACCTCCAAGAAGGCAGACCGCAGAAGCCACCCTGGGGCGCGGAGGGCGAGGCGGTCCCTGAGGTATGAGGGGCCCAGACCGTGTAGGGCTTTATAGATCAACACCAACACCTTGAACCTGTCTCGGCACACTATCGGCAGCCAGTGCAGAGCTCGGAGCACAGGTGTAATATGCTCCCGACGGCCCGTCCCCGTAAGGAGGCGAGCCACCGCATTCTGCACCAGCTGCAGCCTCCAGACCAGGAACAAGGGAAGCCCCACATAGAGCGTGTTACAATAGTCCAGCCTCGAGGTGACGAAGGCATGGATGAGGGTGACCAGGTCCGGGCCAGAGACGAACGGACGCAGCCTACGAACCAGATATAGCTGGAGAAAGGCAGCCTTAGCGACTGCC
>QEPC01002186.1:713528-745898 GCA_003113815.1 Sphenodon punctatus | reverse complement strand
CCCCTGCTGCCACCAGGGGCAGTCACTGGAATCCACCACCCCCCTCTTACCCACCCCACCTACACCCCCACCTCACCACCCTAGCCCTGTCTATCTATTTCTCTGCAGGTATCAGCGGAGCCTGGATGAAGCAGCGGGGCAGCAATAGCACCAACACATCCTCCTCCTCCTTGTAAGTGCTGCCAGCTGTCTCAGGCACAAGGGGGGGAGGACGAAGACGCTCCACGTCCACGCTCACAAGGGGGCTGGCACTGCCACTGCGGTCCCACAAACAGCCAACGGGCGACACCCTTCTTCGTCTTTGCCTTAAGGAGGAGAGAGTAGGCGGCCCTAGTCCCACTAAATTCTTACTCCTGCGTGGGTAACTGATCTCTAGTCTACGACCTCCTAAGGCGAACTAAGATCTGTTTGGCAGATCTGCACTCGAGGTCATACCACTAATTGCAATATCTTCCAGAACTAGGCTTCCTTCCTATAGGGCTTGATAAGGACTTGCTCCTGGACCACTGACAGAATATCCTCATAAATAGCCCCAAGAGTACCAGCCTCATGAGCATCCTGCAACTTTACCCTAAGATGCTCAAAACAATCTATGGATTCCTGCATCTTTTGGTTTAATGATACCAATGACAACCTCCTCAAAACAGGAGTCAGAAGCCTCCAGGGACAGTTGGATGCTAGGGGAGGCCTGTACCTGCAAATGAAAAGCAAGAGCAACAGGGCCATTTTCAGGTCTGACATAGCGGACAAGTCTCCCAAACCTCTCCTGGGAATAAACGTCAACCAGAATCCAGTCTACGTAACTACTGCCCTGCGGCCCCTGAAGGTAACCCCCCTGGGCAAAGCACATGAGTCATCCTCATCCAGGGCAGCCAGACCGAGTTTCTGCATAAAATTGTGCATATAACGATCAGATAGAATTCCCCCAGGTGTAACAATGTCACTTACACCGAGTATCCTGTCCCTTTTGGCTAGTTTGGGAATGAGAGCTCTCCCCCAATGAGCATTCCACCCCCCCCCCAAAATCGGGCATGCATGTGGAAATTTCTCCTCGAAAGTCATAACTGCCTCCTCCAAGGCCAACCAAACCTCGGGGGAGTAGTAAAGGGACGTGGCCGGGGGAATATACACATTGAATAACATATATTACCCAGCTCCACGTCTTTCCAATATAGTTTTTTATTGTCAGCTTTACTCGGTCTCTTGCTCCAAATTCTTGGAACAAATTATCTTAGCTATGCACCCCATATGCAATAACAGCTTCGATTCTCCTGCTACAAGGGCAAGACCTTTTTATTACCACACAGGTGGCTATGTTTTTTGTAGCTGCTCTTAAGATTAGAGTTTATACAAAGCAAGAGACTTGTAACAATTACCATTAGGACCTGATATGGCTTAATTACATAATTTTCGTCTGATTTTCTGCTTATATTTGATTTTATGTGTATTGTGAAAGCCTGTGACAAAAAATATTGATTGATCTACTCAGTAATCAACTTTCAATAATAATTGTCCTGTCCCTCTCTCCAACTCATACACACACAAAATGGAAAGGAAATCAGAGATGTCCCTCCTGTGTTGGGCCTGCCTCTGTATTGCTATCCATCTAAAATGTTCTTATCTGGGTAGAATGCAGCTGTTTTTTGGTAATGATGATAGAAAGGCAGGGCGGGGTTCTTCCGTCCTGTGTTAGGCAGGAGATTAATGATCTGGCATGGTAGTCGGGGGTTGGGCGACTGGCCAGTATTTTTGTCTCAGTCATTTCATGTTGGAGGCCGGGGATGGCAGCGAATGGCGTGCGGCATTTATCCAAACAGAGTGGCACACAGATCAGCACAAGGATTGACCTCTTCGTGGAGGAGGGTTTCATGGTCTACCTTTTATTTGTGCTGATTCAGCCCCAGACAGCGAGAGCGGCGGGGCGGGGAGAGCAGACTAGCCACATTCTCAGTGCCGAGAGATAGGCGAGACAAGTAGGAGCGGAGAGGCGGCGCAGTCATTGCCCTTTTAAAAAGCCTCTCTCCTTAGTCTCCGGCGGGGCGTGTCGGGGCCTCGGGAGGGGCGGGAGCTGATGGATTGAACTGCAGTTGCTTTTCTGCTTTGGGCTCGAGCGAGCAGGCTGCGGTAAGTGCAGGGGCAGCCGGAGCCAGCTGGGAGGCGGGAGACGCTCTGGTCTGGCTTCAGAGTGCGCCGGGGAATGAATGAATGAATGAATGACTTCGCGCGGGGACTGCGGGTCGCCGCTGCCCAGGGCGCTGCTCTGAGGACGTGAACCGACTAAGAACTGCCGCGACGCTGCACCTTCTTCCGCCTCTGCGCCGTGTCGAGCCCGGGAAGCTTGCCGGACAAGAGGCGGCTCTTGCGCGGTTGGTTGATGGCGGCAAGGGGGAGAGGCGCCTGTCTGGAGCGCACGGCGCGCACCGTCTGATCGTAAACTCGTTCCTCCCGGGAGTGTGTCCGCTGCCCACCCCCCGTACGGTTGCCGATTCTCCCCCCCCCCCTCCCCAGCAAGGCGAGAGACCGCCGGGATGGAGGTGGGTGCGGTGTAGAGTCTTGCCCAGGGGAGTTCGGCTGCGGCTATTGTTAGGGATTGCATCCGGCGCCATGGGGAACATCTCCTCCAACATCTCCGCCTTCCAGTCCCTGCACATTGTCATGCTGGGCTTGGACTCGGCCGGCAAAACCACTGTTCTCTACAGACTCAAATTCAACGAGTTCGTTAACACGGTGCCCACCATTGGCTTCAACACCGAGAAGATCAAGCTGAGCAACGGTTCGGCCAAAGGAATCAGCTGCCACTTCTGGGATGTGGGCGGCCAGGAGAAACTCCGGCCGCTCTGGAAATCTTATAGCCGCTGCACAGACGGGATCATCTATGTGGTGGACTCTGTGGATGTAGACAGGCTGGAGGAAGCCAAGACAGAGCTGCATAAGGTTACTAAGTTCGCCGAGAACCAGGGCACCCCGCTGCTGGTGATCGCCAACAAGCAAGACCTGCCCAAATCTCTGCCCGTGGCCGAGATAGAGAAACAGCTGGCTCTGCAAGAGCTCACTCCATCCACAACTTATCATATCCAGCCTGCATGCGCCATCATTGGCGAGGGGCTCACCGAAGGCATGGACAAGCTCTACGAGATGATCCTCAAACGCAGGAAGTCCCTCAAGCAGAAAAAGAAGCGGTAAAACAAAAGGGGAACTAAAATGACCAAGTATTTTTTAAGAAAAACAATAGGAAAGATCCACTAGCCAAATAGAAATTCTAATTTGCTGACTTTTCTTTGACACAATAACTCAGAAGCTTGTCTCTTTAGATAGTCTTACTAGATCTGCTGCCCCATCTTTGCTTATCCAATATCAGAAGGGTTATAAGTGCTGGCTGGTCTGGGCTTGATGGCAGCCTCCACCCAATGGTGAATGTACCATGAGCAAAAATAATGGGAGGAAACCACTGCTTCTTAATATTCTAGCAGGACTAGAAGTTGAGTAACACTGGTCTGCCCTGACCCTGGGGACTATCAGAGATGCTGCCATTGCCATTTGAGCTGCTCCATTTCTTTGGAGAGTAATTTAAAAATAAAAATGGAGGTTACTTTTGGGATAAGAAAGCCAAGGAGTCTGATGTAATGGGGCAGGACCCTGTTAAACTGCATTTGAGTAAAATAGGATGCGCTCCTGTCTCAGGATCTTAATACAAAGTGGCTATATAGTTCTCCGCAGTTCGCCTGTGGAGAACTGGTCTGAAGAAATCCTGCTTAATGGAAGAGCTAATGCAGTGGCATATGGCTGTGGCTTGAAAACTGCTATAGAGAAAAACTACCCTCAGTGTTTATTGTTTGATGGTGGCTATGCAAGGCCAGCATTGGTGAGAACTGGTTTTCAGTCTTACCACAGACCTCTATAAGTCCATATGTAGGTCATTATTGCTAACAAAACAAAAACATATAAAAATATATGAAACAAGTGTATGAATGACTGTACTCTACTGCTTGCAGAAGTAAATTGTGTTAAAGGGGAAATGCCCTACTATTTCATTGGGTGTGGGTGAGTAGTGGAATCCCTGAGCTTATTCTAACTATGAAAAGACAGAAGTGTATCGATCCACTTTTGAATGTAAGGCTGTAGTAGCTGGATGTTCTGAAACCAGTAACCAGCAGTTGGTTGGTGCTGAGTTTTAAACAGAGGGTTTCCATATGAATTTCATGATGTAGAATTTCAAGTATCTTTTTCTTTATACACATTTTATTTTTGTCCCTAATCTGTAGAAATTTATAAGGCAGAAGCTTTATTATGCCCATTTATTGCTCCATAACCCACAATTTTGGATTGTTTAATTGAGTTCAATCCGTTTTATGTCCTTCATAAGAAAATCTCATCTGAAAATCTGGCTGTTAGGCACAAATATTCTGCCTGGCATTGCATTGGTAAAAGTAATGGAAAAGCACAAAAGAGTATAAACAAGGAATGAATCAAGATAGGGTAGTACTTTGACCATCAGAATACAAACCTTCTGAGGAATCCTACAACTGTGTTCTCTGCATGCTGAGAAAGAAGTGTTTGCATCATCTCTGCCTATAAGGAGTGCAAAAAGAATGAATGGAGCATAGGAGATTAAATACATCCTTTATATTCAGGACCGAGGGTTTTGCTGTAGAGTATATGGGGGAAAGGCACATATATTGTTAGAGCAAATGTTTATAAGGGGCCCAGCCTCCAGCTGAAAAACTCATTGATTTCATGGGTGCATGTCATGATCAAACCTGAAACTGTTTAGCAAGTTCCTGAACCTGCAGTATTGAAGCCAGTGAGAGGTTTGATACAGATTTCTGTAGGCTCAGGATTAGCCCCCAAATGAACATAACCTGGTGGGGGTTTTTCCCTTATTATATCTTCCTATAATCACCTTTCCTGATAGGGATCCCATAATATTGCCTCTTGGATTTTCAAAATAACAAGAGAGTTTGGAAATCAAACATAGGTTTCAGAATAGAGATGTCTCAAAATGATTGCTTGTCTGTGGTACATGGATCTTAACATGCGTACTCCAAAATTCATGCTGGAAATGTATGTACTAAATGATGGCAACAGAACACACCAAACAAAACCCCAGCAAACTTCAAGCAGCTGATTCTCCTTTTCAGTAAGGAACTTGGTACCTTCCAAATAGTATTTTGTAGAAATTCCATCTGAAAACCAAGTAGTATTTAGATGCCTGTAGAATTCCAGTTTATGTGAGTAGAGACTTTTTCACTGATCTAACAAATGGGCTGGTCCCATTGTTTCAGAAGGCTCTGTATAGTTTTGTTTTCTAAGTCTTTCCCCCCCCCCCCCTTCACTTGAAACACTTTCTTAAGCACTTTGCTGTTTGGTAGTTCCACATGACTGGGAGAAAATATATTTATTTTCTGGCACTGCTGAAGCCAAATGCTGTCTTTATTATTATTATTATTATTATTATTATTATCATCATCACTGTTTAGAAATTAAAAATTGTAATTGCTCAGATCAAAAAATATTATGCAGAAAAGATGTGGACACATGTATCTACTATCCTTTACCCTTTTTCACAAAACTCAGGACCCAGTCTTGTAAGTGCTTACATAGGGAGCTTTCAGGAGTGATGGCACCCACCGCCGCCACAGACTTACGTGAGTGGTGATGGGTGCCATCACTCTGATTGGGATCCAGCCTGCCCGCCAAATGAACGTGACAGAGGCCAGGGAAGTGGCAGGGAGATGCATGGACATGTCTGCCCAGTCCCGTCTCCGTGCTGCATACAGCAGCCCACCTCTGGCTGACAGGCAGCCATGGCAGCCACTAACAGCCACCATGGTGCCTGGAACCATGGGGACTCCAGACCAGATCCAAGTAAGGAAGGCTTTCAGATGTGAAAGCTCGCTTTTCTCCAGGTCCAGCAGCTGGATCCTGGCCATGGCATGGGCTGTGACTCAGGGATTTCCCAAAGTTGCAGCCCAGGTTAGCCCTCGCCATGGGCAAAACATCTGGCGAGCACCTGGGGAAATATCTGGCAGGTGCCTTTCAATGTGATGGTGGCCCCCAGTTTAAACTCTGCTAAAGTGAGTTAAACCATGCCACTGTCACGTTTGAAAATACCCATAGTTAGATAACATGAGTAGTTCCATTGAATTCAGTGCAGCTACTCATGCAAGAAAACTTGCACATGTGCACAAGCGACTGCAAAATTAGGTTCTTACTGAAAAAAGCAAAGTTTTTAAGCATATTTTCAAGTCAATCCCCTACTTGTCAAAACATTTGTTTGACTTAGGCACATGTTTAGGCTTCAAGTGCTTTTCTGAGTAGAGAGGGAATGCTGAGCTGGTGCTTATGCCATAAAATATTTTCCAGTGAGGACTTACCAGCTACCAGAGTGTTTCTATAATGGATATTACAATCCTCATTCCTCTGTGCTATGGCAGTGTTTAACTGCATTGAGTCCTGCAAGTTATGAGGCAAGGGAGGAAGTCTCTTGAAATTATGATGGCTAAGTATATTTAAGTAAAAGTGTTCCATAGGCTGCTTTTTTTTATAAGGTTGGGCTTTTAGAAGGTGTCTTCTGAAAAGTTGTTTGAACCTTTTTCTCAGCAGATGTCATGAGATGCCAGTTGCATTTCAGACGTTGTCTTCACAATGCACATATTAAAGTGTTGCAATTCAAGAAAAATGCCATGCTTCCTAGTATAACTTTGTTCTGTCTTGTCATACATTCTGTTCCTGCCATGTTTCCTTTTTATTTTAATGATGCAAACATGATGCTATGAATCTAAATAAATTATTTATACAATGAAGGTTTTCTCAGGAAAAGGGTCTTTTTCTTGTTAAAGAAAGATAAGGAATTCTCTTGTAGATAAGGGTCTGAACTGGTATTCAGGAGATCAGTGCTCTGCCACAGACTCCCTGTGTGATCTTGGGCAAGTCACTTAAGATGCAATCGAGACCACTTACTAACCACTTACTAAGAAATGGTTCTGTTGAAGTCTCTGTGATCCCATTGTGTATGTAAAATGGGGATAATAATTCTTATTTTGTATTCTTTTAGTTGACTGTAGGCTGTGGATATTCTATTGTTGTTATATGAAGCTCCATACACAATGGAACCAGGACTTTGGGAGCAGGCCTTGCTCATGGCCATATAACGAAGGAACAAGTAAAATAGTTTTTCGTTTTACATGGCCTATTTGCGTGCTGAGTACCTGTATCTCCCACTGAAATCAATGGGAGCTGCAAGTGCTCAAACTCTACAGGGATTAGACCCAAAATGCTGCTGACTGATTTAGCAATGGGTGATTTTTAGATGGACAGGCTGCCCCAGTGCTGGTTGTGCCACCCTGCTTCTCCCCATGGCGGGGCAGCCCCGCTGGCAGCGCTATGGAACATCCTGGAGCTCCGCCAGCCAAATCCAGAGCAGTGGTCTGTATAATGTGTGGACCCATGCTGCTCTGCTTCCAGATGGCTGTCGCACTGGGGCCAGGCAACACCATAGCATTGCAGACACTCTAGCCCGCAACTCTATTTTGTGTGTGTGTGCGCGCGCCCCGGGGGCATACCATGGGCTGTGGAACCTGCTGGGTCCATCTGATCTGAACCCGAGCAAGTCTGGAAGCGGGTGGACTTGAGGGTGCACCTCCAGAGCAGCTCTGGGGGTGGGCAACCCTGTGTCCATCTGAAAACACCCAATATGATGAATTCCACTCAGTATTTTAAAGGTGAGCATTTGACTACAGTTATCACGCTGAGATAATGTAGCATATCTCCATAATTAGAACAGGAAAGGAGTGGGGTGGCAAAGGGCCTGTCTATATCGGGGGAAGGTATGTTTTATACGAGTTGTGCTGTCCAGCTCCAGCAGGAGGCTTGAGTATGCCTCACTAATTAAAAACTAAAATTCAACTTTGCTTGCATTGATTTCAAGTTAACTTATCTGCCTCGGCTAAAAGCAACATCTTTTCTCTAGTAGAGAAATGGCTTCATTTGGAAAAAGCTGGTAGATATTGACTTTTAGTTGTCGCCCCTCTGTGTGTTCATAACACAGTTTGAAAAACTTCTAACGGTGTTTTCAAACAAACACGGCTTTGTGGGGTGAGGGTTAGTGTCTGCTGAGTGGCACAGCTGCAGAGCACCCACTCAGGTGGAGTGCATGGGGAGAATTCTAATGGGCAGCTCCCAACATGGCCACTATGGCAACCACCTCGCGCTCCCCCTGCCAACAGACTAAGGTGAAGGAGGAAGGGTGCTGGGCTGGCCTTTGAAATTGACATGCCCCACCAGCATGCGCGCTGGGGAACATGGGTGCTCGCAGCCAGTTTCTGTGACTTGCAAAGGCCATGTCCCCCACCTACAGTGCCTATGAGCAGCAGACAAGTCTGCTGGCCGACCCAGTTCATACAGGCAAGGGATGTGTGGGTGCCTTTTGCCATGCACTTTTTTGGCTTGCCCCACATGGCACATTCCAAATCTTTTGGCACTGCGTCTTGAGTGGCCATGAGTAGGTGCTGAGTGGCTCACAGGAGTTTGCATTCTCCTGCACCACCTTCAGACAGGTATTCGGATGAGTGGCTCCTGGGTGGTCATGCGGGGTAGCTCGTTTAAAAGCACCCACGGATGCATGCATGGGCCTCTATGCTGCAGAGATTTGCACACCTCTTGCCTTGTGCTCTGACTTCAGTGGGATTACTCAGTCATGTGCAGGGCTCCTAGTTTGCTCTGCCAAAAAATCTCTTGGAAAAAAGATTCTATTTTCTTTGATTTAAAAACTCCCAAAATCTACATTTTTCAGCTATTAAAATTAGAAGAAAGTTGTTGCAAATTATTCATTTTTGTGACAATTTGATGCATTGGTTGCCACTGCCACTCAAATAACAAAATAAAACAATATCCCATACCAGCCATCCCCACAAGGAGTCAACGTTTCTCCCTCTGCAGGTGGTGGTGGTGATGCCGTTTCAACTCCCTCCTCTTTGTCAGCCCGCAAAATACCTCTGCCGCGCCAAAAGCCAGATGCAGCTACGTTCTTCACACACCAAATCTCTTCTCTTGGATGCAGGGGCACACCAGAACCTCCAGAGCTTCTGCCTCCTTAAATTTCCACTGCCACCAGTGAGTTATTTTTTTTATTTTTTTTACAGGTATAAATTTCCCAGAAAAACCTAGAATTCCATGTTTTTTTTTCTCTGATAAAACAGGAATTTCACGTTCTCTGGTTTGTCACACTAAACGGAAAACTAGGAACCCTGGTCATGTGTCTTTGCAGCATTTGGCCCTTATTCTAAGTGATGGGGAATGGGTGATTGTTAAAGTAAAGCGAAGATTCTAATCCCATAAAGAACTTGGAGCCAAATTTCCTGTCAAGTTACAAAGCAGCTGAAAGCCTGCAAAGGCATCTCCAAAAGAGATGGAGAGAACATGAATGTGGGAAAGGGATAGTAGTGTCAGTGTTTGAGGGGATTCCAGTGATCCCCCGACTGCCACAATGACCTTTTGGAACAACTCAAAGTAGCCTTGAGATTAATCGAAATTGCTCCTTGGGGCTGGTCACTTTTATTTTCCATTCTGCAGCAGTCCTTAGCTTTGCTGGGACTTACATGAACAGCTTAAGAAGTGCCATACTAGTCCTTTTTACACAAGATGCACCCACACATGAACACCCAGAAATCTGGGTGTTCATGTGTGGGTGAGTCTTGTGTAAAATTTGCAGTGGGTACGTATGCGTGCGCGCATGTGCGCTCCCGATGAACAGGCGTGCACATCCACCTCCACCCATCACCCACACACGGAGCAACTGGTGAAAATGGTGGTTGCTCTGCGGAGATCAATGTATACCCATCTACACCCTCCCCCCCACCTACCACACATGCACCAGCATGCACACCGATACCACCACCCTGCGCCCCATTTAAAAAGGGCCACTGAGTCAGACCAATGGTTCATCAAGCCGAGTATCTTGTGTCTGACAGTGGCCACTTTTGATGGTGTGGGAGAAGTAGCAGCAGTCAGAATGGACAATCCTGCTGATCACCACGGTTCCTAGTTTTCTCTGATGGCAAACCAGAGAAAAACAAATTTTGTTCTTTTCCAGAGAATTTTGGGCAAAAACACAGGTCTGGGAGGAGGACACAGCAAGAGGACATGGAGTGGAGCTGAGGGAAAGCAACCTGAAGGCATGTGCTGTGGAGGGGCATGGGCTCTGCATATGGAGGAGTGCCACAGACCTCTTGTAGGTTGGGGGTGCAGGGGCACTATGAATTGGGAGTGGTGAGGTCTTCTGGACCTTGGGAAAAGGGGACAGAAGGTGAGCCTAATTGGGCCCATAGCAACTTCCCCAAGTGCCAGCCTCTATATGTCCCCCTTTCTGGTTGGCAGACCAGACTGGGACCAGACTGGGAGGAGGAGGCAGTGATTACAGGACACTGGAGGGGAAGCAACCTAACGGCATGTGCTGCGGGGAGGGAGGGGAGCCTCTGCATTTGGAAGGGTGTCACAGGCCTCTATTTTTATTTTTTGGACTATTGGTGGACCAGGTAGCTGAAAAATTGTATAAAAAGGAAAATATGACACAATGTGGTGGTCTAACATATATTGTGGTAAGAGAAAGTCATTTTAAATCTGCTACCGTTCTCTAGTTCTAGTACTACTTGAGAGGGTAAATAAACATTCCCTATCTACTTGTTCCACTCCACTCAAGATTTTATAAATCTCTATAATATTCTCTCTGTCTTCTCCAAGCTGAAGAGTCCTAATCTATCATGCCTTTCTTTGTATGGAAGTTGTTCCAAACCCTTGCCCTTGATCATTTTTTTTGCCCTTCTCTGTACCTTTTCAAGTTCTACTATATCTTTTTGGAGATGGGGTGACCAGAATTGCACATAGTACTCAAGGTGTGGTTGCAGCATCAATTTAGATAGGGGCATTATGATGATTTCAGTTTTATTTTCTATCCCTTTCCGAATAATTCCTAACACTGTTTGCTTTTTTGACTACTGCTGCACATTGAGCTAAGGATTTCTATGCGTTGTCCACAGTGATTCCAAGGTCCTTTTCCTGAGTGGCTACTCCTAATTTAGAACCCAGCATTGTGCACATTTAGCTTGGATTATTCTTCCCTATGTGTATCACTTTGCACTTGTCCACATTAAATTTCATCTGCCATTTAGATGAAATTTATTCACCCAATAACTTTGGGTGAAAACAGATATGATTCTAACTCCACCTTAACACCGCTTTAACAATTCTTATGCATGTTGCAGGACTGCATAGGGCAGCAATACAGCCCTCCAACATATATAAGAAATGTTAAAGTAGAATTAGCATCATGTCTGTTTTCACCCTTTGTGCCATTTGCAGATTTGATCACCTCACTCCTTTTTCCAGATCATTGATGAAGATATTAAATAACACTGGACCCAGTACAAGGCCCTGCGGCACTTGACTATTTACTTCTCTCTATTGTGAAAGCTGACCATTTAGTCCTACTCTTTGTTTTCTAGCCTTTAACCAGTCCACGATAGGACACAGCTTCTTATCCCATGACTACTTAGTTTCCTCGAGTCTCTCATGAGGGACCTTACCGAATGCCTTCTGAAAATCTAGACTGGCTCACCCTTAACTGGCTCACCCTTATCCACATGCTCACCCTTATCCACATGCTTATATACTCCCTCCAAAAATTCCTGTAGATTTGTGAGGCATAATTTTCCTTTGCTAAGTCCATGTTGACTTTTCCCTATTATGCCATGTTTATCAATATGCCCAGTAATTCTGTACTTGACAATCATCTCTACCAGTTTGCCTGGCACCAACATAAGGCTCACCGGTCTGTAGTTACCAGGATCACCGCTGGAGCCCTTTTTAAAGATCAGTGTCACGTTCACTACCCTCACATCCTCGGGTACCACAGCAGATTTTAGTGGGCATTGTAAGCCCCCGGGCAGGGACCGTGTCTATCTTATTCTTTGTAAAGCGCCAGGTACATTGCTGGTGCTATATAAATGCTTATAATAATAATTTTTACACACACCTTAAAGTGCTGGTCTTTCAATCCTCTGGGTTTACAAGTCCACAAGTAAATTCCAGATGCGTTCTTCACACACACACACACACTGCCCTGAGGCAGTTCCTGGATGCATTCTTCACACAAACACTGCCCTGAGGCAGCCTAAAATAGCCACAGCTGTAGACATGAGGGGCTGCTATGGAAACCAAGTGACCACAGCTACATGGAGCAAAGCGGTTTACCAGGAGAACTTTTTACACACACATGTTCTGGGAGAAGTTTTATGCAGAAGTTCAAAGAGCCAGATGTTTAAGATCTGGGTGAGTGATTTAGACACACAGAAAGTTCAGGATGTAACAGCAAACATGCAGGAGAAATGTGTGTAAAACACCCAGTGATAGATTACAAATTACCATTAGTAGGTCTGCAGTTTCATATTTGAGTTTCTTCAGAACTCTGGGGTGAATACCATCAGGTCTTGGAGATTTTTTACTATTCAATTTGTCAGTTTGCTCTAGAACCTCTTCCAGAGTCACATTAATTTGTGATAGTTCTGATTCATCACCTACAAAGACTAGCTATGGTGTGGGTATCGCTCCAATGCAGTGAAGACTGAAGTAAAAAAATCATTTAGCTTCTCTGCAATATCCTTATTGTCCCTGAGCACACCTTTTACCCCCCCTGTTCATCTAATGGCCCAACTGACTCGCTGGCAGGTTTCTTGCTTCTCATGTACTTGAAAAAGTTTTTATTATTAGTTTTGGCATCTTTAGCAAGTTGCTCCTCAAATTCCCTCTTGAGAATTAAAGATCCTAAGGGTCAGTTTGTTTTCCTCATTGCAGTGTTAGAAATCAGTTGGACTTCACTTAAATGATATGCCAACTACTGATTTGAATAAGAAGCAAAAGCAAAGCTCATTCTCTGTCCTGTAAGGTGCTGAACATTTTTGGCCCCAATCCATCAAAGCACGTTAGCATGTGCTTAAGTTTTAAGCTTCTGGATAGAATGGGATTATCTGGGTGCCTAAAGTGAAGGAGACACTTAAGTGCTTGTCTGCAGTAGGACAAGAGTGATCATCAACTTGCAAGGCTGATCTTAGCCCTCCAAAGATTCCCAAACTAGGGCTCAGGATTCCAAATGAGGTTCCACCATCTGCAGATTGTGTCATGATCCAATTGATCTTTGGTACACTTTGCTGCTTGGGGTCATGAGAATAAAGGCCTTCACATGGGTTCCCTTCACCCTTGCACACATGTGCGGTGGGGGTGTGTGCCCATGCGAATGCCGTCTGCAGTGGGGGGGCAGTAGAAATGGCACCTGTGGTGGGTGCGGGTGCATGCGCGCTCCTGCACTCCACCCACCTCCGCCTATCACCCATGCACAGAGCAACGGGCTCCAATGCCCGTTGCTCCATGGGTGGAGATTAGGGCTGTAGCAAAATTCCACAGTGGCAGAAAATACCGACGGAAACCCCTCTTCCGCGCATCGTGGCACGGTTCGGTAGACACAGGTTCCCGAGGCCATGGGAATGGCTTTCCGCTAAAGGTGTCGCGGTATTTCGGCCGCACAACGGAAAGCAGCAGCTCTGCGGATTTGAAGAGGACGCGGCACCAACTCCCCTTTCCATTGATCGCATAATTGCAGCACGTTTCCGCCGCCCTGAAATACTCAGTACCGCGATACCTGCCACAATGAGATCAAACTCTCGGACCCGTGTTGACAGACACCTGCCTGGCCAATTTTATCGACTAATTCTTTCTCAGAGAGACATGTCCCGCCTTCAACATTCAGTATAAATAGGTCTGTTTGTCGCCTTATTCTCTCTCTTGATCCCAAATCTTGGTGAGAGTGAGTGACTGTCGGAGCTGCACCAGGTGTCTGTGTTGGTAAACACAATCTGATTTGCTGCACTCCGTGACAAAACACCGCATCGCGACTCGAGGAGAGAGAGTCCTACTATTCCCTTACTTCCTTCATCAGCACATCATCGAACATAAAGAAGCTTTTGTGTAAGTGCTTGAACTTTTCATTTTTCTTAATGTTATCTAGCAAAAGTGAACTTTTTATTTTTATTATTGTTTTTGTTACAAATGTACACCTCTTTTGCCAACCTTTTAGTGTGTCATGCATGTGTTCACTTATGCTGCTGCTGCTGTCTGTTTCCCCGCCCTGCGGCTACCGCAGCTACCAGGCGGCTATCCTGCCCGGGACCGGGTCTCTAGCTAGTGATCCCCCCTGCCAGGAGCCAGCAGCACGGCGGCTACCCCAGCTACCAGGCGGCTCTCTTCCTTATCAGAACCAAACGTCAGGTTTATAACCAGGGAAAATGGGAAAAAGTGATAAAAGCGGCTAAGAATGGAGAGTCCAGAGCATTTTGGAGACAGGTTAAATGGGGCACAATCCGGGAACCTATTGGGAACCAGATGCTGATCTCTGCTCAAGTGTGGACCAGATACTTTGGGGAACTTTTTTTGGGCCAGTCTATAGTAGAAGAGCCTTGTGATAGGAGGGTGGAGCTACCAGTATGGGCCCCGGTAACGGAGGTAGAAATCTCCAACCTACTGGAATCTTGTAAGAATAACAAAGCGCCAGGGAGGGATCTGATTCCTGTTGAACTACCTAAAACTTATAGTCAATGGTGGATACCTATACTAGCAGCAATATTTACAGCTATTGACTGTACAGGTATAATGCCAACTTTATGGAAGCAGGCGATAATTGTCCCTATTTTCAAAAGAGGAGACAGGTCAATCCTGGGCCAATCAGTTTATTGTCTTCTATTAGCAAACTTTATGGCAAACATCTAGCTTCAAAACTGGTGAATTGGATTGAGGACTCTGATATACTCTGGCCTGAACAGGCAGGTTTCCAGAGGAGACGGTCAGTCGTTGACCATGGTATGGTACTGGCCCATTTATCTGAGAAATATAGGACTAAGAATAGATGCTTGTATGTGGCTTTTCTTGATCTATGGTCTGCATTTGACTTAGTCAACAGGTCTTTCTTGTGGGCTAAACTGACAAAGACTACTATTGATAAGCGTCTTTTGTTTCTCCTACAGAAGTTGTACGAGGATTCCCAGTTAATAGTTAAGTTAACTGCTTTGGGCCACGTGACAGAATCAGTACCAGTGAAGCTTGGAGTTCGCCAAGGTTGCATTCTCGCACCAATTCTATTTAATCTATATATTAATGACGTTGTGCCTTTGATGGCACAATTACATTTTTTCCCACCAAAATTGGCAGAGAGATATATTGGATGCCTTCTTTTTGCCGATGACATGGTCATACTATCACAAACTAGGGTAGGCTTAAACAGGCAACTCGTGAGGTTTGCTCAGTATTGCAGGGACAACAACATGGAGATAAACCATGAGAAATCTAAAAATATGGTTTTTGCCAAATCCCAACATAATAAGATCTATACCTGGAGGCTAGAAGGTAAATTGATTAAACAAGTTAGACTTTTCAAATATCTTGGTCTCCTTTATCATAGCACAGGTGTATGGCACCATCATATGAAGGGGGCTACCTCTAAAGCTGCCAGAACTGCATTAGCGGTTTGTAAACTTCTGGTCCATACAGGGGGGACGGCGTTACAGATGGCAGTACAGGTGTTTAATGCCAAAATACCTTCCCAGGTTCTTTTTGGGGTGGAGCTCTGGGCCCCATATAGTACGCCAGCTCTGGAGCAGGTACAAACCAAATTCCTACGCACTATTATTGGGGTCCCGGGTGGTACACCGAATGTGATAGTTAGGCAGGAATTTGGTCAATGATGTTGGACATTTAGGGCTTGGAGAGCAGCACATAAAATGTGGTTGAGGATTGGTAATCCTGTGGCAGAGGGCCTTCTTGTATATTTAGGCAAAGACTCCTTTAGGAGCAGCTGGATAGTTAGGGTCGAGGCTCATTTGAAGATGCTGAGTTTCTCCAGAGAATATCTGCAGGAGAGGGAGGGACAGGGGATATTGTTTGAGGTGCTAAGAAGGTGGCAGGATATTGATTCTCAGGAAGAAAGGGCTAGGATCAACCAGGGTGGGCATCTTCGTCTTTATCCCACAGTCGCCCCGACAATGGATACCATGGCTTCGTATCACTGCTCCTGCATTTCCCAGGGGGCAAAAAGGTTATTTTTGGCAACCCTTGTTAATGCTTTGCCATCTAAGATCCTTGAGGGGCGTTTTAGTGGGGTTCCATATGGCCAGAGACTTTGTCCCTATGAGCAACTTGAGGCGGAAACAACAGCACATATCATTTTTGGGTGTCGGCTCTATGACAAAATTAGGTTTGAATTTTTGAACAAATTTATCTTGGCTTACCCTGGTAGATCACAGGAGGCTTTGCTGGCTTTATTATTAGCTGACAAACATGAGAAAGTTACGAAACAGGTCAGTTCCTTCCTGGTACGGGTGTTTGCTTTAAGGAAATTATTCCTTGAATTTAAGTTACCAATAGATGCTTAAAGTCTTTTCCTTTTCCCTATATAGTTTTTTGTACATGTAGGGACGATGAGAGCCCACATGTTAAGAATGATGTGTTTAGGAATGAACTATCGTATATAGAAAACCTTAACACTTTGGAAATGTTTTGGTAATGTTTTTTCTCCTTTGTATAAGTTGGTGTGTATTTAAGGGAGGAGGAAGGGATTCTATATGTCAAGGAAAATGTATTATGGTACTTTGGTATGTATTTTTGTGTGGAAAATTTTGTACTTTGGCAACGACCTTTGGTTACGCCAAATAAAGTTTATTATTATTATTAATAATACTATATAATATATATATATTATAGTTCAATGATTTAGTATATTGTACTGTATGTACAATACTAAGGTACTAATAGTATAGTGAAATATAGTTAACATGTAGTTATTATAGTGAAATACAATTGTACTTATCCCAAAAAACAGATGAAAACATATCCATCCTTTGGGAGAGAAAATACATATTTAAAAAATATGTAAAATAAAAATAATACACATGTGCTAACATCCTCAATTTCCATTTACTGTGCAGATCAACTCCCCTGATACGTTCTGCAGACTGTCTGCAGGAAAAAACACATCTTTCGCTCCACCACAGACTTTAGGTGAGTTCATTTAAGATAATTCGTAAATACATTTTGTAAACTACAGCCTACTGATAAGTAATTGCTGGGTGTGTTCTATTAAGTAATGATGCAGAACATTTGGATCATTGGTGATTCGTACATCACAAGACTCGAGCAATTCTCAGCACAGAACACGCGGACATCAGTTTTAATTTACGCAATGTTACCGTGAGATGGATCAGAAGGGGGGGGAAGCGATGGTCCAATGTATTGCCGTCTTTAAAGAAGGAAAGGCAATTAATGTCATCCCTTTCTGACCTGCCTTCGTGCATCGTAATCCACTCTGGTGGTAACGATATTGACATGCTCAAAGGGGGTGAGCTGCTGGAGGAAATGAGAAACGATTTAATGGCAATCAACCTTTTTCCTGGTTGTAAGCTTGTCTTCTCGGACATGATCATATGCATTTGCAACTCATCTAGTACAAACATGCGTGCTATTAATAAATCTGTCAAAAATGTTAATAAGTGTGTTGGTGCTTTCCTTAAGGATATTAGTATGGCTTCTGTCTGACACAGGAACATTATAGCCGCCTGTAGTGATATGTTTTTGGTTGACGGCGTACACCTTTCACAATATGGCATATCAATGTTCTATGATAACATTAGGTCTGATATAGTAGCCAATGTACTGTGATTGGTTTTTTTCAAGCTCATTATTGATGTAACACAATCAGTTATCTAACATTTACGTGTGTATATTTTGTCCATTACAAATTCCTTATTGACTTATTTGTACACACTTATTTCATGTTTTGTTTCCATAGGCTATAGAGATGTCTGCAGAATCGGCTAAGCGGAAACGTGATAATTCCTCTTCTGGACAGCGCACTACAACTCTCAGCAGTAGTATGACCCCGAGCAATGTCTTGTCACTTCGTAATGGAAAGAAAAGGGTACCGGACACAGTGTCTCCTTGAACACCACAAGTCCCAGAATCTGCTGTGGATGCTCCGGCTGTTGCTTCTGGCCCAGTAAGCACGCAGCCTCCTCTTGTGTTTCCACAAGAAGCCCCACACCCACAGCATTCTGCCATGAAGGAATTGTCCCAGCCACAGATTGCAATGCATATTTCACCTGCCAAAATGGCATTGCCGCAGCTGGGCAGTTCAAAACCTCAGGCAATGGCCAAACACTCTCAGGCTCCTCGTCAGTTACTACCAGACACCCAACAGCAGTCTGATGGTGTGGAATTGTCACAGATGCTGCTAGCAATGAGTATTTTGCCAGGAAAAATACCATTGTCACAGCCTGTCAGTTCTAAACATTGGGCACCGCCGCCAACTAAATGTGCGTTAATCAGATTCTATGGTTCAGCGCAGGATGTACTGATGGGTTTTCTTGAGGCAGACTCACCCTCCACTTTAGGAGAATCATCCATGGACTCCAACAAAGATGTTGAATTGTCGCAGCGCATTGACGATGACATTTTTGAGCTTCAACTTGAAAGCACATCCGAGCAGTCTCAAAAATGCATGCAAGAGCCAGTGAGGGCATACAGCGACAACACCAGGAACCAATTGTGTACTTCAGCTGTCGATGTGGAAGAAGGAGAAGGCGCTCTGGAAAGCGAGCCGGGGGTGAGTGTGCATGACAACACCACTGTGCATGCCGCAGACGTTTCTCATCATGACTGTGACGACAATGATACTGATGTTACTGTGGATGATTTGGAATTTAACAAAGACGTTGACGACGACGATCTTGATGATCCATTGTACACCCCTCATAATGCACAATCCTCAGGCTCCAGCCAACTGCGAAAAAGGCTACGGATTGATCAAAACCCCTTAAATGTCGAACGGGAAGTACATTTACCCTTGCAATATAGTACGCGTACTAACATAGCCCCAATTTTCAACAAAGGTTAATCGAAACGTCTATCGATGACTCCGATCTCCAGCCACACCACAACATCAAACAACGCTAGTACTCCAACATCAGTGGCTCTAACCATGACCCAAATCTCTACGCCAGCGTGTTCACCTGTGGCATCCACATCAACAAATCATGAGACTATAGTATCATCACAGCAAGGAATAATCAACAACACCCCTGATGGGACTGCAGACAAACGAAAAGAACTAAGGTCAGATGTCTGGGACCATTTCACTGCCTGTGATGCAAAGAAACGAGTAGTGAAGTGCAAATACTGCGCCAGGAAAATAACAAGAGGGACCAAAGGAGGGAAGATCCGGCCTGGTACTAGTGGTATGCGCAGCCACATGAAGCACCATCACCAGTCCATTCTCAATGGCTCTAGCAAAACTACAAGCAACAGCGACACCCCCGATCCCTCTTTAAACACTGCTAGTGATAGGACTGTGCAGACCACATTGCGATAATCTCTGCAAAACCAAAACAAATGGCCAGCATCTCACCCTACTGCACAGTACTACCTAGCACTCGTGACCAAGATGCTGGCAGTCGACATGCTTCCGTTCTCACTTGTTGAGAACGAGGGATTCCGGGAAGTAATGGAAGGAATGGCCCCACAATGGAATGTACCTTTGAGATATTATTTCGCAAAGACTATTCCAAAATGTTTCACCGAAACATGCAAAGCGGTATCAGCTGCTATGCTTGGTTGTGAGGGCAAGGTTGTGCACTTAACCACGGACATGTGGACTAGTGCACAGCGCATGGAGTACCTGTGCATTGCTGCACACTGGATTCATCGAAAGCCCAATAACAGACTGGTAAGGAAGCAAGCCATACTTGCATTGGAACACTTTCCGGAACAACACACTGCTGAAAACATCCATGCTAAGTTATCACAATTGACACATGATTGGTTGGTTCCCCTTGATCTCTCCATTGGGTGCATTGTGTCAGACAATGGGGCAAATATCATGAAAGGGATTTCTGAATGCGAGTGCGAAAATGTTTCCTGCATGGTTCATTCATTGCATCTGGTGGCCAAAAAAATTTCTAGATTGGAACCCATTGGTTAAGGACACAGTAGAGCGTGCAAAGAAGTTGGTGACGTACTTTTGTCGATCGGCAAAATCTCGCCGCGTGCTCCGTGAAATACAGGAGGAGAGACAAGTTGCCCTTCAGTTCTTCCCGAACGATGTCTGCACGCGTTGGAACTCAACTTATCAGATGCTTAAAAGACTACATTCGCAATGACTTGCAATTGAGAATTTCTTTGCTGTAGCCTCAAAGTCTGTAAAAGAGGCCCCCGCTATGCAGCTAAATATCACACAGTGGGATACAATAGAAGCTCTCCTTGCTCTGCTGGCACCCTTTCAAGTCATGACGGAGTTCGTGAGCAGGGCCGATGCAACACTCAGCCAGAGCTTGGCCTTACTCGTATTATTGAGGACACAAGTCGAAGACATCACCAACTCTCTAGCACTACAGGATGATGGACAGAGGGCTGAAAGGCTGGGAATTTCCTTACAGAACATGATCGCCAACAGCACCCAGTTTCAGAAGATTGGTGGAGAGACGTTGTACTGGATGGCAACTGCTCTGGACCCACGTTTCAAGAATGTTCCGAAGGTCTTGGGTGGTGAAGAAGCCGCTGCAGCTGCACGCCATGACATTGCCATGCACATGATTGAAGGGGTTTGTGAAGGCAGTGATGATGATGCACAGGAGAACGACGCAGATAGCAGTTCAGAAGATCACACCATACAGCATGACGCATCTTCTGTCTGGGCAACTTTTCAGAAGTATGGACTCATGGTACCCAAGAAGAGTAAAAGAAGAGTTGATAAGGTGCACCGGCCAAACTCATTATCTGCAGCCAAATACATGTACGACCAATACGTGTTGTCTGCCCCTGTGGATGGCATGAATAGTGATCCACTAATTTATTGGGCTGACAAAAGTGGCACTTGGCCAGCACTATACAATTTGGCAATCACACTCCTTGGCTATCCTCCAAGCAGTGTCCCATCTGAATGTTTGTTTAGCTGTGCGGGAGCAATTTTAGGAAATAAAAGAACTAGTCTTAGCAGTCTCAATCTGGAGCGCCTAGCATTAATAAAAATGAACAGGGAGTACCGGCCCAAAGATTACAAAGGATTTAATTGGAGCAACAACAGATGAGGATATAATGAAGTGCACCAGAGAGGCAATCAATCGACAGAGAAAAGGTTATGATGAAGGAGACGAAATTTCTGAAGGAATACAAGAGCACTAATGCAGTAACTCTTTTTGTGTTATGCTTTGAGCAGTCATGGCCTCCACGGGATGACTCACAAGCAATATGGAACTTGGAGCAGCATGGCGTGGTGCAGGTCATTTAGCAAAAGCACTGCATGGCCGCAAGGATGTTGTGCAGTCATGGCCTCCAAGGAATGACTCACAAGCAATTTGGAACTTGGAGTAGCATGGCGTGGTGCATGTCATTTCGCAAAAGCACTGCAGACTGTGTTATACAATAAGTATTGTTTTTTACACTCCTGCTAGGTTTTGCCTCTCTTTCCTTTTTCCATTTGTTTGTTGGTTCCCAAGGCATGCAAGCTGTGCAGTCATGGCCTCCACGGAATGACTCGTATACAAATTGGCATAAGGGAACACATGGTGTATATCCGGCAGTGAACATTAGTCATATGATTTAGTATGGGAATTGAAGCTTCTACTACCTACGCGACCACAAGATGAGAAGTGAAGAAACCAAACTTTAGGGTGAGTATGTTTTAAAAACCGGGATACATATCTAACATAACTGTGGCGTGCAGTACATCATGATTATTCGAATTGTGGTTTGCAGTGCAATATTTTATTTTATAGCTATACTTTTGAGAAAAAAATATATGCAGACCATTGCCCAACACCGACTGTGTTCCATTTAATTCTATTGGTACCAGCATAAAACCCAACTTCAAAAGACCTTGCCCATCCCCCTTTCAACCACCGTCCCGCATCCCCCCCGCAGTGTGGGCTGTGGGGCTGATTGCTGTTCTCATAAGAAAGAGGCAGAGTGGGCAGGTGAGGTAACAGGCGGGTGTAGGGGTGCTGCCAGGAGTCAATGAATCATCAATTGGGGATTGAATAATTGTACACATATAACTAGCATACATTTATGTAATATGCGATAGCTAGGATCCTTATGGAAAGTGTTACTGCAAATTCCAGATTAAAAATCAAAAATGCAAACTGAACAACAATAAGCGTGACTAATAATTGTGGGGTTTTTTTTTAAAGGTTGTTTTTCAGGAACATGGATACATTCATGACGGGAACATGCAACAGCTAGCCAGTCAATTTGTAGCCACTGCCATTATTCTTCAGGGATCGAGCACTGATCCGATTGCCATTTTCATATGGAGTCATGAACGAATTTTCCAAGCACAATCAATTTTTCCCCACAATCAAGTAGTGGGCTTTTTTTTTTTTTTTAAGATGTGCATGTTGGTTTTCGCCTTCATCGGGAGAATAAAACAAATTTGATTTCTGACAAATTTGATTGCCACAGCTACCAACCTGTTGTACATTAATACCTACGTCGAATATAAATAATTTGGTCTTCATTCCTATATGTGCTTTCTCGTCTTTAGTACACTGCACACATGGTATATATTAATAAAATTAATCTGAACACAGATGGGGGTGCACCACAGTCAGGCTTTAGGAAGTAGCTGGTGTGCAATTCGAGTCTTGTTCACTAGTAGTGAATCACTACTACCAGTTCACTCCCGGTCCCATACCAGCCCAGTCTCTCTACTCCCTACACTAACTGCAGCACACTTGATGGCTTTGCAAGTTGTAGAACAGGCTTGCCCAGAGTGGGGGGGGGGGAAGGTTGGCTAGCTAACTACCGGGCTGCTACTAACTAGTTAACAGTTTGCTAACTCTTTGAGGTGGGGCGGGGCACTTGGAGACTTCACGATAACGTTCCTTTATTCACAGTACCTTATATAGCTCATCACCAAGATGTACACCATAGTCCATTCATGTGGGGTCTCTCCCTCTGACTAAGCACAGTCCCCACCTAAGACCAGGTATCACCCCATACATAATCCCCATGTTACCTTCTTTCCCTCAGGCACCCCTGACCAGTCATAGTCCCTTCTGTAGCCAGGTACAGGGCAAAGACCTCCCTGGCTACTGTCTCTCCTCTCTCCCTCTCTAACCGAGCTCCCAACCTCCTTTTACTTCTCAAAATGACCTGACCATGCCCAAGTCCAGCCAGCCCTACTCAGGCCCTCAGGCTCTAGGCTTTCACACTTGTGCAGAAATGAGTCACTATCCTCTATGTAGGACTGTTCCTGCACTTTGCTTTAAAACCTGTCATGACATGGCCCTTTGTCGGTAGGTGTGCCTGGTCCCTCTCGGCTGGTGTTACTCCCTTAAAGGGCCAGATTCTGCCAGACAGCCTGTCCCTATTATAATAATCTGTGGTTGGAACATATGGCAACTTGCGGTGGAGCACAAGTTTGAAATTTAACAAATGTACTACTTTCCATACGTGGACCTATACTTGGAAGTGGGGTGTGATTTGATCAAGTCTGATCAAATCACTCTCCTGGCTGGGGAGGGGGTGGAAAAAAGGAAGGGGAGTCAATTCTAATTTCTAACTTTGTGCAGGGATGTGTGTAATGGGGGCAGATTTGGTGCTTCTAATTTCAGGGCCAATTCTCAGTTTCTAAGGTTCACCCTGCACCACAGTGAGGCTTTAGGTGCAACTAGGTGCTGTGAAATTCTGTTCACTCACAAAGTGAAAAACACTTTAAAAATAATGTTGGTTTTTTAATTATTTATTGCACGCCATTGTTCTTGAATTAGTATTCGGACTGGCATTGTCTTACTGCATTTGTCTTATTGCAGCACACCCAGCAATGCTGTGCGGTTTGCATTCTGTGCGGTCATGGCCTCAACGGAATGACACATAGGCAAACTGGACTTGGACTCAAGGGGTGGGGGCATGTGCATACATAGCATAGAAATGCATTGTCTTAGTGATTTGTGCAGTCTTTTTGGAGTATGCAACATTTGTTTGGTTTTTTTTTATGGATGCTGTTTACACATACAACTACCATACATTTATACAATGTGACTAATAAGTGTGCTTTTTAAAGGCTGTTTTTCAGGAACATGGATAAATTAATGACATGAACACGGAACAGCTAGACAGTCGATTTGTAGCCACTGACAGTATTCTTCTGGAATCGAGTACTGATCCGATTGCCATTTTCATATGGAGTCATGAAGGAATTTTCCCAGCACAATCAAATTTTTTCCCCACAAACCAGTAGTGTGTTTTGTTTTTTTTTATAAGATGTGCATTCTGGGTTTTGCCTTCATCTGGAGAATAAAACACAGTGGCTTTCCAAACAAATTGATTGCCGGTGCCACAGCTGCCAACCTGTATTATATTAATTCCTACATTGAATAAAAATAATTTGACCTTCATTCATAAATTTGCTTTATCATCTTTTAATCATTGACCATACACTGGACACATGGTATATATTATTAAAATAAATCTGAACACAGATGTGGGTGGTGGGTGTGGTTGTGGTGGGTGGGTAGGGTAGGATAGACTGGCAAAGGTAATACAATCATAATGCAGCTGTGATAACAGTGCATTCTGTACCTTGTACTGCTACACTTAAAAAAGTAGGCATGCATATAGTTTGCAATAAAAACTCATTTGGTTTGGACTCCTTGCATTTGGGAAGAGATTGAGGCACACATCTGAGGGGAGGGAAGTTAATAAAATGATAGAATATATGATAGAAGTTTATAAAATCATGAGTGTTGTTGGAAAAATAAATAAATAAGGGAACATGTATTTACTCTCACAAAAAGGTAATGTACGGGAGGTGACACTAAATTCACCTAATTTTCATGGCCAACCACCTTTTTTTATTTTTCACAAGGGTAGTGAAATAGCACAATTAGGTGGTTGTATCACTTGTGAGCTTTGGTCACTTCACTGGTGTGTGCTTTCAGCAACAGGACAGGCGCAAAAATAATGGGAGCAAAGGAACAAAAGTAACAAACAACTTTTTAAATATAAAAATATTTTAAAACATTTTAAAATCTATACATTATTTACATTTTGCAGAATTTTGCATTATTTACATTTTGTAGCTCAATGCTGGCTCCGCACCTCTTCCAAGAGTTCCGCCAGCATATTTTTGACTGCTGCGGTGTCCTCCCTTAAGGCACTTAGCTGTTCTTCTGTAAAAATGGATTTCAGTTAGTGTATGCATTCTTAAACAGCAGCAAAGGTATTTATTTTATGTGACCAATACTCCCAGGGTAATAGTAACTAACAATGGAGCTTTGAGAAATACTTACCAAGTTTCTCCTGTCAGGCCACCAGGTTCTCTACCGCATCAGCGGTATTCCACACGGTGGCCCATATTGCTGAGGCAATATCAACAATGATTTCACCTGTAATGTGATTGTAAAATAAAACATATCAATGCATTATTAATGACAGTAGCCCCACTAATGTCAATGTAGCCCCACTAATGTCAAGAATAGAGTGAGTGTTCCCATTAAAAAATACAATTTTACTTACCAATTCTCATTAGCCCATCCAGAAGTGCAGCAAACCCCTGGAAAGCCATTTTTGGAAGTTTTGAATTGATATCGATTTGACATGAAAACACGCAGCACATGGCCAACGTGAAATAAAGCCCGCCTCCCTGTGTTAAATATCTGTGGCTGTCAGTCACAGGGAAGGACTGTTCTTATTGGTGTGCGTCAGTTGCTAAGTAAATGACCCGTGCGGCCGAGGTGGGCTGTGTCCGTCCAGGTAGAGACTAGAGAGAGCTTGTGGATAGGGGGAGGGGAAGGGGAATTTAAAGTTTTAATTTTGACAACTTCAGTTTAAGTTCCAAAGCTAACAATTTAAAGCCGCTGGGGGGTGGACGCCCCCCCTCTCCCCACACACACCCTCTCCACACACACACCTCTTCCTCTCTGTTGCCGATTGCCAGCCACCAGCGCGTTTGCTAGCAATCCAACAGGCGGGAGAAAGAGTAAGCACACACCTAGCTAATGTGAGAGTTAGCTGCTGCACAGAGGTCTGATAAAGTAAACTAGAAATTGAACTATGATAGGACGCAGTAACATCATTTTATCTTACCGTGCAACATAAAACATTTGTTTATAAAAGTAAAATGACCCACTGCAGATTTGAACCGCCAGAATGAAAAATTCAGGACTGCAGCAGAGAATGTTACAGAAACTCTGTAGCATAGATCTGTATACAGATGGATGGCACATAGAAGCTAGATCTGTATACAGATGGCTGGCACACTGGATGGCTTTGCAAGTTGTAAAACAGGCTTGGCGGTGGGGGGGGGAGGTGAAGGTTGGCTTGGCTAGCTAGCTACCAGGAGGGAAACTTAACTATTAACCCATGGGCCGGGATTAGTGACTGCTTTTGCAGGTGGGGCATGGCTTCTGCAGCTGGGCTACTCCCCCCTGGGCCAGCCTTTTTAGGCTGAGTCTTATGTGTCTGTGAGTCATTCACTCAGCTCAGGCTTGCCTGGAGGGTGGGGGAGGGGACGGTTGGCTAGCTATCCGGCTACTAGTAGTGAATGAACAAAGTTTCCTCCTAACTCCTAATTGTAAATTTTAAAAATTAAAAATAATTGTTATTTATTTAATCATTCCTGAATGGCAGCATGGTTAAGAAAGAAGCTGGATCCCCTCCCCTGCCACACAAGAGACAAGGATGCAGTGCTTATAGTTGCCCCATGCTAAGAAGCTTTGGCAACAAAACAGTAACTTGGCGAAACCGAGGCCAGCTGTTGAGGTGTTTTATTGTGATGCTTTTAATAATACATTAGATCATCTTAGAAGAGCAGTAGCAGTTTTCTATCATTACTCACTTTGGGGGGCTGAGAGAGGACTGGTCTAAGTTTGGATTCCAGCTAAACTAGGGGTAGGAAGACAATAAACTAAGCAATGAGTGTAACATTGACATTCCATTACAACAAGCTAAAACTAAAAAAAAAACGAGCTTTGAGATGGATTTAGGAAGTGGTTTCTGGAGGACTGGCCAGTGGCCACCTTAGATGGGTGGTGAGGACTTTGATAGCCATTCCATCCACTCACAGGAATCACTGAGAGTCATTTCTCATACTGAAACATACCTTCCCCCCACACACTCAAAGTCAGAGATGTGTTGTTGAGATAATATACACTGCAGCTGGGATACTCCCTGCCTGCCACAGCCTTTTTAGTCTGAGTTTTATGTGTCTGTGTGAGTCATTCACTCAGCTCAGGCTTGCCTGGAAGATGGGGGAGGGGACAGTTGGCTAGCTAGCCGGCTACTAGTAGTGAACAAACATTTCCTCCTAACTCTTTGACGTGGGGGCAGGGCACTTGGAGACTTCAGTTCACAACAATAACATTCAACTTCAGTCCATTCAACTTCCCTCCCTCCTAATAAATGGTACTGCAGTGCACCACTGGATGGTTGGAGTGGCAACAAGGCCAACTTCAAGTTGTTTGTAAAACAGTCTTGGCTGGGGGGGAAGGGAACGGTTGTCTAGTGGCATGCAGAGCAGAGCAGATGGCAAGTTTGAATGAAAACAGACTGAAACAAATAAATGCTAATTATTATTTATTGAATGGTTCTTGAATGGCAGCATGGTTTAGATAAGAAGAAGCACGGCAGCCAACACAGAGGGGTGGGAGGCAGTGGTCAGACTTGAGGCTGTCAGTGCTGAACCCGCCGCCACCGCCTCCTCCTCCTCCTCCTCCTCCATTCCTCTCTCGCCATCTGCTTGCCTCTCCCTCCTGCCTGGCTCTAACATGCCACATCCCTGTGGTGTGTGCGCTCAGCTAGGCTGTTGCTGTGTGTGCCCCCTGCACACCCAGTTTAAATCTCCCTCCCCGGCTGGCATTGTATCTCGTTGCCTAGCAGTGATGCTGCGTGCTTTGTCCCCGGCAATGTGAATTGTGGCTATTGGTTACTGTATTAGCAAAGCTTTTTTTTTTAGCATGGAAAGTATGCAATGAGCAACACAACACAGCAATAATTGTATGATTAAAAGAACAATAACACTAATGTACAAGAAAAACAAAATTAAAGTTAAACAGAGCAGCAGGGATTTGAACCCACAGAATGACAGGCACAAATTGTTTGCCAAGCGGGAACCTTAACAACTATGCCAACAGACTTCTGTTGTTTCTTGCACTCCTGCGAGCCCTCATGAGGTGAGTTCTTGAAAGGCTGGCTCCTGCTGCAAGACAGGATGCACCTGTGGTCGAGCAGGAGCCCTTCATAATTTTGATCCCTGATTAAAGAGGGAAGTGGGAGAGATGAGAACTCTTTTTAAAAAATTTAAAATTGAAAAATATTTTTAAAAGTTGATATTTATTTGAGAAAAGTTGAGAAAAAAGTTATATTTATTTTGTTACAATTTTATATTTTTTGACAGGTTTTAAACAGCTTTTTAAAACAATATTTGCTTTATATAGTACTATTTATTTTTAGTAAATTTTGTATTAGTATATGTCTTTAGTTTTATACCTGGTTGTGAATCTTTGATTAAGAGAAAAATTACTTGTTAATGAATACAAATATTTTTCACTTTTCTTTTACCAATACATCCATCAGTACAAATTTGTGTATGCACATACACACACACACATATATATATCGATCTATCTATCCATCTATCTATATTTATATATGTGTAAATATACGTATATTTGTGTATATACACATCTATACATGCATATATGTACACATATTTGTATATATACACATCTATACATGCAGCTATATATACATGCACATATATATATATATATATATATATATATATATGCAGAGGAATAAAGATATGTATGTGTATGTATGCCTCAAGGCTCATATGCACATATACACAGACAGACATACTCCCAGGCCACACGCACACATTTATATCACACGTCTGCAGCTGGGCTACTTCACCCCCCAGGCCAGCCTTCTGCACTTCTGCAGTTGGGCTACAGTAGCTGAGCAGTAGCAGTTCTCAATCCTTACTCACTTTGGGGGACCGAGAGAGGACTGGTCTTTGGATTCCAGCTAAACTAGGGGTAGCCGGCTATGCTCTCTCAAAGTCAGAGATGTGTTGTTAAGATAACATACAATGCAGCTGGGCTACTCCCCTGGGCCAGCCGTTTTAGGCTGAGTATTATGTGTCTGTGAGTCATTCACTCAGCTCAGGCTTGCCCGGAAGGTGCGGGAGGGGATGTTTGGCTAGTAGTAGCTACCCGGCGGCTAGTGAACAAACAGTTTCCTCCTACTGTTTGAGGTGGGGGCGGGGTACTCAGAGACTTCACAATAACATTCAACTTCAGTCCACTCAACTCCCCTCCCTCCTAATAACTGGCTGGCACTGGATGGCTGTCAAGTTCAAATTCAAGTTGTTTGTAAAACACTCTTGGCTGGGGAGGAGGGGACAGTTGTCTAGTGGCATGAAGCCCTGTTTGGTAAGTTTGAAAACAGCCTGAAACTAATAAAAACATTATTATTTATTGAATGAAAAACAAAAATAATCCCTCCCAAGTTCAACCAACCTACTGCAGTGCACTATAGCGCAGTGCAGTAATCAAATAAGTTTGAAAGCAAACAACTGTCAATCTCATCCGGGGGCGGGGAGGAACATGATAAGGACCCACAGTAACAGAGTCACCCACGGGTGGTTGGTGGGGCACACCTCGGAACAGGCACATGAGGAATCACAGCTGTAGTAGCGAATCCAGGATAGGGAAGCATGGAGGAAGCAATGGAGTGGACATCATGGAGGAGGCGGACTGAGCAGTGACCCACGGCGACAGGGCAGAGGCGGGAGCACACTGAGGGCACTGAAGCCACATGGGGCCTCACAGGCACAGCCAACTGCAAGGGGCCAGGGGCTGGGTGGCCCACCAGGTGCACGTAGTGAGGCCACTGCAGCATGCCCCGAGGGTATCCCAGCTCAGACATGTAATGTGCAACCAGGTAGTAAGCCTCGAAGGGATACGGCATTGCCAGCCCCACCTGCACATCAGATCGAGAGCACACACCAGCCAGCGCCGTCAGCTCCACCACGGTGGGCTCCGGCAAGACATAGTCATTAGCTGGGGGCCACGGAAGGTAACCCAGCTCCAACAGGCAGTGATAGGCAGCACCACGTGACTGCCAGTACCCACGGGCCCCGTGGACAGAGCCAAAGAAGGACAGGGCCAGGGAAGGCCCCCCCCTCCGCCAGACAGGCTGTGAAGGAGGACATGCTGCACACATACAGAGCGGACACGGTCTCTGCCACGGACACACCACATGCAAGCACATCATCTCTGGGATGCGACCATTGGGAAAGGGACGGAGGTCCAGTGTCTCCGCATGCAGCTGGCAGTCGCGAGCACTCAACTCATACCCAAAGTAGCAGAGCCCGGAACTGAGACTCGCATAGGCACCTGTGCGGCTGTCCGGGCAGTTGGCAAGGAATTGCACAGCCGGGGAATGCCAAAAATCACACAGGGTCATTGTCTCACAGAATCTCCAGCTATGGGTTCTTATGCCCGCGAGCCCTGGGGATAAACAGCATCCAGGCAAGGTCTCCAGCAGCAGAACGCGCCTGATACTACTGCAATGAATGGGTGGCTCGACTCCGCTCTGGAAGCCCTGGAGGGATGGGAGGGGATGGGGGAGCTCCAAGGACAGTAGATAAGTCCACCGGCCGGCGGCCGCAACATTGTTGTAATGAATTGAGAAGAAGCGACTCGAGGCGTGGGATACGGAAAGCACAGGTGCTAGCCTGGCTGAAACTAGCAGAACACACAGAGGAGGGCATCCAACACACAGCCCAGGGACGTGACATGCGAGGCGAGGGAGTACACCCAAGACAACTGGCAGCCAACACAGAGGGGTGGGAGAGGTGATCTGGGCCGCCCTGCCCAGGCGGGCGCAGGAGTACAAGACTGCCAGTGGTGCTGTCAGTGCCGCCTCCTCCTCCATTCCTCTCTTGCCCGCCTCAGCTCTCCTATCCCTCCCGCCTGGCTCCATCACGACATGTCCCGGTGCTGTACTGTGCCCACCCAGTTTAAATCTCCCTCCCCGGCTGGCGTTGTTGCTTGCTCGTTGCCTAGCAGCGACGCAGCGTGCTTAAAGTTTCTCCCCAGATATGTGAATCTTTGCTATAGGTTAGTGTAATAAGAAAGCATATTTTTGGGCATCGAAAGTATGCCGTGAGCAACATAACACAGCAATAATTGTATTATTACAAAACAATAACACTAATGTAAAATTTAAAATAAAAAAATAAAATTTAAGTTAAATAGAACAACAGGGATTTGAACCCGTGGAATGACACCTACGAATTGTATAGCAAGCAGGAACCTTAACAACTATGCAGTTTTTCTAGATACAGAAATACATAGTAATTTCTGTATACAGTATACTGTATGCTATGTATTTGCATAGCATACAGCTATGTATTTTCCATGCATACACCAGTAGCATAGAAAATACATAGTAATTTCTGGATACAGAAAAATACAGCTATGTATTTTTCAAGCAAGTGGGATAGCAGAAATGGTAGACGGTGGGAGGAGGTACCTAATAGACTGATAGGAAGGGCACTGACTGTGCAGTGTGAACTCGCTTTCACTGACATGAATAATAATTTAATTAACAGGGCTGTTACTTTCAATTGCCATGAAACTAACATGAGGGGAGCAGAGGATGCTGTTGTTTATTTTCACGTGTACAACTCTGTTCTACATACTTCCACACTTCACCGGGAGATGCTGCATGTTTATATTGCAGTTTATGAAACATGGCACCACATGGTGCTCCTACAAGTGATTAATAAAAAAATAACAGTTTTACCTAGTTACACTCAGGCAGCATCGCTTAAGTGGTGAGTCATGGGCCGTGTGAACGGTCCCTTTAAATTCCCCTCAATTCCCTTGTGTTACTCTGAAATTTGCCAGCAGTAACAATGGGTATTTTCAGATGTTACGAGATCACGGTGAACCACGGTGAATACCCACCTGTGGTCACCGTGTCCCGTACGTCTGTTTGCGGCGCGCCAGATGTTGGCCACGGTCAATACCCACATGGGGTTCGTTTGAACCACGCTTCCCGGGCTAGCCGGGGGAAGGTCCCGGGAAGCGTGGTCAAATGGACCCCGGGCCGTGGCCAAGGAAAAGTAACGTCTGGCCGCGTGCCACGGCCCGGGATCCCCGGCGGGATCCCGGGCCGTGGCACGATCGGCCGGACGCAGCGGCCACATTGGCCCCGCCGCCCACCCGTCTCCTCGGAGGGCGGGCGGCGGGGTGCGTGGAGGGGGCGGGGCCG
>QEPC01002186.1:663961-694882 GCA_003113815.1 Sphenodon punctatus | reverse complement strand
TTTTTTTGGGGGGGGGGAGTCAAGCACGCCCCAGCAGCTGGGGAGGGCAAGCCCCGGCAGCTGGGGAGGGGAAGCCCTGAGGTTTTACCAGTGCGGGGGGAGGAGGAGGCAAGCCAAGCCCCCCCCCGCATGGTAAATCGCGCCGAGGCACAGAATTGGCCCCTGACTCCCGCGGAATTTTAAAAAAAATTCCGAGGAAGAATCGGGGCCCTGCTTGTAGTGTGCAGTCTCGCATCGCACTTAACTCCAAGCTGCTCCATCCTTGACATGTATAGGCGTGCAAGTTCCGCAAGTTTGAAGACTGCTGCGGTGTTCTTATCCAGACGTGTTTCCTCAATGTACATGACCAGTTCTGCAAAGACTGTTCCTGAAATCATTCAATCCATTTTGGAGCCTGTGGGTGCCTCAGTCTTGACCTTTCTTGCACGATTATACAGTCCCACTATGCACTTTGTGTGGTAGTTGGCTTCCAAGGCCACCATATCTCCTGGACTAAGGCGGGCCAGTAGTTCTGTGTCCTTGAGAAGCACTGCACAGGCACGTGCCCAGCTGTCGATCTGTAATGTGGTTGCTTCATGGAGACCATCCGTGCCAGATAACTGTCCTCAGAAGAAACACCAGGCATCTTGGACTGCTGTTTCGCTACTGGATGTTTTCTGTGCTTGTGACCTGGTGTGTTTACGTGCAGCAGATACATCATCGTTCTTTGTCTGGAATTTTATTTTTTCTGCTCTTTGAAACTTTGTGGTGGTGTACTTGATCTTGCATGTGTTATGGTACCTAGAATTGTTGGCAACCGTAGCCGACTCAATACCATGCCCTTCATCTAGCCTTCCCAACTGAAGTGTTCATGGTAGTTCTCCGAGCTCATCAAACTTGAGAAGGGGTTTTCTGACAGTGATCTGTATCCACTCCCCACGTCTCTCCTTTTAGACTGTGCTGGACATGTTGTTAGTAGCTCTGGTGTGTCTTCCTGGCAGATAATGCAAAGGTTCCAGCTTGTCGCTGTTGAATGTTGAGAGGCTGTTGATGGTTCTGGACAACTAGGGTCAACCAGTTTGAAACTTCTCGACATTAACCTGTTTAGTTAACAGTAACACCACCGTTGATCAGCAACCACCACCTGCAGTGAAACAATTACATATATACACACACACACACTCTCTCATACTTTTATTTGGTTATAATTGTATAGGATTTCCTAAAATAATCAATTTTACTGCTGATGGCCATTTACTGCCGATGGCCATTTTGAAAGATGGCTGCCATGGCTGTCAGGGGGAAAATCTGTGATGGCTCAATATCCAGATTTGTTCATAATATGTTAGTTTACCTCTGTGGCAAATATCATGCTTTTATCACAAAGTGCACAATAGGTTTGCTATGCCGCCCCACTATGACTATTGCAGTGAACAAGTTTACCGATCAAATGTTTGCACAAACAATGCCTTTTACAAGAACACTGGAGAATATTTAGGATTATATAGTTACAAAACCAAAGGGAACTTAATATTAACCAGTCCTTCCTCCTCTTTGCACTGGCACAGGATTCATTGTACCTAAGCCCTAACAGAGGTTACTGCCTTGCCAGTTGTATCTGTGTGGGTGTTAACCAAAGTGATGGCGGAGCACCGCCATCATTCCCCGATTCGGGTCAGAAACTCTCTGCCAACACAGTCCCAACTGGGTCAGGCCAGCTAACAAGTGTGGGGGAGGGCAGGGAGCCAGCCATAGCAGACCCAATCTGGGCTGGGTCATCGCAAACCAGAACAAATGTTATAGTCCACTGTGGCTCACGTTGGCCCAATGAGGCAGGCGGTAGCCCAGACTGTGACCCTGGAGGTCTCCGGGATCACTGCTGACATGCCCAGGAGCAATCTTGGGCAAACGTTTGGAACAATCTGGGGCAAAGCAGGCCACCATCGTTTTTTAACACCCAGTATTTGATTTTCCTTTCCTTTGTACGTATGCTACTTTACATTTGCCTTTACTCAATTTCATGTTATGGCTTGCAGACCAGTTCTTTAATTTATCCAACCAATTCTGAATTCTACTGTTGTTATTTTCAAAGTGTTTGTAATCTCACAGCTTTCGGTAGTCTGCAAGTCTGATAAGTATATTCTCTACTTCTTCAGCCAGGTCATCAATTTACAGAGCTGCAGCAGCCACTTTAAAGTTAAAGTGCAACCACTTTGCATTAAAATCACAAAAATGCAAAAGCTTATGAATTCAGAATCAGACAAACTAATGGTCTGAATTTTGGCACGTGTGTTTCATGGGGGCATATCTGCAATGTGTTTGAATTATGTGAATCTTGGTTAAAGGATGTCCAATTTAGAGAAGATCAAGGTTTTTGGTCATTTTGCTACATTTTTGTGTTTGGATATCATCGTGCTGGAAATGATTGATGGGTGAAAGTTGGCAAGATGCCTGTTATCAGTCTCTACTCCCAACCTTTGTAAAGGTTTTTCTTGTGACCTAGGAACCGTAAGTTGCAAAAAGTGGCCATTTCTGCATCGATTATACCTGAAATGAGTACCTGCTAAAATGGCTATACCCATCAAATTTCATATCAAACTGAATATTTTGGTACATTTCAGTACCCAAAACGATGGCTGAGCAGGTACCCAAAATACTGAAATTCCGATTTTGGTCCTGAATTTTGTCCCAGATTTTTTTAGGGGAAATTCCCCTGCTAAGCGCCCCTGTGCGCTGTGGGGGGCCTTTGTCCCCGCTTCACTCAGGGGAGAAGGAACAGTGGTGTGAGGGGGTGAGTCTTTTCCGCTGGTTGGGGAGCGGTCGGGCTGCCTGCAGCTTGCAAACTGCATCCCTCTGGGGATGGAGTTTGCATTGGGTAGTCTCAGCGCTGTTGCACTGCATCGACTGGCCAGTTTGAGGCCATGTGATAGTGGAGCGTGCTGTGCAGCTCTCATTAGGCTGGAAGCATGCGGACGAACAGGACGTGTGCAGCCGGGCGCAGCAAAGGGGGCTGATCCAGGCCTTGGGAGCTTCTCTCTACCTACCTCCCCGCCCCCTGCGGATTTTGCGAGACTACTGTGGCTGTGGCAAAGGGACTTGAGGACGTGGTGGCAGGCTGAAGAGTGGCAGCAAAGGCTAAGTTCTCAAGCAGCATTAAGGAAAGGGGGGGTGGACTAGCTAAAACATGCATTTCCCAGGCTTGGGATATCAGGTTGGGGGGTTGGTATGGGCAGGAGAAAAGGGCCTGGGAGAACCAAGAAACCCATGAGCAGGGGTCAAAAGGCTGCTGGCAGGGGAATGAGGGGGTTGGCAGAGGACTGCTGACCTTTCACCCCTGGCACAGTTGGAGGTTCAGGGTGCTAATGATGGCCTGATGGATGTGGGACATGGCTTCCTCGATGGGCAGAGGGTGGCTGAGCTGGCATTCCAGACAGCTAGTGAAGGTGGCCCTAGGCAGCCTGCTGCTGTTGCTGGGCAGTTTAGTGATGCGGCCCCCTCTGTTGGGGCTGCAGGGGCAATGCAAGAGGGACTGCCTAGGCAAGCTTGGTAGCATGCTGCTGTTGCTGGGCAGTTTTGTGATGCAGCCCCCTCTGTTGGGGCTACAGGGGTAATGCAGGTGGGAATGGCAGAGCAGGCTTGGCAGCATGCTGCTGTTGCTGGGCAATTTTGTGACACGGCCCTCTCTGGTGGGGCTGAAACACAGGCTGTAATGGCAAAGCAGGCTCCAGGTGGGCTAAGGGGCCAGGAGGATCAAGGGATTTCACTATTGCAGTCCCTTGCAGACAGGATGGATGCATGGGATGGGGTCATGGGCAGGCCGGCTGCAGTTGGCACGAGGGTGGTGGAGTGAGGGCCCGATCGGTGCACAACTGGGACTGGCGGTTTGAGTGATTCTGCCCTTGTTTTACCTTAGCCTAGTGAGCATGCTGCTCTGATACCTGCAGCAGCTGGTGCAGGAACCAGTGAAAATAACCTGGCGGTGGAGCAGCTTGGGCGGAAGGTGGACCGGATAGAACATCAGATCGCCAGGATTGCGGCGTTCATTGAGACTGGCAGTGGCCTGCGGCAGGGAGTGTGCCTACTGTTGTAAAGGGACAGGTTTCACCGGTGCAGATGGCCCCAATAGCAGGGGGACGGTGAGTATCTGGATGGAGGTAGATGGGTTAATGACGGGTCCAGAGGGCCACAGCTGTGTGAGAGTAGGTGCGGGCACTGACTGCCTCAAGCCAGGCGTCGTCCTCACAGGCTGGGGAGAGTACGGTAACAGCTGTTGGTTTGCCGACACAGCTGCAAGGGGGTGGAGTTGTGACAAAGAGGCAAGCTGGACAGGGTCAACTGCGTGTGCAGCAGGATCCAAACCGCTTGGTCTGGGTTGACAATGTGTGGCACCCACAGGCGGGGGCTGCGGCTGCAAGTTAGTCTGGGAATGTGGGTAATAGACAGAGTCAGGTAGCACCAGGGAGTGGTGCTCAGGTTCAGTCCACTGGGGGGGCCGTCAAGCAATCTGGAGGATGCAGGGATGGCAGCACAGTCAGGGAGCGAGGTCCCTCCCCTGAGAGGTGGTTATGCCAGGGTTTTTGCACCCATTGGGGTGCACTTGATGCAAGCTACGCGAGAAAAAATCTGGAAGGGGGAGTACATTGATTTATTTGCCCTGTTCTTTTGCAATCCTATCCCTGATCCTAACGTGAGGCAGGAACCTAGGGAGTATGAAAAGGCAAAACGAAGGAAGGTTGATAGGAATTGGGCGAACTAGGAGTCAACGTTTATCATTTACACCAGGGTAATCATGCAGGTGTTTCCCGAGAGGGCAATAGCCCTATGGAAGTATTTTGATATTGTGAGGAGGGCCTATTTGACGAAGGAGGGTTTTGGATGGCTCAGATACGATGAGGCCTTCAGGCAAAACATGGCCATTACACCGGATGTGCGATGGGATGTGAAAGATCACGATTTGTTGCTTGAATGCATCCAAGAGAAGGATGTGGCTAAGGCTGATAGTGGTCATGTTATTGTAAAGGGGCTGGCAACCAACTGATAATTTTTGGGGTGAGCCTAGCAAGAAAGGGAGCCAGTCGCTGGCATGCTGGGATTTTAATGATGGGTCCCATTTTCATGCCAACTGTAGGTTCAAACATGTCTGCTTGCAGTGCGGTGGGCCTCATTCCATTGCCAACTGCCAGAGGTGGAGGGGCAGGGGTCAAAGGGGCAAGCGCCCCTTCCTGAATGGAGGAGGCTGAGGTGGGGGTGCAGGACAGCAGGTTGTTAGTAAGAGCACCAACCCCAGTTAGATGGTGGGTACTCAGGGAATTGTTAAGGGATTATCCACAAGTACAGGATGCAAGTTACATTGTTGAAGGTTTTCGTGTTGGTTTTGAGATTCCATTTGTAGGGGAGCGGGTGCACATGTTTGCCCATAATTTGAAATCGGCTAGTGGTTTGGAGGATATTGTTGAAAGAAAGTTGATGAAAGAGGTTTTAGAGGGATGGGTTGTGGGCCCCGTCACAGTTTTACCCATGGACAATTTGAGAGTTTCTCCACTTGGTATTGTACCCAAGAAGGCCCCAGGGGAATACAGATTGATACATCATCTGTCATATCCCCGGGGGTATTTGGTGAATGATGCGATTCCGCGGGACATCTGCACGGTGCAGTATGCGTCGTTTGATGTTGTGGTGGAATTGGTGCGGGATTGCGGTAGGGGTGCCCTCATGGCAAAGAGTGATATTAAGTCGGCATTTCACCTTTTGCCTGTTAACCCTAAGGATTTTGACCTTCTGGGGTTTGTTTTCAAGGGTCAATTCTATTATGACAAGGCTATGCCCATAGGATGTCCCATCTCATGTGCTGCTTTTGAAAAATTCAGCACCACACTAGAGTGGATTTGACAAAGGGCGGGACTGGGTCGTGTGACCCATTATCTCGACAATTATTTGTTTATCGGAAAGACGGGGTCGCGGGAGTGTGCTGGGAGTTGTTGGGTGTATTCCGTGAAGTGTCCGCATTAGTGGATGTCCCTTTGGGTGAGGAGAAGACTTAGGGCCCTGCTCAGGTGCTAACCTATCTGGGAATAGAGCTGGACTCGGACAGGGAATTGTCACGGTTACCCCAAGCTAAGATTCAGGATTTGCGGGTTGAGATAAGGGCATGCATGATGGCTGGTAAGGTTACGTTGAGGTTTTTGCAATCCCTGCTGGGTAAGCTGAATTTTGCTTGCCAGGTTATTGCCCCAGGTTGGGCTTTCCTCTCTCGATTATACACCAGGACGGCCAGGGTCTCGCTTCCCCATCACCACATCAGAGTGACAAACAAGATGCGGGAAGATCTGGAGGTGTGGTTGGAGTTCTTGAGGATGCACAATGGGGTTAGCCTGTGGCGTGACCTGTATCTGTTGGAAGCAGAGTTGCAGGCGCACTCTGATGCGGCTGGGGTGGTGGGCTTGGGGATTTATTTTCAGGGTGCCTGGTGTTCAGAGAGGTGGCCGGATCAGTGGCATGCATCAGGTATTTTAAGAGACCTAACCTTTTTGGAGTTGTTTCCGATTGTAGTTGCGGTGCATGTTTGGGTTGACAGTTTTAGGGACAGGAAATTATGTTTTGGTGCGATAACATGGCCATGGTGCAGGTGGTTAATTCTTTATCCTCGAGATCAGAGAGGGTGATATAACTGGTAAGGGTTTTTGTACTGTGCTGTTTGAAGTTTAATATTCTGTTTTGTGCCAGGCACGTCCCGGGAGTGAAGAACGAGATAGCTGATGTCCTCTCTCGTTTACAGATGCGACATTTTTGGGAGCTTGCTCCCCAGGTGAGGAAGGAACAGGGCTTCGTGCCCAGGGAGTTATGGAGCCTTGGAAATTAAAGCTGATGGACACAGTAAAGGGTTCTGTGTCTCTGGCGACATGGCTCACGTATGAGAGGACGATCAAGGAATTCTGTGTGTTCGCTTTTGGTAAAGGATGGCCTGTGGTATTCCCGGTGCCTATATAGCAGCGGGTTCATTTCAGTTTGGAATTGCGCAAGAGAGGTTTGACGGCCAGCACAATACCGGAAAAGTGGTCGGCGTTAGCCTTTGTGTCAAAAATGTTTGGAGTACAGGAGTTGGAGCGGATGCCGGTGCTGAAGGTGATGATTGTCTCTTGGCAGAGGCAGGACCAGATGCAGGCTGACAGCAGGGTTCCTTTGTCTCCAAAGGTCCTGGCAGATATTGTTGGGAAACTTGGTGAGGTCTGGGTTGATGCTGGGGAAGTTTGTCTGTTTAAGGCGGCATTTGTTTTAGCCTTTTTCACAGCGCTAAGGGTTAGTGAATTGGTGTTGCAGGCCAGGTCTGACCGCTCTAGGTGAGAATTGCAGCTCAGTGATGTGACCATGGGGGGAGTAGGTATGGAGGTGTACGTCAGGCTTTCCAAGACTGATCAGTTAGGCAGGGGCTCAAGGGTTGCTCTGGCTAGGTCCATCAAGCCTCTCATTTGTCCCGTGGCATATATGGAGGGGTATTTGAGGGTCAGATCTGGCACGGTTCGTGCACCATTCGGGCCAGCCGTTAACTCGTTATCAATTTATGGCAGTTTTTTGGCGTTGTTTGTGTTTGCTGGGCTATCTGGGGTGGTTTTTAGATCCCATTCATTTCGGATTGGGGCAGCATCTTCTGTTGTTGTGGCTGGTTTTACTGATGGAGAAATTAAACGGGTTGGGCGCTGGTGTTCTGGGGTTTTTAGAACTTCTGTGCGCCCATTCCCGGTGCTATAGATACGTAAAGGGCTGTTGAGTGATGTTTTTTTCTTCTTCCCTTGTTCCTTCCAGGAGGCCAGCTGAATTATCGGAAAAAGGTAATTTGGATTTTGGGCCACAGTTTCATTCGTTGGGATGAGAAAAGGGTTCGGGCAACTAGTTGGGGCACACAGCTCGGTTTGGCTGATAAAGCGGTTGTGGTTTGGAAGGGCCAGAGAGGTATGCTGTGGCCCCAGTTGATGCCAATGGTCATGGGGTGGTTAGAAAGGCCTCCGCCTGATCTGATTTTGATCCATTTGGGTGAGAATGATTTCACCAGGGGATCTGGTTTGGATCTTTCAATTATGATTAGGCAGGATTGGGTCAGATTATGGGAGTTTTTTCCTCAGGCCACTCTGGTGTTCACTTAAATGTTGCAGAGAATCAGGTGGCCTGGGGCTGTTAACCCAAGAGTGGTGAATAGAACCAGAAAAAAGGTTAATGTCAAAATTAGGAAGTGGATAGGGTCACATGGGAGGGGAGTTGGTTTAATCACCCTGAAATTGGATGGACCAAATCCGAACTATATTGGCAGGATGGGGTTCACCTATCTGAGATTGGTTTGGATTTGTATATTGGTAATATTAAGACCATGCTTAAAACATTAATTTATGGAGTTTTTTGGAAGTTAAGTAGTCAAATTGGGGGGTGTTCAAGCAAGTGAAGCTGCTGAACTTGTGGCGGTTTTCAGTACCCTACAGCAAATTTTGTAAGGGCTTTATAGCCTGGGTACAGTGGAGGATGATCAGGATCATCTGGCATGGTGGAGCCTGGGAAGCAAATTAGGGGATAGATGCCCCAGATGATCCCAGGAAGGAAGGGGAGATGTTGTGGGCATATGGGGAGGATCCAAGCAGTCCTGAAATATGCATCAGCAACATCTGTCCTTCACGGAAATGGATCAATGCGGTCCATGGGGAGGGGATTGGACTGACATCTCCAATCCAAAAGGTGGGAACTCTATGGTACTGAAAGCGGGGAGTGAAGAAAAATTTGGATTGGATAATGATTTGATATGGCTCTCCCCTTGTTGTTCGATCACCTTAATTGGGAATAATTTAATTGGTATTTAATTGGCACAGTAATACAAATGAGATTAATTGGCTAATACTGGTTTTACTTTGCAAGGCGAAGGTTTAAAGAATTCAATTCATGCTAATTGGACTTTGATCTTATCCACTGCTCTTTAAGGTATTAGAGTGGATACATTTGGTTAATTGGTTTTGTTTTTCTTAACAGGTTAATTAAGATTGGATTCAATAAATACAGCTGCGGCCAGCTTTTACCCAATATCCTTCGTGTCTGTGTCCTTATTCCTAGTGCGGGGACATTTGGGTATTTGTGTATACCAGTTGTTGGTATTTCAGTATAGTGGATTACTCAATTGGTATTCGGGTACTGATTTGAATACCTGAAATGGTACCTAAAAATGCGGGTATTACCCATGGGTACCAAATCAGATACCCATTTTAGCTCTAGCATATATACGTTCCATAATATCCTGTTATACAGCATAATTGGTCTGTAACAACTATGAGGGCAGGGCATTGAAGAGGGATGAAGGCAGAGCATTGAAGAGGGATGTGGGTTAAGGTTAGGTAGGACTTGGGAGACTGTTCAATAGTGGGGAAACATTGTGGGGTGGGGGTGGAGTGTGTCTCCTGTTTCACTAAAATAGAGGGTGGGGGTAACATTGGGTCTCTGGCAACTGGGATGGGAGACAGTGGGGGATAGGGAAAAGCTTGTTTCCTGTGCCCAACAACTGTCCTCGTATATGGTGGACATTTCCCCCTTGCCTATGGCCCAGTGGACTGAAGGTTGTGGGAAACACTGGTGGGAGGGGGTGAGAGTTTTTCTTGTTCCCTCTTCTGCAGTGGACTGAGGAGCTCAGTCAACACTTGGGCAGAGGAGTGGATCAGGGGCAATGATGGGGAGCAGGCAGCAAAGGGAGGGGACTATTAGACTGGTAAGAGGAGGAACACTTGGGGAGGAAGGTAATCGAGGGGGAAGTTGTGGGGATGGAGAGGGCAGCAGGGCGGTTAGGAGCGGCCTCCCAGGGCCCCGCACTTGGAGGCCTCCTGCGGGTTTGGGGGTTTAGTAATTTATTTATTTTTAAAATTGGGTTAGGCAGGGGGGCAGCAAGAGTGAGGGAGAGGCAGAGGACCCACCTGAAGTGAGGGAGAAGAAGACAGGGAAGAAGCCTCTCCCTCACGCCGCTGGCCCCCTCCACTGCCTGCCCGGCTGTTTCGGCCAGGGGAGATGAGGGGGAGGCAGGGCCTCTGCCTCTCTCTTCCTCATTTCTCCTGGCCAAGATTGTGCCAGGTAGCGGGGGGCTCTGACCCTGGTGCGGGGCCCAGGCCAGAGGCAGCGGCAGTGGCGGCACCAGCAGCGGATCAGGTAGGTGATCTGGTCGGAAGCCGAATGGCCGCTCAGGCTTGGAGATGGGCAGAGGGGAGTGCCTCTCTGCCTATCCCTGAACCCAGACCCAGGTAGCACGCCGCCCCTGGGCCAGGGAGCGCTCCCTGAGCCAGGGAGCACCCCTAGGCCCGGCGGCGGCTTTGCCGCCGACGGAAGAGATGGGGGCCTGCATTTCTTCCCTACACTGGGCCCCGCTTAAGGTAAGGCTGGCCCTGGATGGCAGAAGCTGTCCCTACATGTTGTAGAGATCATCCTCTTTCCCTTGCCCCACTAGACGGGGACATGGGGGTAATACTGTGATGGGGGAGGAGATCTGGGGGCAATAGTGGGTTTGGGGACAGCAGGGAGACAAGGGGTGAAGGTGGGGATTAAGGAGCACCCACTGAGCAGCACTGTAAAAAGTGATCCTCCCCTCCCCTTCCCTCCTGGTGCTCCATCCCCATTTGCAGTGATATCTGCTTTTCTGTCCCCAGAGACTGCAGGATTGTATGGATACAATTAAGTGGTGAAACGAGTATCCACAAAAAGATGTACCTGTCAAATATGCAGTACCTGAGCTACCATTTGCAGACTGGGTGATTGAATTACTGTTTGAAACTGCTGATAAAAAGGGACATGGGCATACAGACGATAGAACAGAACCCTTGGCACAGCTGCTGAACCACACTGGATGGGCCTTTTGGAGGCTCTTTCCTTAAGGTTTTTTGTGTGGTCAATATGCAATGCCTACCTCCATGACTGAAAAAGAAAGGGGGGAACAATGGTAGCCCTGGTAGTAGAGCTATGGGCAGGTTGTGGGTTCAAGGCTGCTTTAGGTAAGGAACTGTATGCTGACATCAGAGAGCTCACCACACGGAAACAACCCTATGCTAGTGTTAAAGTTTCACAAAGAACATAAGAAATGCCATACTGAGTCAGATCAATGGTCCATTGAGTCCAGCATCCTGTCTCCGACAGTGTCCATTCTCTATCACTTCAGAGAAGTGCCCAACAGGTCATAATGGCATGATCTGATCCCGCCTGTTCACTCCCAGCTCCCAAAACTCAAAGGCTGCATGCATCAACAACCTACATGACTAACAGCCGTTAATGGACTAAGAATTTAGCCAATCCTTTTTTAAATCAAGCTATGCTACTAGCCTTGAACACATCCTCTGGCAGTAAATTCCACAAGTTGATTGTGCATTGTGTGAAAAAATACTTCCTCTTATTTGTTTTATGTTGGTTTGGCTGGGGTGAGGGGGAAGCTTAGAGGTTGGGCCAGGGTTTTTAAGGGGATTTTAAATTCTTTTATGTCTTGTATGTTGTAAGCTGTCCTGAGCCTTTGGAGAATTACATTTATTTAATGAGCCTTTAAATTTATTTATTTAAATAAATAAAATTAAATAAATCTTCCCTTGCTGCTACTATAGCATCTGCAAAGTCCCATCCACCAGACACTCCAGCATGAGGTAGGTGGAGTTCCACCTCATGCTTATATCCTGCAAGAGGCAGTGCCTCTCAAGAGGCGAGGCTGCCCTTCCCGCTCATGTTGAAGTAGCCCTTGATTTTCCTGCCCTTTTCAATCAGCAATGGAAAGGGTCCACCAGATCCCTTCTCCCCCAGGCCCTCGGCATCCCACATCACGAGGTGAAGCATGTGGGAAGCAGAGGGGATGCCCAAAAACCCACTGTCCCACACTGCCTTCCAGATATTCATCCCATTGTCTGTCACCATGAACCCCCGGTGAATGGTGCTCCTGCTGTTAGCCACCCCTCCACCATGGTGTTCAAGGCTTCAAGATTGTTCGCAGCAGTGTGGCACTGGGTCCATAACCTGGGCGTGAAGCAAGGCCCACCTGTACCCTGCCCCCTTGCTGCTGCCACCTGCTGCTGCTCCTCCTCCTCCCGCACCTGCCACCAGTGCATGGTCAGGGCCAGGTAGGCATGCTGTGAATCTCTGTTGCTCCAGATGTCAGTTGTAAAATGCACAACCGGCCCACCTGCCCTGGCCAGCCGCTCCCTCATTCACCCCCTGGCTGTCTGGTACAGTGAGGACATCATCCGCCTGAGGGCATCTGGTAGTGAGGTGCCAGCAGTGCCATCATTCTGCAGAAGCCCATGCTCTCCATGATAATAAAGGACTGGTCATTCTGTGCAATCATCTCACCCACCTGGTGATCTGTATTGCCACTGGATGATGTCCTCCCTGGTGCACTGGCACCTGCCCCAACCTCAGCTCCTCCACGGTGGCTTACCAATGCTGCTGCAGATGGGGGGGGGGAGAGGGGTTTGAGACAGGGTCTGCTCTGCCTGGTCCTTCCCCTTGTCCTGAACAGAGGAGGAAGGTCTTCCAATTGGAACGGGGAACCCACTGCTGTCCAGGGTTGGCCTCAGGGTTTGTGAGGCCATGTGCAAAGTCTTGGTGCATGGCCTAATTTGCATAATTAGGCCCCACCTAAAATTTACTCCCACTGGACAGAAGGGATTCCCATTCTCCATCCCTCCGAGCAGCCATGGAGAAACATGGTCTCCCCATGCTTCTCACCCCCACCCCCACCCGACCCTGGTTTGGCACTGCTTGATTGTTTTACCTTGTGCTCAGCTGATCGGACATAGACAGGTATGGTCTCCCAAAGCTTTTCCCCCCACCCACCTCCCCAGTTGAGCATCTCTGACCACTCCCCAGGAGTGGTTCCACTGCAGGCAAGCCAGGCGACCAGTGAGGCAGGCACAGAGAGACTGACTGCATCCGCTGCCTTACTGTGGAAGGGGGGGGTGAGCTTAGCCAGCCTGGCCTCCAGGGCCTATTGTTTCTTGTCGCCGGTGCCGCCTGTGCCTTGTGCATGCACACGGTGTGACCGGTCCAGAAGTGCTGCTATCAAACACACAAAACACCCAAAATGCAGCCAGCCTATTAAGCGCATTCTGCCATGAAAAGATTATATATATATATATATATATATAAATCAGTTCAGTTGTGCCCTCATAATCAATTCACGCTGCTCTCACCCCATAACCAGTTCATTTGTGCCCCCACCTATAACCAGTTCATTTGTGATCCCGGGGCAGCATGAATTGATTATAGGGGCGCGGGGGTGGGGGGGGCGTAAATGAACTGGTTACAAGTTGGGGGTTTAAAGACAGTATTCCTGTTAGCAATAACTTCATTAAGAAGATTTAGTGAAATAGCAGCCATAATAATCTCAAAACCATATTTGCAGATTTTCTAAGATAGAATAGATATTGCTTTACATCCTAAATTCCTACCTAAGATAGTATAAGTAAGACAGTTGTAAGAACGTAGCCCTTTTCACACAGGCCTGTCCCACCCATGAACACGCAGACTTATTGGGGGAGAAGCTGGCTGCAGCCTGCCTCCCAGCCAGGGAAGTAAGGCGCCCCATGTGCAGCCACACATGTGGCACATGCCTGGGGCCGGCCCTGCTGCTGTCCACTGTGCCTGCCTGCTCTTGCAGCAGCAGAACTCGGTAGTGCGTCTTTATGTGGGAGTTCATCCCGCTGTTGGTGGGCTAATTCACTTCCCACAATGCTTGCACATCACCTTTCCTGCATGACCCCCACTAGGAATAGGATTCCATGGGGAATTTTGGTTTTGAATTTTTCAGTTTTGGTTCTTTATGAATTTCAGATCTCGTTTCAGTTTCAAATTTTTTGGTTTTGGATCTTTTTCTACCATTGAAGTCAATGGGAATAAGCTGCAATGAAAAAAAACCTTGAAACCAGTACAATTGAAGAAAAACTGAAACAAAATCAATGTAAAAGAACTGAAACACTGGAACCGAAAATATAAAATTAGATATTTAATTAAAACGTATTTTACTCAGGCTGGGCTTCTCAGTTTCCCAGTTTCTGCTTTTGCCTGTGAAGCAGTGGAATTCCTTATTAAAATACAGAGAAATTGATATTGCAATGCAAGATGATTTAGACTCAGTTCACCATACAAAATTCTCTCTCTAGCTGCCTGCTTTGTAAACTTCTCATGCACTGGAAATTTACTTAGATGAGTTGATAAATCTGTCCCTATGAAAGGCCTATACTAAGCTTTGTTTGCAGCTTTGTTTTCAGAATTGCTAAAATCCCAGATGATCACCATTTATGCCCATGCAATTATGGAGCAGTAGAAGACTTTCCCCATTTCCTGGATTTTGTGCCTTTTTTTTAGTAATGTAGTATATTGGGGAGAGAAAGTTGAAATGTTATTGGCTTCTCAATCTCCAGAAATTATTAGATCAGTTGTGATTTTTGCATACCTGGTAGATCAGCAAAGGAGGCAGATGTTGGAACTCACTTCTCTTTGAATGATTTTATGTGTTCCATAATGTTAGTTAGGTACTGAAATGGTTTTTTGGGAGTCTATTGTATCTTTGTTTGCTTTTCATGTAATATTTAAACTACTTTTGGTATACATTTTATCTGTTGTCGAACTACATATTTGTTAATGGTTTTATTGTTTAATTCTGTTGCAAATACATGATTTAACAATTGGAATAATGGAAAAGATAAATGAGTAGAACCCCAAATATATCATTTTTAAAAAACTGTCTTAGGTGACTTGCCCAGTATCTGACAAACTGGGTGGGGAGTGGATGAGATAGCTGGGGGAGTGAATCAGAGGGGGATGAGTGGGTGGGATAGTAAGGGAGAAAGGGAGCCAGTGGTGATGGGAAGGAGGAGGAGAGTACCGTGTAGGAAAGGAGTGAGTAGTGCCGACTGAATGCCTGGACCAGGTATAGAATACACAGAGCAAGAGTGATGGCAGGGAGTGTATGGAGAATGGAGTGTGGAGAAGGGACAAATGAAGTGTGTATGTGGGGGGCAGGATGAGTGTGGAGGGGTGGAGTGTGTTGATAGACAGAGTATGGGTATTTTCAGATGTTACGAGATTGCTGTTCACCACACTGAATTACAGTGGATTCCATGTGGTGGCAGTGATCTCGTGTGACCCTGGCCAGATGTTCACCACAGTGAATCTCTGGCGGGGTCACAGCTAACCACGGTTCTGGACCTGCGTCCGGCCACAGGGCCAGAACCGTGGTTAGATTGGCCATGATCCGGAAAGGGGCAAAAGGAACATCAGTTACCTTGCCCCGTTATGGAATTATGCCCCGAACCATGATACGGGATCAGGCACAGCGGCCTCATTGGCTGCTACACCCGCCCATCATGCAGCCCCGCCCCCTCCCTGATCCCCCTCAGAGATCAGGCCGGCACGTCTAAAGGACGGCTGGCCTGATCATGGACCAGGATCCGAGTCTGATCCCAGTCCAGGGTTCAGTGTGGTGGGTTGAAAGGCCCATCACGTCTGAAATTACCCTATGTGTGTATGGAGTGACTTTGATGGGGGCCCAAAAATTCAGCTAAGCATGGCACTTCCACATCCTTTAATTCAGCAGTGTTATGGGGGTCATTGTTTGCATACATAGTTTCAGGTCTCAGACAAAGTTAACACGCGCTAAGTTTCAATGGAAAGAATCAGCAGAAAGGGGTTTAATTTTTTTTAAAAATTAATGGTTAACGACAGCCACATCTCACCCAATTTCTAACAGGAAAATACTAATAGGTTTTGTGAAGAGTTGCCGGGCTTCTCATCCTGTGTATTGTTGACAAGTTAGTAAGTGTGGGTAAAAGGTGGTGGCTGCCCTTGAGGGTGAGGCAACTGTTGTGCAAGCCTGGATGAACTCACGGGATCAAAATTTCACCTCAACCATTACTTTCCCCTGCAAATCTCAGAAACACAAAGTTATTTCCTTGTAAAGAAGCCTCTGCATTGGCTTTATTCCATTCAAGTGTAAGGTCCCTGGGATATACGGGTTACCTGAATTAGCCCTGATCCTTTGGAAGTATCTTTTGTCTCAACAGGTAGGATTTTTCAGAAACGGCTAGTGTTTGTTTTTATTAGGACTATATATTTTCACAGTAAAAATATCTTATTTCACAATCACCTTGGTTTAAAAATAAACACTTTATAATAAACATACAAATAGAGTATAAACCCAAGAAACCAAACCCCATGAATGCAGGATTCTAGACAGAATTCCAGTCTTTAATTAGTGGGACATATCTACTGAGGGAGGGCTTGCAAAATGCTCAGACTTGCAGGATCCAGATTTTATGGATGTGGTCTGTGTCTGGTCAAGGCTAGGTTTGGCACTGCTGTTGGTAGTGGGGAGAGGGCGTTGCTCTCCTTTCTGGCTCAGGGCAGTCCCAGACCAGGGCAGATTGCAGGTCTGAATGCCAATTTGCTGTTTAACACCTCAGCGGAAGCTGGCTGTGCTCTGCGCCTCCCCCTAGCGTAGGTTGTATTGTATTGTATTAGCCCAATTCTTTCAGGAATGGGGATTTTGCAAAGGAACTACATTTTACATAAAATTGAGTAAATTTCACAGAAATTGTGAAACCCATGAAACTGAAAAAAATCCAACTTTGTTTATGAAATTAGTCTTCATTCTGTATGCTTGGATTCTGATTTCATTCAGTAACCTTTCTAGTATCCACTAGGGATGAGGAAATCAGAATCAGATTAATCTGATTTCCCTGTTTTTTATTGGAATCAGATTAATTCAATTCAGGAGAAAGAATCCATAGACTGGTGGATCCGTTCTCTCAGTTACATTGAGGAGCACAGGGTTTTGGCATCCTTTTTCAAATTTTAAGAAGCAAGTCAATGAAATTGAGTTTCCTGTAATGGCTGGCTTACAAAAAGGAGGGGAGAATTGGGTGAAGGGATCTTGGGAAGCAGGAAGAATTGGCTGTATTTGCCTGGCAATCAGCCAGCAGGGCACGCTGATAGGGTAAGAGTCTGGGGGCAAATAAGAGGTTTTTCTCCCTCCCTTCTGCTACACTAGCAACTTGATGATGGAGTGTGTTTGTTGCTCTGTGTGTGCCTGATTGCTCTGCTCTCTGCCATTTTGCTGCTGTTGCCACACTGCTTTCATCTCTGACTCTGCCCAGTGGAGTGGACTTTGAGGATTCCGCACAGGACTATCCGACCTAGGTATTGGGCACAGGACAGGATAATTAAAGGTAGGTAAATTTTGGGAGGGCTTGAGTTGGGTGTGTGCCCAGTGGTGGTGGTGGTGGGGGGTGGTGGTGTTGCTTGTTGGACTGTTGGTGGTGGTTGTATTGACTCCCAATTCCTCCCTTCTCCCTCCTGGGTGCTCTTTTTTGGTTTTTGGCCAGCTTGTGGCTGGTATGGACTCTCCCCTTCATAGTGCTGATGCACCTGTTTGTGCCCAGTTTCAAGGTCTGTGTAGTGTATTTTTTTATGGGGTGCAGTGTCACCCCAAGTTTTTTTAAATGATTTTCTCGTCCTGCCCTGGCATTGGCTCCCTCTTACCATCTTCTCATTGCTGCTGCTGTTGGTGTCTGTTGTGCCCAGTTTGGGGGTCTGTGTGGCATTGGCTCTCTCCCCTGTTTCTAAGTACTGCTCTGGATAGCTGGCTGGCTGCATCTTTTGGGCCATTGACTCCCTCCCTCCCCATTTGGTAATTCAGTTCTATTCATTTCAGTTCATTTCAGTTCATTCACTGAAATGAAGAGGTTTGGTTTTCCAGTAACTCAACTGCAATTTGCCCCGGTTGCATTCTGTCACCAACTGGTACACAAACATGACCCAATAGGCTACCTGACTTTCCCAGGCTGACTTGCCTCACTGGCCAGGCTGCTGCTTCTTTCTTCTAGATTCTTGGCTGCTCCCTGCTTCTCTCCAACCCATGCATCACTCAGCTGAGAGGGATTCCCTGCTCAGCTGTGTGGCTCACGGTCTGGGAAGCAGCCAGGAGTCTGGAAGATCAGCAGCCCAGGTGGTGAAGTGAGTCTGCCTGGGGAGTTGCAGGTGCTGGGATTAGTATCCTGGTCCATCCCGGGGGCACAGCAATACCAGCATTGTCTGGCACTGGGTACCTAATGGGGGGCTGGGTACCCCATCGGGTGCTGAAGGCGGGTGTCTGAAAATGTAGGTATTACCCTTGGGTAGCTAAAGTGCTACTCGATGAAGCGCTAATCAGCATGCTGATGACACCCAACTCTGTCTATTTTTCATCTTACCCAGGCCCTGCAGTCTCAATGCAGGTGGGCCAACTGAAGCTGAATCCAGATAAGACTGAAGTGATGATGTTTGACTGGCTGTGTCACCTTGGGGACATAGGGACACTTGTCATCGATGGGGTACAAGTTTTTTATGTGGCCCCTTTCCTCTTCCTGGATCTGGTTCTTGGATCCAGTTCTTTCTTTCAGTCACTGAAAAACTGAGCTCAAGGGAAGGGAGCAGAGATGAGGGCATGCAAGCAAAGATAGGGAACAGTTCCATGGCAAAGATTCATGATCTGGGCCCTCATTTCCTTGAGTGCATCTCTTAATCACCCCCACCCCAACTTTTGTGCTGCCCTCAGAGCTTGTGCAAGTTTAAGCGGTCCCTGGGAAGGAAAAAGTTCCCCGCTCCTGGGGTATAGCCTCCTTTAGTCACACAGGCTTGCAGCCTTTGGGTACTCTTGGATCCTTTGCTATCCCTGGATCATCAGGTGGCAGCAGTAGCCCAGAACACTTTTCAAATCCATCTGGTGAGAAGGCTTCAACGTTTTTGATCAGATTCAGATTTGGCCACCATCATCCATGCCTTCATAATCTCAAGGCTAGACAATGTGCTCTACAGTGTGCCCTTGATGAGTGTTCAGAAGCTGCATCTGGTGCAGAACTTGTCAACCTGTCTTCTCTCCAGGTAGGTCTCTGGGCGCACGAGAACCAGTGTTCATGTCTACAATAGGTGTCTGGGCACAATTGTCTCTTCTGATGTTTGCCTCTCCTTTGTCTCCCCCTCCCTTGTCTCTTACATTTTAAGCCCCTTGGGGTAGGGACCTGTCTGTAACTATTGATTGTACAGCACCAGAAACACTGCTGGCACTATGTAAATAAATAATAATAATAATAATAATTAATAATTCAAGGTGCTGGTTCTTACCTATAAAGCCCTAAACAGCTTGGGCTGCAAATATCTGAAAGACTGTCTCATCTCTCATGCTCTAACATGGTCTCTAAGATCAGCCAGGAATGCCCTCTTGCAGGACCCACCATTTCTGTGACAAGGAATGCAGAGAGGTGTTTTCAGTAGCTGCCCCACAATTATGGAACTCCCTCCCCTTGGATATAAGATCAATCCTGCTCATATTCTGGAAGCAATGTAAGACCTTTTGGTTTGGCCAGGTATTTGGCAGGCAGGGATAGGGTTGGGTGGAGGAAGGACTTAAACATATTTTTAAAATTCCCTAACCCTCATAGCTCCTTAAGTGTTTTTTTACAAGTGTTGTAAGCTGCTCCTGAGCCTCAGGGGAAGGATGGGGTATCCATTTTAATAATAATAATAATAATAATAATAATAATAATACTAATAAATGAATTATTAATTAATAATAATAATAACAAAGCAATTTCAACAAGGGAGGTGAATGAATAGAGCTTGTGCTGGGGTGTGCTGCAAGAGCAGAGTTTGCTTGCTCCACAGACCCTTTGCAATCTCCCACCCATTCCAGCAAGGCAGAAGCTGACTTCCTCCACTGCAGGATTTTTGTGTGAAGAACAGACCCTTAGGTACACTTAGATGTGCAAACCACCTAACCTTTCTGTCAGGAAGATGTCATGCTGTTATAAACCATAAACGTTAAAAACCACAGATGCTTACACGAAGCACTGCTGCCCACTCTAGTTTATTTCCTGTGCAGCCCATTTCCTGTACCTGGGTGTAAACAAGAGCAGATGTGTGGGCTAGATTGTAATATTCATAAATAGAGGGGAATTCAAGTCCCCTAGAGGAGTACTTGAAAGCAGGTGCACTATTTCTCAATGCAACTCCTTGAGCACAATCTGCTCCCTCCTCCTTTTCCATATTGGAATCCTGCAGATGTTAGCACTCCCTAAACCCCCATTTCTACTATTTTGTGCACTCTTTGACAGCTTTGCAATGGAGGGGAAGTTTTCTATCTTTGCATGACTACTTAGGATAAAGTAAATAGAGTCACAAGGGGGAGGTACCCACTCCCCAGAATTCCTGATCCCAGACCCCTGCCTCCCTACTCAGAGGACTCCGTGTGGGGGCTGGCTGGTGTGGGATGTTGTTTTATTTTGTTATTTGAATGGCAGTGGCAACCAGTGCATCAAATTGTCACCCAAAAAATGAATAATTTGCACTAAACACTTTATAATTTTAACAGCTGTATAATGCAGATTTTGGTGTTTTTAATCAGAGAAGTTCCAAATTTTTGGCAGAGAAAACTAGGAACCCTGGTGAGCACTCTTCAGGACTTACTCTAGGGCCCTTTTTACATGAGATGCCCCCACCCATCTCCACAGAGTTTTGCTGCATGGAAATGGGTGGGATGCATGTGTACTCCCGCGCTACACCGACCTCCACCCATCACCCACCCACAGAGCAATGGGTGCCAATGCCCGATGCTCCATGGGTGGAGATCACTGGAGGTGGGTGTGCGCCTGTTCACCCATCTCCACCCACCGTGGCCGCACACCCATCAACCCGCCCACCACGGTTCATTTAAAAAGGGCCTAGGTCACATCTCTCCTTTTTCAGATATTTTTTCCTTTAAAAAAAAACCCCTAACCAGCAATATTCTCCATATGAACAATTCTCAATCAATTTCTTAGGAAGTTTCAGCAGTCTCCTCAAACTACTACATTGCAAACCTTCTGGAAAGGATAACCAAGGCCCCATGTATTTTGTACAAAACAACAACAAAAACAGCAAGAGAAACAAAACAAAATTCTGTGGCAAGGAAACCCAGATTCTGTGACAATTCTGTGGCTGGAATAAATTTTGTACATTATGCAAAATGTATTGATTTGCATAATTTTGAGATAATTTTTGTTGTGAGTTTTGGCACTGAAGAACTGACATGGAAAAGAGTGAGGAAGTGAGGTGGAGGAGGAAGAGAGATGGAGATAGTTGGGGAGCATGGGAGACATAATGTATTTTAAATACCTAAAACAGGGTTGGGGCATCTTTTCCCTCCCGGGGGCCACTTTGAAAGCTTGCACAAGCTCTGAGGGCCACACAGAAGTTGGGGCAGGGGTGTTTAAGCATGGATTGGAGCAGGGGGTTGGGCTAGATAACTCTTAAGATCTCTTCCAACACTACAATTCTATGATCCTATTATTTTTTTCTTAGGACTCCTCTTCCAAGCTAACTTTATCTTCTCTTACTCTGTCTCATAGTAAGAGATCTCATGATGAAGCTGATTGATTGCGGCATAGAGTCAGTTTACTGTCTCATAGTAAACTGACCTTGTGCTGAGGCTGATCGATTGTGGCATAGAGCCAATTTACGGGCCTATGCCATGACTGTCAGGGCAGCAAAAAAAGGAGTTTTTCACTACCCTGATGGCATCTGCGAAGTCTCGTCCAGCTGAGCTTTTCCGGGTGGTGAGGGGGTTGGTCAGTCCAGCCTCCCTCCACCTGGAACTGGAGTCTTCCTGTGACATGTTTGTTGAGTACTTTGTGAATAAAAACACTCGGATTCACCATGACTTCGACTCCACGCTTATGACAACAGGAGAAGGTTATGGTGGCTCCGTCTTGTCTGGTTTTGTGTGTTCTGTTTCAGTGGGTGACTCCCGCTGCTGCAGCGGATGTTCTGGGGGCTGTTAGAGCCACATTTTGTGAACAAGAACCTGTGGCAAAATGCCCCTGTTTCCATACCAGAGTCCCCTAGACAAACGCTCTGTGACAAAACGCCGGTAGGGGGCACTATACAGCTGAGCCACCCACCTCACTGCGTTTCTCCAAATCTCTGGCAACCTCCCCAAAACCCTTGATATTCCACTGCCATCACCTGGAGTGTTTCCCAGTGGGCATTCACACCACTCAGGAAATGTGAACCCCCAAAAGGCATAGGCCTTACAGCTTCCCAAGAGCACTCCCCTTTCCTGGCACTCTGTTCCTGGGATTTCCTCCTCTGCGTTGGAGGAAGATCTCCAGAGCTACCCAAAGGAGGCTACCCTTGGTTCCAAAGCTGTTGGCTTCTAGCCAAATAGGTAGATTTCCCCCTCTTTGGTAGCTTGGCTTGGTTACCTGGCCCAGGGAGACGTATAATGGCCAATAACGCACGCACCCAGTAGGGTAAAAAGAAAACTTAGACTTTACTGGTACATATAAAAAGGAATAAAAGCATAGAACTAGGGATTGATAACCCTTTGAGCAAAGCAAGTCCAGTTTGGGGAATGGTACCCCGTCTGGAATGCGCCTATCTAGTACAGTATCTTGAATAGCAGGCAAATACTCACGCTGGTTCTGATCCAGTGTCCATAGGTTGTTTTTCCTATGGGGTTCAAGTTCTTGTCCTGGCAAAGGCCAGAGTTACATTTACTGCCAAGCCATGAAGACTATGTGTGCCTCCAGGCAGGGAGGTCACCAGTCTAGCAGCGTCTGCTAGAGATCTCAGCAAGAGAGTAAGACAGCAGAAGGGGTGTGTCCTGGCTTTTTAAGCTCAACCCCTCCTCCCCTTTGGAAATTGCCCCAGGTAGGGGTTTCTCCAATCCAGGTGAACTGCCTGAACCCTCTGACCTGTGATGTCACTTAGGTGAGACATCATGGCGTTCACCTTAAGATACTGATCCCTGCCCTTGGCTTTTGGAGCATGCCCAGAACACTTTTCCTGTGACCTCGCATTTGTCCAGGCCCTTGGGTGATAGGGTGTAGCAGAGTGTTTGTCTAGGGTACTCTGGTAGGGAAACAGGGGCATTTTGCCACATGCTCAGTTACACCCTACCAACTCCCACCCCCCACCCCAGGGCCTGTCTAACGCAAGGTCACAGGACGAGTCTTCTAGGCATGCTCCATAAGCCAAGGACAGGGATCAGTATCTCAAGGTGAATGTCATGATGTCTTCCCTAGGTGACATCAGAGGTCAGAGGGCTCAGGCAGCTCACCAGGATTGGAGAAACCCCTACCTGGGGGCCATTCCCAAAGGGGAGGAGGGGTTGAGCTTAAAAATCCAGGACACGCCCCTTCCTCTCTCTCTCTCTGACTTTCTCTTGCAAAACTGCAACATGCTGCTGGCAGGGAGCCGGCTAAGCCATAACAACAAGGTAATAAGAAGCAGTGTAAAGCTAATATAACAACAAGCAAAACTGCTTCATAGAATGCAGAACGTTCTCAGGAGAATAATGTTTACATAAACACAGAAGGTAAAGTACAATAGTGTTTTAATAAACACATTACAGCAAGTCCAAAAGTTCATAAACAAAGTAATTTATCCATTAAATCACAGTCGGGAAGCGGTATTTGGGGGAGGAAGAGAGCATTTATTTTGGGCAAAGGAGATTACTTTGAAAGGAACATAAAGATCGGAAGGTGTGTGTGCTATATGCATTAACCTCAATCTTATATTCATGTTTAAAAAAAAGAAAGACCTTCCAGATGGTAGACACTTTGTGTTTGGGAACACATTTTGGACAGGAGCTTTCTGAAATTTTGAGTGGTGTGCCATTTAGTTTCTATAGTACATAAATTTGTAGGTTTTTTAATTGTTTAGTGTTTGTCTGTTCTAATTTCCATCTTTGTATTATGTTTGTCTGTTAAGAAAGGAAAGAGAGTCACTGAAAATCCCTGAAGAAGCTACTTGTTAGTGAAACGTTGGACAAAGAATTTGTTTTCTGCTTGGACTTTCTGGATAGAGAACTTATTTGGTCTCCTACTTTGTTTATGAACGTTTGGATTGGCTGTAATGAGTTTATTAAAACACTATTGTACTTTACCTTCTGTGTTTATGTAAACATTATTCTCCTGAGAACGTTTTGCATTCTATGAAGTAGTTTTGCTTGTTGTTATATTAGGGAGCCAGCTAAGACATGTGCCTCACTTGTTTCTACCTGCACAGGTGATGAAAAGGAGTCTGTGAGTATGAGCAACAGCCTTTTTACCCTCAGTCCTAGGAGGCAGATACCCAAACCAGGGGACATCCAATCCCCAAGATCTGAGATGATTTTAAGTTTGCTTCCCTCTTTATCCAAAGCCTTTTCCCTTAGCCTTGTTGCCAAACCTGTTTATCTGCTTTTGGCCTATAAAGTATCTCTTTTGTTTTGTAAAACGGGCTTATCTGTACCTGAGTGAAAAGACCAGCAGCTGGAAAGAAAAAGCCACTGGTACCTTTATAGGTTAGACGGATTTGTACCCACGAAGGGGAGTCCTGGCAAGACACATAGGTTCCAGCACCCCTGCCTACAGAGAGCGACTCTAGGGGGACTGACCTCAGCAGGAGGGGTACCTGGGGAGCCGTGGGCAAAGAGCCAGAGCTGGGCTGGGGTTCACATATCTGGGAAGGTGTGAATCCCTTTAGTTTCCTGGTTCCCAGTGGTGGCAGCAATCTTTAGATGTAACGTTAGAAGGCGGGTGGCTTCGCTGTATAGTGCCCCATACTGCATTTCGTCACAGAACCATGCTCGTCCTGGCTGGTCAAGGCCAGCTGGGAGATGCTGGTGCTGTTGCTGGTGGGTGTTTTCAATGCCTCCCTATGCGGACTGCCTCAAAGAGGTGGTGGTGTGCCTGCTCAAAAAACCATTGCTTGACGTTGACTCCCCTGCCAGTTATCAGCCAGTCTCTAACCTTCCCTTTTTAGGGAAAGTTATTGAGTGGGTGGTGGCTCAGCAGCTGCAGGAGCATCTGGACCGCACTGGTTTTGTTGATCCCTTGCAGTTTGGCTTTTCTTCGGGTTGTGGCACTGAGACTGCATTAGTGGCTTTGGTCAACGACCTTTGCCAAGAATTGGACCAGGATCGTTCAACCCTGCTAATCCTATTAGATCTGTTGGCTGTGTTTGATACCATTGATCATGATATGCTGGTGACTCGCCTGCGGGAATATGCCTGGGTGGGTGGAACTGTTGTTAAATGGTTCTGCTCCTTCCTGGTCAGAAGGTCTCAGCAGGTAGTGATCGGGGATTGTTCATCTTCTACCCGAGACCTCACGTGCAGAGTTCCGCAAGGCTCTAATCTGTCCCCTCTCTCGTTCAATGTGTACCTGCAGCTGCTTGGCGAGGTCATGAGAAGGTATGGAGTATAGTGTAATCAGTACACTGATGACACCCAGCTCTACCTCTCTTTTTCATCCAACCCAGCAGTCTCGGTGATTACCCGATGTCTGGTGGCTGTGGGGGATTGGATGAAGGCGAGCCATCTGAAACTAAATCCTGACAAGACGGAGGTGATGTTGGTGGGGAGGGTGGTGGGTGTTATGTCCCCCATCATTGATGGGGTTCGTCCCCCACTGGTCTCTCAGGTTCACAGTCTGGGGGTCCTCCTTGATCCGCAGCTTCACCTGGATCTCCAGGTTGAGGCTGTGGTGAGGAGTGCTTTCCACTATTACATCTGGTGCAACGGCTTCAGCTGTATATCTCAGACTCCAACCTGGCCACTGTCATCCATGCCTTCATCACCTCAAGATTAGACTATTGTAATTCGCTCTATGTGCAGCTACCTTTGGTGATGGTCTGGAGACTGCAGCTGGTGCTGAATCTGGTGGCCCATATCCTTACTGGAATGGGTCGCAGTGAGTACATTACACCAGTGCTTCAAGCTCTGCACTGGCTGCCGATAGTCTTCCGGACCCGATTCAAAGTGTTGGTGCTTACCTATAAAGCCCTATATGGCCTGGGCCCCTCCTATCTGCAAGACCGCCTCGCTCGCCATGCCCTGGATTGATCCCTGCGATCCACTGGGAGCACCCTTCTTGATGTCCCCTAGGTGGTGTGGGGGGCTACAATGGAGTTCTCAGTGGTGGCACCTAGGCTGAGGAACTCTCTTCCGGTGGAGGCCCAGATGGCCCCAAACCTTGCCTCATTTCAATGACAGTGCAAGACTTGACTGCTCTGTCAGGCCTTTGGTGAGGGAGGTGGGTGAGGGTGGGAGAGGAGAATGGGGTTTTTATTTTCTTATTTTTATGCCTCCCTTTTATGTATGGGGAAACCAGGTGGGTGGACTGCTGTCGGACATCCCACCACACCCCAGGGAGGGCCGAGGTCCTGGCCACACATGTGGTTGCCAAGCCCCGCCCAACCACCTTCCCCCAGCCCACCCACTATCCTGTCCCCCAACCATGATGTAGCCACATGGGAATGGCAACAATGTCCACTGCTCAAAGCCCTGTGGTGGACCTCGCCATGGGGTGGGGCAAATGGGGACTGGACCCATGAACGGTGGCTCGGTACCACAGTTTGGACAGTCTTACCCCACTTTGGGTAAGGCTACTATGCACTGCAGCCCTGGTCTTTCTTGGAGGATGCAGGGCAGAGCAGCCAGTTGCCTGCCCCGCCCCAGGGCATGGTGAACGTCCGGTGGCCACCGGGCATATAAGCCACTTCATTGTGTGGCAACGGTGCCCAAATTGGGATAAGGCTACCCAAATCATGGTACTGTCTCATGTGGCTGTAGCCTCTGATACACAGCTACCTGTGCACCACTTTGCTAAACATCCCACTAGGTTAAAGCAGTACTGTGGCCAGAATCTTGCTTATCTATCCCCATGCCTGCACTCCCCACCCCTACAGCAGAAAGGTGTGGGAGATGCAAGAAAGAAGGTGACTGGAAAGGGGAAGAGGAAAGAAAAGAGAGCACAAGACAAAGAGGGGAGAGAGAGAAAGCAAGAGAATGAGTGGAGAGAGGTGATCCAGGCATGCAGAGCCATGGTGGGAGCTTGAAACTCTCCTCATGCCCTCAAGTGCTACAGGGTTAAAAACAAAAACAAAACCACTTATATTGGAGTGGATGCTTTACGCTTTTAAAGGGAGAGAACCTCTTCAGTCTAGTTGACCTTGAGCCTACACCAATAACCTAGAAGCTCAGTTCAGGTGTGCAACAACACACAGTAAGGATATACCAGCTGGAGGACTGTCCAAGGCATGCTTGTTTTTGTGTTTTATATAACACTGGTAATACCACATCATGTGGACACTTGCTAATTTAGAGTGTAGCTGAATCAATTGTTTCATTTAGACAAGGCCTAGTCTGATTGCAAATTCTAGTAAAGGCAGGGTGCAAGTATTTTTAACTGTAGCATTCAAAATTACTTGGAAAAATAAATGTCTGTGTAGTATCTATGCTAGAATTTATCTTTATGTATTTTAAGTCAGGTTAATGAACAACCCAAATGTTCAAAAGCAGCATGCTGGCATATTCAGGGCTTCTCTCCTGAGGGATTATTTTTTTTTAAAATAGCAATTTTTAAAAGAAAGAAATCATGCATACTAATAATGTCCCCTTATTTAAAACAGACTTGAAGCCTTGACCTGCCAATTTTTTTCTTAGCACCTGATCTACAGGAGCAAATGCTAGGTTTCCCTTTTTGCTTTTTTCAGAGCTTTGCATTTTGCTCATTATTGCATACCACCACAATTGTGTAGTTTTTTGTTCTTCATACACTGTGGGTTCTTTTCATTCATTGCGTGTTCTACTCCACTGATCATGTCCATGTGAAATTTTAATCCTGGCCCCACTCTCCTCCCAGCCCTACACCCTGCTGACCCTGCCCACCACCCCAAAAATCCACCACCTGCCACTGGTAGTAAATAAGTACAAAAACCAATATGGCTGATCATTCTCATGTAGAGAAACCCTTAAGTATTATATCTACTAATTTGTATGTAGAGTAACTGACTGTACACCAGATTATATTATCTGGAGAAAAAATGACCTTTTTTTTCTTGCAAAGGAAGCATAATGAGAGCCAGCAGCCTGAAATTAAAACTTGACCAATTCAAATTAACCTAAGGCATAGTCTGAGCCCCCATCTTCCCCTTCTCACCCCTGTGCTCCATACAGAGAGAATCCCATCCTACATGGAAAATCAGCCTGCCTCTCTGCCCACCTCCCATAGTGCACAGATGATGAGCCTGCCATCCAGGGACTGGGATAGTTGCTGCATGCATAAAAAGGAAGAAATCTCTGCTCTAGGGATGTGCAAACAGATCGTGGTTTGGGTTCGGTCGTTCGGTTTGGTCAAGTTTGGTTCAGTTCGGCCGTTCGGAAAAAGGTATCGCGAGAGTCCATGATCGTGCCGGAAAACAGAAATTCGAGTGCGTGCGGAGCTTGTGTGGGTGAGAGTGTGTGACTGGCTGGCTGGCTGTTCAGTTCATGTGCTTTGACTGTTTGTGTGTTTGGTTTGGCTGTGTTGTTTTGGCTGGTTTGTGAGTGTTGGTGGGTGACTGTTGTTGGAGTGTCAGTTGTTCTAAAAGAAAAAAAAATGAAGAAGATTGTCCTAATTAAACACCCGGGGGTCAAGGTGGTAGCGGAGGAATAGGTCACTCCCTGGACCTTCGGTGGTGGTGGTCCCAGAGCCGGTGGTGGAGGAGCAAGCGGGCATAGGAGATGCTGCCAGGTTTGTAAACTTTTTTTTTACTTTGAGGACAAGAAAGGCTCTATCCGTTAGAGCGAGCTCACTGGCATGCGGGTGGGTGGTGGGCATCAGTCAGGCACAAACAGTGGGCATCAGCGGGTGGCAGTGGATGTCTGCGACAGAGAGGGTACTATAGTGTGTGGGGCTCTTCCAGCAGTCAGGCACGAGCACCCCCACCCAAACATGCCTGGCTAGCAAGGGTCTCCGCTCTCCAGTTGCCATCCCTACGCACCCCCAAATAAGGGCAGGATTTGCACGTGCCATCAAAGGTCTTTCCAGTTTCCATCGCTACTAGCACCCCAAGGAGGGCAGGATTTGCACGTGCCAGCAAAGGTCTTTCCAGTTGCCATCGCTACTAGCACCCCAAGGAGGGCAGGATTTGCACGTGCCAGCAAGGGTCTCTCCATTTGCCATCCCTAGCATCCCCTACTAGCACCCCAAAGAGGGCAGGATTTGCACGTGCCAGCCATGCTCCATTGCCATCCCTCCCTAGCACCCAAAGAAGGGCAGGATTAATTGCACGTGCCAGCCAGGGTCTTTCCAGTTGCCATCCCCCACCCAAAGAAGGGCAGGATTAATTGCACGTGCCAGCCAGGGTCTCTCCATTTGCCATCCCTAGCACCCCAAGGAGGGAGGACTAGAGGCATCATCATAAATGCATGATATTACTTCAGTGTTGTTTATGTGTTCCTGTTTCAGAGAGGGTGATGATGCTGCCCCCGGTGCTGGTGCCATGCGCAGGACGTTATTGATGCAGAGGCTGTCAGTGCCACCTCCAGACAGTGGGCTGACAAGGTCCAATGTCTGGAGGTGGTATGATAAGGAGAACAGATTCGCCATCTGCATGGTAAGGCACGGGAGCTGGAACAATCGGGTATGCATTGCCCTCTATGACCTGTTAGGAACGGAAGTCCCCTGCAGAGAGAGTTTGTCGCCCACTCACTTGTGGAGACAGAATGCAGGCATGGCTTGACACAGGCCATTGGTCTGACGCAGTATGGCATTTCTTATGTTCCTTCCTATCTTTTATGTTCTTTAGGCATGCGGCAAAAGATTCAAGCAGGCCAGGGAGGGGACCACATCAGGCCTAATCTCCCACATTGAGAAGCTGCACGTGGAGAAAGTGGCTTGGCTTCAGGACTCAAGCGTAGCCATGGAGCTGGAGCATCAGCACCAGAAGAAGGCAGGGAAGGCAACCCAAAAGAGAAGAAACCAAAGCCCTTCCCCCTCCTCCACCTCTGATGTGGAGTCCCCTGGGCCCTGGGAGTCTCCAGCGGCAAAGGCCTTTCGGGCCAAGGTGGAGAGGCCCACCCGGGACTTCATCGCCACCCTGCAGCAGTGAGCGACCACCATGGAGAACCGAGTGGTGGAACGGTTCCAGGCGGTCGAGGTGTGGGAACAGAAGGTGGAGGCATACACGCAGTATGTCTCAAAGTACGTCTCCACCGAGATGGCCAACCTGGAACTCTTCTGCCAGTTGGTCTCCAACTGGCAGGGGCCATCAACTATGTCATCGAGCACAGCTATGAAATGCCGGCGGGTGTGATGCCCCCTGCCCCTACCTCCCATGCACCCCTTCTGCCTTTCCCCCAACTTCCGGGGGGTAGGCCCAAAGAGTGAATAAATAGATACATTTCCTTTCTAGTTTAAAATATTTTGTTTTTGTTCTTGTTGTTGTTTTGTTAATAAAAGTTATATTTGTTGTTATTGTTATGAGCTTTGTTTGACTTTCCCAATCTTTTATCCCTCTGTGCTGAAGTTCATGCTGGGAGGTGGCAGAATCTCATACAACTTGTCGAACCCTACCAGCAGCAGCTGGTTCCACATGTAGCGTAGTTAAGGTATTAACCCAAAGATGTGCCAGGAAGCAGCAGGGTCTCAACTTGCAGACAGCCCCCCAGGAAGGGCAGGGCTTGTGTCTGTGTGGGTGTGCCAGAGAGAAAGAGAGACAGGCTCTTTTGGTAGCCGGCATCCACGGATGGGTGCGGAGGAGTAGGCTGGGGGGGCAGGCTTTCAGGCGGACACCGGTGGCTGCTGGCCAGTCAGGCATGAGCAGTGGCAGCACCCAGAATGGAATGACAGCCCCCCATGACTGGAATGATGGTCCCAGAATCTCGTTGATGGTTCCTGGGACAGGCAGGCATGACTGTCTGTTTCAGGTAAAGTGGAATGACAGCCTAAAGCCTATGGGAGTTGAATGATGTCCCTAGAATTAGTGCGTGGTTGGGCACACTTCATTCAACCGTGCGATAGGTGGTAGCAGCAGGTACAGGAATGCACACAGGCAGGCAGGCACATATAATACGTTGTGTTATATTCCATCTCATTCTGGTATGTTTGCTGATAGATGTGGGCATTGGGTGCATGA
>QEPC01002186.1:647415-663205 GCA_003113815.1 Sphenodon punctatus | reverse complement strand
AATTGCACGTGCCAGCCAGGGTCTCTCCATTTGCCATCCCTAGCACCCCAAGGAGGGAGGACTAGAGGCATCATCATAAATGCATGATATTACTTCAGTGTTGTTTATGTGTTCCTGTTTCAGAGAGGGTGATGATGCTGCCCCCGGTGCTGGTGCCATGCGCAGGACGTTATTGATGCAGAGGCTGTCAGTGCCACCTCCAGACAGTGGGCTGACAAGGTCCAATGTCTGGAGGTGGTATGATAAGGAGAACAGATTCGCCATCTGCATGGTAAGGCACGGGAGCTGGAACAATCGGGTATGCATTGCCCTCTATGACCTGTTAGGAACGGAAGTCCCCTGCAGAGAGAGTTTGTCGCCCACTCACTTGTGGAGACAGAATGCAGGCATGGCTTGACACAGGCCATTGGTCTGACGCAGTATGGCATTTCTTATGTTCCTTCCTATCTTTTATGTTCTTTAGGCATGCGGCAAAAGATTCAAGCAGGCCAGGGAGGGGACCACATCAGGCCTAATCTCCCACATTGAGAAGCTGCACGTGGAGAAAGTGGCTTGGCTTCAGGACTCAAGCGTAGCCATGGAGCTGGAGCATCAGCACCAGAAGAAGGCAGGGAAGGCAACCCAAAAGAGAAGAAACCAAAGCCCTTCCCCCTCCTCCACCTCTGATGTGGAGTCCCCTGGGCCCTGGGAGTCTCCAGCGGCAAAGGCCTTTCGGGCCAAGGTGGAGAGGCCCACCCGGGACTTCATCGCCACCCTGCAGCAGTGAGCGACCGCCATGGAGAACCGAGTGGTGGAACGGTTCCAGGCGGTCGAGGTGTGGGAACAGAAGGTGGAGGCATACACGCAGTATGTCTCAAAGTACGTCTCCACCGAGATGGCCAACCTGGAACTCTTCTGCCAGTTGGTCTCCAACTGGCAGGGGCCATCAACTATGTCATCGAGCACAGCTATGAAATGCCGGCGGGTGTGATGCCCCCTGCCCCTACCTCCCATGCACCCCTTCTGCCTTTCCCCCAACTTCCGGGGGGTAGGCCCAAAGAGTGAATAAATAGATACATTTCCTTTCTAGTTTAAAATATTTTGTTTTTGTTCTTGTTGTTGTTTTGTTAATAAAAGTTATATTTGTTGTTATTGTTATGAGCTTTGTTTGACTTTCCCAATCTTTTATCCCTCTGTGCTGAAGTTCATGCTGGGAGGTGGCAGAATCTCATACAACTTGTCGAACCCTACCAGCAGCAGCTGGTTCCACATGTAGCGTAGTTAAGGTATTAACCCAAAGATGTGCCAGGAAGCAGCAGGGTCTCAACTTGCAGACAGCCCCCCAGGAAGGGCAGGGCTTGTGTCTGTGTGGGTGTGCCAGAGAGAAAGAGAGACAGGCTCTTTTGGTAGCCGGCATCCACGGATGGGTGCGGAGGAGTAGGCTGGGGGGGCAGGCTTTCAGGCGGACACCGGTGGCTGCTGGCCAGTCAGGCATGAGCAGTGGCAGCACCCAGAATGGAATGACAGCCCCCCATGACTGGAATGATGGTCCCAGAATCTCGTTGATGGTTCCTGGGACAGGCAGGCATGACTGTCTGTTTCAGGTAAAGTGGAATGACAGCCTAAAGCCTATGGGAGTTGAATGATGTCCCTAGAATTAGTGCGTGGTTGGGCACACTTCATTCAACCGTGCGATAGGTGGTAGCAGCAGGTACAGGAATGCACACAGGCAGGCAGGCACATATAATACGTTGTGTTATATTCCATCTCATTCTGGTATGTTTGCTGATAGATGTGGGCATTGGGTGCATGAGCACAGATGGGAGTTCTTCCTGGTTCTTGCAGGTGGTAGCTTCAGCTGGCCTCCCCTCTACCCCATCTCTCTCATTCTAGTGGGGAGCCTCTCTCTCTCCCTCTCTTTCTCTCTGGCCATATAGTGCAGGTGACAGAATGGGTGGGATTGTGTCTGTTCTTCTAGCAGTGGGGAGACTTTCTCTCTCTCTCCTGGAAGCAACCTGGGGACGGGCAGACAGGCACCTTGGCATGAGACCCACTCCCTCACTATGGCGGCCAGGGCTGCCTCGAGGTTCCTTGAGGTGTGGGAGCTGTTCATTACTTGTGCCTGAAGCAGGGCCCACCTATACCCTGCTTCTGGATGCCTCCTGCCACTGCCAAGCACTGCCTCTGGGTCCTGCCACGAGTGTGCAGTCAGTGCCAGGTAGACATGCTGTGCATTCCTAATTGATGACAGGTCTGTTGTAAAGTGGACAGTACCCCCCCCCCCAGCCCCTGCCAGCTGCTCCCTCACCCGCTCCTTCAAGACCTTGTACAGCTGGGGGGCCAGGAATCCAATCAGCCGCTGGAAGCCCTTGTCCTCTGCAATTGAGAAGGGCTGCTCATCCAGCACAATCATCTCATCCAACAGGGGCTTGGCTTTCTCTTGAAAGAACCCATGCCGCCTTCCAGCACCCTGTGGCCTTGGCAGCCGCCCCCACCCAAGCTCATCCGGAGTGGACTTATGCTGCTGGTGAGGCGCCTGCTGCTGCTCTGCTCCCATACTGCTCCTGCTGCTAGAGGCAGCAGCAGTTGGTGCAGGATGCTAGCCTACTGAAGGTGCCGGGCGACTGGCTGCTGCTGTCAGGAACCCACTGGCATCCACTTCCCATGCCTTTTGGCTTAGCAGTAGAACACTGTGGCATGACTTCAGGTGCCTCGCCATGGTAGTTGTCCCAAGGTTGGTGAGCACCTGCCCATGCTTCACCAGCTTATTGCACAAAGTGAACTACACCTCCCTGGGATCATCTGCCGGCACCAGCTTAAAATGTTCCCAGACAGAGGATTCCCCCCCTCCCCGCCTTCTGACCCACCCTGGGTGATGCACTGTTGCTGCCAGCGCTGCTTGGAGGGGCAGAACTTGGTGGCAATGATAACGTAGCTCTGGGAGGAGGGACAGCCATTGCCTCAGATCCAGTGTCAAGCTTTTCCTCACTGTCCCTGATCACGGTAATGTTCCATGAAGGGGAGTACTGGGACCCTGAGGTTTGACTGCTCATGCCCACCATGCTTCTGGCACTCTCCCTGTGTCCACCCTCGGTAGCTGCTGCTGCTGCTGCTGCTGCTACTTCTCTCCCTATTGCCATTGCCTGGGGATTGGGCCCTGCCCTAACAGTCAGAGTTGGATGCACCAGCTCTGGACTTCTGGGGATTGCCTCGACAGTGGGGGACATTGGTGGCCCTTGAGGAACATCAGAAGCAGCAGCACCTGCTCCTGCAATCACAGCAGAGACAGCCGCAGCCTCATGTACTGCAGGCCTTCCAGTGCCCTGAGTGGAAGTGGAGGAGGGTACTGCCAGGAGGCAATGCTGAGCTGCTGAAGCCTGTTGCCCTAAAGCAGGCCTTCTGAGTTTGTGGTGTGGTGATGTGCTTGGGCTACTGCTGCTGCCTGCTGCCACTCCCCTGGCATGGCCCATTTCCGCCTCTGGCACATGCCCCATTGCCTCCCCTATGGGCAGCAGACTGGTCTCTCCTTCTCTTCTCCATTTCTCCCTCCAAAATAATGTTTTTATATTTTATATTTTATTTTTATTTTATTTTATTTTAATTTTTTATTTAAAATTTTAACCTAATATATATATATATATATAAATCTAACTGCTATTAACTATTCTAAATGCTATGACCTAAATGACCTAAATGGATTATATAATAAGTACAAAGGTCTACTCCTACCAACACTACTAAATCTCTAAACATTATATATCAGCTAACTCCTACAACTATCTACTATCTCTAATCTTCTATCTATCTATGGGGGGGACACAAAGAACACAGAGAGGGGTACAAAACTGAAATGAAGCCTAACTCAATCCTATACTACTCAAAACGAATAAAAAAACAGGGGAAAGGGAATCAGGGATGGAATATAGATAGAGAGGGGGGAGGGAAAGGATTCAATGGAGGGGGGAGGGAGGAAGGAAGGAAGATTGAACACAGGGATGGGTAAAAACAAAAAATAACACCTAAATCTATTGAATCTAAGCTAAATATATGATTATATATATATAATGATGTACATGGGTTGAATGGGTGAAATAGAAGGAGGATTGCAAAGGATTGAGGAGAACAAAACTGCTGGGAGAAGGAACTTTCTGAAACGCCTGCTGTTCAGGAACAGTGACTAGCTCAGAAGGTGTTGGGAAGGCCAATGAGTTTTGTTATTTACTCGCCCGCCTCACCGCAAGCCCCATTGGCTCCATGCAGCCTAGCCCATGGCCAATAGCAGACTACGAAGACAGTGGTCTGAGGAGAAAAGGGATGGTGATTGGGCAGACTGGCTGCCACTCCAAGCCTCTACACCCCTGGTGCCTGGAAGTCTGCTCCTCTTCTGACTCCCCCTTCCTGTCACGTTTTGCCTTCCAGTGACATGTTTTTGCCACCTGAACTCATCCAAACTCCATCTGAACCGACCGAACTGTTTGGTCACTTGGGAGTTCGGAATCAAGTTCAGTTCGGTCGGTTCATGGTCAGGTTCGGTCATCCGAACAAGCCGAGTTTGGGTCAAACTCCGAACTTCCAAACTGCATTCGCCCATCCCTTCTCTGCTCTAGTATGCAATCCCAACTCACTGCATTCCCCAGCAGCACCAGAACTACTTGCCAGCAATGGTCCCTTACAACATTAAAATCGGAATCTGATACTAAGTGACTTGCCCCATGTCACACTAGAAATTTGTGGCAAGATCAGAGCAGAACTAATTTTTCCTCTCTTGTCAAGCTGAATCTAAACCACAGCCCACCTCATCACCCAAATGCATTTTGACTGTGTAATGGAGACTTCTAAAGGAAAGCAGGAAGCATCAGTTAACTATTCCTTCCCCTCCTGTCCTTTCTCTGCCATCTTTTCCATCTGGTAACCAGAAATCCATAGGATTGTTAATCCAAAAATTTGCAGCTGTTATCAGGCTGCTAGCCCATTTATGACACCTGAAATAAATCCCAGTTTGTCTATTCACCCTCCTGCTGCCAAACACATGGTAGCTTTCCCAGGAAATATGAATAAAGCTGTTGGTTTCTAAAACACTTAAAAAGCTTAGCCAGGACAAGAAGGGGCTTGCAGAGAATTTTAATCATTTGTGTGCAGATAGGAGAAAAGAAGCTTTTACTTTTGCCTTCATTGGTCCTTATTAAGAATACAGAAAACCAGAATCAAAACCCAGTGTAAGCCAAGTAAAGCTTCTCCATCTGACTCAAGAATCCTTGGATGTTGTGTGGGCATTTATCTAAAGGCATGACACATTTTTACATAAGAGCAGAAGCAAATATATATCATATGAAAGAAAGCATCCAGAAGAACAGCTTCAGCAAAGAGATTAAAAATAAGAAATGACAGAAAACTTTGGACTCTTAATACACAGGGAGCTTTAAGGCATGGCAGATGGAAGGAATGAGCCTTGGATCCTGTGCAATGCAGTGTAGCATTTGAATGCAGGAGGAGGTGGGTGACTGAGTCATACCCTTCATGTGGCCAGCAGGAAAAGGGTCTTGAAAGGAGAGAAAAGACTAATTGAATCAGGCAAGAGAGAATTGCCCACTTCTCTCAGCTTGCACAGGGAGAGGGGGGGCTACTTTTAGTCAAACGGATCATTATCAGTTTGACAGGTCATGTGACCAGAAGTCCCGCCTTCTGGGGGGACGTGCCGGAGGTGACATAGGCGGATACGGAAATGACATCGTGTGCGGGGTCGGAAGTGACGTAGATGTGGGTAATACTTCCGGGTCAAGGGTTGGGGGTGGAAACATAGGTTCCACCCCCTCCCTAACCCTGCAAGGTCCTTGCATGTGATTGGTGAAGGAGGGTCTTCTGACCCCTCAAACTGCTCAGCTGACTGAGTTGGATTAATGGGTGAAGGTTTATCCTTCTACCCCACCCCATTTTGGAAGAAAAAATTTGGACCAATTGGGGAGCAGATCATGGTGGGGTAGGTCAGATTGGCAGAAGGGCATCATGTGAGGTTTCAAATAGCTCAGTTGTCTGAGCTGGACCAATGGGTGAAGGTTTCATCCTTCTAGCCCACCCCATTTTGGATCATTAAAACGGACCAATGGGGTGGCGGAACATGGTGGGGTAGGTTGGATTGGCCGAACGGGGTCATGTGTGGTTTCACACAACTCAGCTGCCTGAGCTGAACCAATCAGTGAAGTCTTAGGACCCATAAACCCACCTCCTAGGGCAGTATGAAAGAGGGGACCACCATTTTCTGACACAGAGAGCAGGAAACCGATCATAACCATTTACATGGAAAATTAAATTTTAAAATGGCATTCTCTAGCGATGTGACTCCAGCAAAATCTATGCTGTTTATGAGTCCCCCCACTGTAGTGAAATGTTTATACTGAAAATGTTACATTTCCAGTTCAGAGGAGGAAGATGGCAAGAGTGGGCCTGTGACCAAGGTTCTTTTTAGCATGCCTACCCTTGCCGGAGAGACCAAGATGGGGTTACCGAGCCCTGCTGAGGTCCCGGTTTGTCCAGAGGCAATAGAGGCCCCACACAGCTCAATGGTGCTGGCTCAAAATTCAGAGATAAGAAAGATTTTTTTAGACTGGTTTAAAAAGACTTCTGAGTGTCACAAAATGTTGCCTTGTAAAAAGACTGTTAACTCATTATGGCTTTTAAATCTTGTTCCAGGATTTGTTTAAAAGTCCACCAAAATCTACCAAAAACCGTCCCAAGTGTTTCTGTCCTGAGAGGAAAGAGGAGAACCAAGAGCCACATATCAGCCTGCAGAAACAACTAGGCTTGAAAATCTGTGAAGAGGATTCCCACCCTCAAGACAAAAATCCACCATGAGAGCGATAGGGAGAGCATCAATCTATGGGGTTTTAACCCATTGTTTGAAGGAGAAACTAACTACATACTGATTGTAAGGGTTGTATTCTTGACGCACCAGGCCAAGGGGCCCATGATTGTCTGATTCGGACTTCTGAGGACAGAGACCGAAAACTTAAATTCATTTGTGATAATCTATGCTTCCAAACCGTATTTCACATTCAAATGATGCTGGCCTATGCTTTAAAATGTTTATGTTTAACCCATGATACTTTCAATCTAACCCTATTGCTGTTTTGTAAAGTGGATTCTAGTTCCGAGCCTGAATCTGTGGGTATTTTCAGATGTTACTGTCAGGGGACAGGGGACACTGACCAAAGAGTGGCTACCCAAAAAGGACTACACTGTGAGGGGTTGCAGGATCAAAGGAACAGAAAGAAACTATGATGCAACATAAGCAGGTAGAAGGGGGAACAGGTAGAGGGGAGCAGGGAGCAACAAGGAAACCTCTCAGTCGTTTTCCACTCTCCTGGAGACTGAATACTCAGCAAGAGCACCAGGCACACTGGCCTATGAAGGTGGATGGCTCATCATCGAGGTCAATAGGGAAGGGTTGGGGAACCAGGAAAACAATAAGGACCTAGAAGCAAGGAATGAGAGAACTAGGTCTAGGGGAGCATTAGAGAGCAAGGGAAGCACTAGGAAACGAGAGCCAAGAGACAAAGGGACCAGCTAAAGAGCTATACAGAGCAATAAAGAACAAGAGACTAGACACGAAAGACCCAGAGCTCAGAAGGCACTGGAAATCAAAGAAAGCAATAGGGAGACAGAGGCAGGATACTAAAGACCCAAAGCTAGGAAGGCACTGGGAAGCAAAGAAGGTAGCAAGAAAGGCAACAGGGAGACAGAGGCAAAATACTAAAGACCCAGAGTTAGGACAGCACTGGGAAACAGGGAGGCAAATAGAGAACAAGAGGCAAGGGGCCTAGGAACCAACACTAGGGAAGCAATGGGGAAACAAGAGTCCAGAGACTTAGGAATGAAAGCCAGAGGAGCACTGGGGAGCAATAAGGGCAAAGAGGAACAGAGAAAAAAGGGTCTAGAAGCCAAGGCTAAGAGGACCCTGAGAAAACAGGAGCCAAGGCCATGAGGGCCCTGGGAAAACAGGAGCCAAGAGACTAGGGCCCAAGACTAGGGGAGCGAAGGGGAACAAGGGGTTCAGTAACCATACTACATGAACACAGGAACCCAACGTAACATGAACAACAAGGAGTAGGGCAACATAAGCAACAAGGAACCAGGGAAACCAAGGGAAACTATAAACAAGGGCTATGAGACCAAAGATAGGGGAAGAGCAGGGAACAAAGGGAGCAACAGGGAACTACCCGGAATGGGCCAAAGACACAAGGCAACAGGAGAAACTATGGCTATAGTACTATAAACATGAGCAAGGTCAAAGGCAGGAACAGCTAGCAGAGTGGGGAAACCTAGACATAGCAAGGGAAGCCTGAAAGTAGACCAAGAGCACAAAGGGTGAAGCAAGCAACAGGATCACAGTCAAGAGCTCATGTCCTGCAACTGTTCCCATCAGGCCTTTTATATTACTGGGAACCAATGAGGAGTTCAGGGGGGAGGAGTCAAGCAGAGTAGGGTGCCAGGCAGACAGGAGGAGAGTAGCAGCAAGTCTAGCTACCCTATAGCGCTGGGGAAACTTCCCTACCTACCAAGGTCAGGGTTGCAGGTTCAAGCCTACACCCTGAGAGTTACAAGATCACAGTGAACCACACTCAATCCCGTGGCGGGGCCAAAGCACCCTGAACATCTGTTTTGTGGGTGCCAGATGTTCACCACAGTCAATCCCCAGCAGGGGTCAAAATCAACCATGCTTCTAGAGCTCTGGCCCAGACCATTTCCGAAAGTGTGGTCAATGCGATTCCCACTGGAAAACAATAAAAGGTAATGTCTGAACAGCAACCACCAGCCAGAATCAACCAAAATGATTCCCAGCCAGGGACAAAGCATGCAGCATTGCTGCCAGGCAACGAGCAGCTATACGGGCCACAGAGGGAGATTTAAAGGGCACAGAGCAGCAGGGGGACGTGGCGGGATGGAGAGAGGGAGACGAGGGCGAGAGAGCAAGGGAGGAGGAGGAGCAGGTGGAGGAGGGGGTAGTACTGCACCTGCAGGTGGTGGAGGGACAGCAGCAGCAGTCGGGACAGGCAGTCCCGGAGATGGCAACTGGACCAGGGGACGAGGCACCCCATATACGGGTAAGGGGACCAAACGGGGGGGGAACCTGGCAGCACAGGGGCACCAAGGGGGGCATCCCGGGCAGCAGGAGGTAGGAAAGGGGTGGGGCCACGGGACAGGGGCAAAACAACACCTAACCACCACCACCCCCTGACCCACAGAAACAGGCCTGGAATCCTGAGCCCCCGGAGGAGACAGGTGCTGGCCAGGCGGCGGAGGAGGAAGACACAGAGGGTCCACGTGGGAGAAGGCCCTACCACCGAGGGGGGCAGTGGGGGTACAGGGAAACGCAGGGCTTCATCCGCATCTGGGGGACCCTGGAGCTCACAGTCAATCAGTGGAATGAGCACGTCTTCCAGGAGATCGTATGGGACATGGAGGTGGCGGGGCATCACAGGACTGTGGACCAGTGCTGCTCAAAGGTGAAGGAGCTAAAGAGGGGGTACAAGGCCATCCGGGACAACAACTGACGGTCCGGACACAGAACCTGGACCGCCCTCTACTTTGATGCCCTGGACCACATACTCCATATGAAGGGCTCCATCGTCACCCCGTGCCTCATGGGGAGCGCCGTGGTCCAGGGCAGGGAATGGGATGAGGTACCCCCTCCTCTCCCCAGAACCCAGGAAGGGGGCATTGGGGGACAAGGGCAGCCCCCCCACCCAACCCCTCCCATATCCCCAGAGGGCATGGCACGCCCCAGCACCGGAGACATACGGGCAACAACGAGCAGCCCCGAGAGCAGCCAGTGGTCCCTGGTGAGGCACACCGCCAAGTGTGGGGGGGAAAGGGTGCCGGGGGAGGGCACCAGCTGCCAACCCGAAGTGGGGGCCCAAGACCCCACAGCCATGCCACGGGACAGGGGGTGGCCAGCCAGGGCTCCTAACCAGCACCTAATGTGTACCCAACAGGGCAACCCAAGGGGCCCCAGCAAGCCATGTCCGTGCCCCCGGTGCAACGGATGAGAGAGCACCGGGCATGGGTAAGGCGCCAGAGAGAGAAGACGGAGGACATTATCTGCTCTACCACCGAGTAGGGCGAGTGGATGATCGTGGCCATCAATCGCATGGAGGCAGCCACGGAACGCTCCCTGCAACAAGTGGAGGCAAGGGACAGGAGGCTCCAGGCGGAGGTGTGGCTGGAGCAGAGGTGGGAGCGCCACGAGCATAGCAGGCAGGTAGAGGTATTTGGGTGGCTGGAGCAGGCCATTGACAGGATGGTGCAGGCGCATTCAGCTAAGATGGACCGCTCGCATGACATCGGCACCTCCCTGCTCCCTGCTCCTGCACACTGGCACCATGAGTGTCTACTTGCTGGCAGCCGCCCCGTCGGGCACCCTCCTCACCCAGGCCCCAATGCAGGGCTCCTCGGTGCCCTCACCACAGCCCCAGCCTCTGGAACGCCTGCTGGGCCCATGCATCCACCTCCTGATCCCTGTAGGTCTCCAGAGGGAGCAGCTGTACAGGCCCCTCAGGACACTGAGGCCTCCTAGGACACAGTTGGGGACATGGACAGCAGGGGGAGGGGAGCTCCCAGAGCTCCACGGTGACCACAGGGCGGCCGAGGGGGAGGCCTCAGAGACATGGGGGATGGGGGGAAGGGGAGGAAGGGGGAGGGCAGTCTGAGGGGGGGACCATGGCACAGGGAAGTTGGTGGTGGTGGGGCACATGTAACTGTGTGTGGAAATAAAGGTTTGGGCACCACTATTGCTTCCTTGGGTCAGTTAATGGGCTCGGGGCTGTGGGCGGGCAGGTGGCCATACAGGGGTGCACCCAGGGCATTGGTGGGGACCCCGAGGTGGTGGAGATGGGGGTGTGCACCTCACGCCTCGTCCTCCCGGCTGATCCACCTGGCCAGGGCAGCACGGATGTGCTTGGCGTGTTGGTACTCACGTGGTTTCCCTGCGTTCACATACAGGGGCACAGGGTCGGGAGGGCGCCGAGGCATGGGGTAGTTGAGGGCAGCCCCATCAGTCTCACACGTGTTGTGCAGCGCACAGCAGGCCCCAATCACCAGGGCCGAGGTCTCCACCATGTAGTCCAGGCGGCCTGCGAGGCTCCTCCAGCACTGCTTGAGGGCCCCGAAGGCCCTCTTGGCCACTGTCCTGCTTGCACACAGGTGGGTATTGTAGAGAGCCTCCACATGGTTCCGGGCGACCGGGTATGCCTTCATCAGCCACCAGGTGAGAGGATAGGCCGGGTCCCTCAGGATGCAGGGGGGCATCATCAACCCCTCGATCCAGGTCATTTCCATGTCTGCGAAGTCCACGCAGTACATCTGGGCATAGAAGGTGGAGATGGTCATGATCCGGGCATCATGGCTGTGTCCAGACTTGCCCATGAAGATGTCTATGAGCCACCCCCGGTGGTCCACTACAGCCTGAAGCTGCAGGGAGTGGTATCCATGTCTGTTAACATATTCCGTGGCCTCCCCAGCAGAGGGGCAGAGGATCTCTATGTGGGTGCCATCCACAGCGCACGCAGGTGGGGAACCCTCCAGCCAAGAAGCTGGCCATCACGGCTGCCTGGTCCACCAACTGGATCGCTCGGTCGAGGAGCACTCCCTCCACAGCCTCGCAGATGTCCCGCAGGAACCCGGCGATGGTGCTCACCCCGACACCAAAGTGCTGCGAGACAGACTGGCAGGAGTCGGGAGTTGCTAGTGCCCAGGTCCCGATGGCCACCCGCTGGACCATATGGATGGGGGGTCACATGGGGGAGTGCTGCTGCTCCAGCCAGGGTGTTAACAGGTCTGCGAGTCACAGTAGGGTGCGCCTGTCCATCCAAAAGTGCATCCTCCAGGCGGCCTGATCCCACTGAGCCAGCGCCCAGGACCACCACCCTGTGCCCGCTCTGTGACCCATACTCGCCGGTCAATGGGCATAGTGAGCAGGACTGTGTGCCCCATGGTCTCCCTCCACCATTGGAGGTGCTCAGCCACCTCACGGAGCAATGCGCCCTTCTCCTGCCCATAGAGGAGGGCCTGCTGGGCCACTCTGGACACCCGCAGGGCCCTGAGCTGGGCCACGGAGTGCCTGTTGGCGTGGTGTGCTCTCTGGGCCCTAGCGGTGCTCCGGGCAATGGTAACCCACAAGTGGGTGCCCAGGTGCACCTCAGCAGTCTGGATGTGCAAGAGGTCAGTGTGCGAGTGGTACCACTCTGCGCAGAGGGCTAGGTGTATCCCACAGGCACCCAACTGGCCTAGCTCCATGGTGAACATTGCCCCAGGTAGGGGGCAGCTGGCCCAGTTATAGGCCAGGGCATTTGTAGCCCCACCCCTAGGTCATGACCTGGGGCCCTGCCTGGGGACTCCAGGTCAGTTATGGGCTGTCCCCCTCCCAGCTGCCCAGGCAGGTTCCTGCAAGGCAGCCATGCCGGGGAGCTGGGGGTGGTCCATTGAGTGCACCTGCTGTCCCTGCAAGGAGCCTGGCGCATGGTCCAGCCTGCGCCCAGATGCGTGTGGGCTGCAGCTGCATTCCTGCTGTGATCAACCTCCCACCTCTCCATGTTGCCAGCCTGTTGTCCTCACTGCCCTGATTAGTGTGTAGGCTGTCCTGTCTGTGAGCTCTGTTCCAGCAGCTGTGCTGGGTCCGCACCCCACGCCTTGCTCTATTGCCATGTGATGTTGCAGTCGGTGGCCTTATTGACTGGCCTTGAGGCCCCCCTGCATCTCCTCCCATCCCTCCAGGGATTGTGGGCCCTTCTGTCCTTGAAATTAGTCTCCTTTGCTTCTTGGACCATGGCAGGCTGCGCTTCCACTGGGCTCCCAGCTCCCAGCACCCATGGGGCCCCCAATCGCTGGACCTTCTGTGAGACCATGGCCATGTGTGACCTGTGGCATTCCCCAGCCATGCAATTGCCCCTGAGCTGCCCAGACAGCCTTTCTGGTTCCTATGCGAATCTGAGCTCGGGGCTGCACTACTTTGGCTATGAGGCGAGCGCCCGCGATTGCTGGCTGCATGCATAGACCCTGGGCCTGATTCCCTTTCCTGATGGGCGCATCCCAGAGATGAGGTGCTCACATGTGGGGTGGTCTGTGGTGGAGACCATGTCTGCTCTGTCTGTGTGCAGCCTGACTGCCTACACGGCCTGTCTGAATGAGGGGGGCCCTACCTTGGCCGTGTCCTACTTTGGCTGTGTTCACAGGGCCCGTGGGTACCAGTGATCATGTGGGGTGGTGTATCACCGGCTGTTGGAGCTCGGTCACCTTCTGTGGCCCCCTGCTGCTGACTATGACTTGTCCGAGCCCACCGAGGTGGAGCTTGCGGCACTTTCCAGTGTGTGGTCCCGTTCCGATGTGCGGTCAGGGCTTGCCACACAGGATCCCTTTGAGGCATACTACCTGGTCGCCCACCACATGTCTGTGCTGGGCTACTATTGGAGCATGCTTCAGTGGCCCCCCTTCGTTCACCTGGAGGGCCACCCAGCCCCAGGCCCCTTCGTTGCCCCCTGCAGCTGGCTGTGAGGCCCCCTGTGCCTACTGTGCCCTGGTTGGTGGCCTCAGGGAGAGCTTCTGCCTCCTCCCTGCTGCTGCGGGCTGATGTCTGCTTCCTCCATGATGTCCCGGCCTTGCAACTGTGCTGCCTGTTTCCCAGGGTTCCACTGCCCCTGCCTGCGGCTCCGGGTCCCCTCCAGGCTCCCCCCCCATTTGCATCTGTAACTGGTGCTCCCCTCTGTGGCTGCCTTCTCCTGCTCTTTGTGCCTCCACCCAGCTCCCCGGGTTGCTGGTGACCTTCCTCATCCATTGTCGCTCCCTCCTGTGCCCATGACACACACAACCCTTGAGTGCCTGTGTGACCGTGGGGTTCTGGGGCCCCTGGTCTTTGCCTCCTGGCATCCGCCCAGAGGTATGTGTGCATCTGTGGACTGCCTGCGCTGCTCCTGCTCTCCTGCATCCCCTCTATGGCACCCTTGCTGGCGCTTGGGGTGCCTGTCTGCCTCCTGAGCCGTTCCTGGGCCGCTCCCTGTTCTGTGTGGCCTCCCCCTGTGCCTGTGGCCCAGCCTTCCCCCCCCCCGTTCTGGGACTGCCTGTGTAGCTGTGGGGGTGCCTGCCGTTTCTTATATTCTGGGTGGCCCCTGGCCTGGTCCCCCCCCTTCTTCCCTGTCACCGCCCCCCCATTCCCCCTCCCCCCTTTGCCTGTTGTGCTGCATGTGTTGTCTGTCCCGCTGTGTCCCCCCCTTCCCTTCCTTTCCTATGCAGGTGTGAGTGCACCCAGGCATGTGTTTGTGCTGTGTGTTCCACTGTGCGCTCATCTCTGTGCCTGCTGTGTGTGTTGCCACGGCGGATCTTCTCCCGCTTCCCCCTTCCTTCCCATTTCCCTTGTGTGGGTGTTCCCTGGGGGCACTTTTGGCTTCCTATGCCCTCAGTCAGCCATGTCTACCTCCTGCCCCTCCCTGGTGCCTTCTGGGTGTTTTGACCACGGCCGGGAATTGGCGTCACATCTGTTGAGCTGCCCCGGCCCGTGGTCTGATGGCCCAATTCCCTGTCATAGTCCTGGGCCCATCACATCTGTTTGGGGCCTTCCTCAACCATGGGCGGTGGTTGATCAGTTCACCACCGCTGGGAAACCACTGTGGTTACTCAGGACAGCGTAACGTCTGAAATTACCCTGTGTTAGAATCCATCATTAAGCCAGGGGATAAACACATCTTAGAATTTATACAGACCATGATTTAAAAAGGGGGTATAAGTCTTTTTTTAGAAAAGGGATTTTGTAAGAAAGTAATGCATTCTGCAGCATAGCTATGTGTGGTTTTTCTGTATTACAATGTTTTGTAAATAAAACAATATTTGTTTAAGACTGTGTTTGTGCTCTTGTGGTTTTTGAGCTGCAGAAAGTATGGGTAAAATGGGGACAGTTTTTATTATTATTAGAGAATGTTAGACTGTGCCAGAGGGCTGAGAAGTGTAGGGTGGGTCTTGAAAATCAGTTTTTAGAACAAAAGCCTTAATCTTATCAGGGTGGAGGTTGCAAGGAGCCATTGATACATGTCTGGGCTAGCATTTAAGACCTTGTGGAAATCCAAAATAAAATAAAAAATAAAAAAGAGGGGGAGGGCAATAAATAAATAAAAACAGTGTTAGGGGTTAAAGCAACATTTTGCTTCCTAAAAGCTTGTGGGGGGAAAAAAGCAGTTTGCCAATAAATTTGTCTAGCCATATCCATTTGTAATACAGCGGCCAAGCCCAGTATTGGCATGGAATTTTTAGATGTGAAATCTAACCAATGGGGTTTAGGACGGTGGTGCCTCATAGAAGCTTTTAAAAGACCCTATCTTTCTCATGCCCACATTATTTTCTCACACTGAATCTCCAGGGATCCTTTGCCAGGTTGCAAGCTTCATGGTCATTTTGTCCAGGGGGGTATGCATAGGCCTCATTACAGGTCTGGGGGTGGGTTGGGTTAACTATGGGTATTTTCAGACGTTACGGGCGGCCAGTTCACCACAGCGAACCACCAGGGGGGGAGAACAGCGCAACCACGCCCGGGGGTTGGAAAACGGCCCAAACAGACGTGCCGGGAACGGGACCACGGGCCGGAACCGGGCCGCACCATCGCGGCCCGTGGCAGCACAACAGACGTGCAGCCGAACCCCCGGCGGGCGCTAAACCCCCACAAGGCACCGGGCAGGGGCGGGACACAGACATGGCCGACTGAGGGCAAACGAAGCCACAAGGCACACAAGGGAACGCCCACACAAGGGAAACGGGAAGGGAGGGGGGAAGAGCGAGA
>QEPC01002186.1:617251-644357 GCA_003113815.1 Sphenodon punctatus | reverse complement strand
CATTTCACATCCGCGAATTCTTGTAGCGAAAATAATGCAGAATCGCGGAGTATCGCGCGAAATTATGCGAGGCGCAACCAGGGATGCCGAGGTTTAGGAATGGAATCGCGGAGCGGTAACAGCTGATTTCGCATCAGCCCTATTCACGAGGTATTGCCACCATCAGAAATCTCTCCATATTGTATATTGTTCAAAACATCTTTTACCATGGTAAGCGGTCACAAACAATAAACCTGAACTTTAAATTTATGGTTCTTTTAAAAAATCCACGTGACAAGTTACAAATTGCTACATTGACCCGGCAAATGTATCCTGGCAAAGCCAAATTTTCATGGAAGTATTTGATGATACTACCCAAAAACCTTACGGGTATATGGTGGTGGATTTAAATGCTTCCACCTGAGGCCTACAGATTAAGAGCGGGTCTTTTCCCACCAGATTAGCCTGTCATGTACACTTTGAAAAATGGGATTAAAAGCCACTGATCTTATTAGACCCACCCCATTTGAATTATTTCAGAGCAAGTATGTCATCTCGGATCAAGAGAAATCTCCCCCTTCTAAAACAGCTTTTCAAATTACCTCTTTTGCAGCAAAAAGCTATTATCTGTGCTGCTTCTGATGACTGTGGTGGCCATCTCAGAAATTGCTTTAAATACCTTAAAAGGTAATATTCCTCTCACCCCAAGGCAACTAAGGTGTTGAAAAAAGAACTATAAAGACCCTTTCTAATAAGAAAACATCTCTTAAAAGAAAGAGACAGCTGATGAGAAAGAAGGGTGGCTTTCTAGGACCTCTGCTTCGCATAGCCATACCTCTGATCTTGGGCCTTTTGACTAGACAGTGATGGAATATGCCCAAAAAATGTACTTGGTGCCATCACAGCAGCTAGAGCAGTTAAGACCTCCTCCCTCTGAGGAAAACATCAGAACTGCCGCTAACCGTTCCCTAGATGCGGAAATGAAGGCCGTTCTACACAGATCCGATTTGGCTGACTACGAGAAGGCTAAGCAGTATGCTTCTGTCCTTCAAAAATATTTAACCTTTGTGAGGCAAGACGAGGCAGAAAAAGGAAGATTGATTTTAACGCTTCTCCCCTCAGAAGAGCAGGCCTCTAGCCCCCAATCCGAGCTCCCTCAGGAAACAGACATGGTGAAACAGGAGGTGCTGAGAGGGATAAATAAGCAGAATCATGCCAATGCTCAGCTTCTGCTGTCTAAATTAAAACAGAATATGGAGCGCCCCTTCTGGGATGATAGTGGTACATTTGTGTACAAAGGCACACCAGTCAGAGGGTCTAGCATGCTTGACCTGTTGCGTGCAGCCACACAGCAGCACGCTCTCAAAAACCACCCACCAGATGGGATGTTTTTTTGAGAGCTATGGCTGATGTCAACGTTCCTTCCTCTCTATTAAAAAACACCTCAAACAGAGAGCTTCTGGAGTCCATGAAATCAGACCCCACCACAAATCTGCCTACCACCCCTGTGTCCCCTCTTCAAGCCTATAGAAGGAAGCCCAGACTGTTTAACTGGCTCCCTATGTAACATGTTGTTTTACTGTGATGTAGTTTAAATAAAACCTTGATTTTCTTTTTTTTTTTAAAAAGAATTACGTTGCCTGGGTCCTTACTTCAAAAGGGGGTTGAACAAAAGACACAAACGGTGAGTTACTTTTAAACCCTCATAAGGTGGGGGGTTGTCGCTTTTATTGAGAAACAAGGCTATGGAATTCACAGCAGGAGACACAGGTCTGGGCTTGTTAAAACATACCCGTTACATTCCTAGGCCTGTCCATGAGACGGTTCTTTTTATTTTTTACAAATTGCATGATTATTTGATCATTTTCTGCTAAATTATCAGAATACAAATCTAAAATTTGTTCAAAAGATAAACCTTTGCATCGGTGATGTAGAAACAATACACAGTGATAACCACAGGCCATAGAATTTGGGTCTTGTAATTGTTTATGGTGAAACACAATCCTAAAGCCATTTTTGTTCAAAATTTTTTAAATGCTTCTAGGAAACAAAATGCTGTCAGTGGGCTCCCCGTAAGAGTAAAAAAACTCACCCTGGTTGTGTTCTGTTAGGTAGATCTCAAGCCAGTGTTCTCCAGGCTAGGTATGGGTGTGCATGTTGACCACTAGGCCTGCAGGCCTTTGCTTCAATCTCCCGTTGGGAAGCCAGTCACTCGGGAACACATCCAAGAAAGTCTTTCTCATGTAAGGGTCTGATGATAAAACATGTATTAGCTGTACAGTATCCTTGTCACATATAGTCATATAGAATGTTTCTCCTTTGATTTATCTCTATCACATTGTCAAAAACAGCATAAACGATGATGTTGACGGTGATGGGTAAGGCAGCAGCAAAATGTATTTCTGCCCTCAGCTTTCCATTTTTAATCAGTGAGTAATGGCCTCCACCTTCCTGATCAGGAGACAGATGAAAGGTGAACAGCATGTATCCCTCTGCATACTCCTCATGGTTGATGAGGAGAGTCCGGTCTTTCATGTGTTTGCCAGCAGTTTGTACCAGATTCATGTATTCTGTGACACAATTTCCTCCTGCAAAGTCCGGCTGTAGTGGCTTGGCTGGAATCTGCTCTCCATCCACATAGAGCGCCATGAGATTAATATCATAATGTTTAAAATGGAAGGGGTTCTTGACATAATTTCCACTAAAAGCATCATTTTCCAGGAAGCCCAAGATCAGCAGGTTTGGGATCTGTCCCAGAAACAGATTCTCCTGATTACTGACACGACTGTGGGCGGGGATGCTGAACACTTTCATCCCCACCCGATCTACCGGGTATTTAGCATTGGAGATAAGCAGGGCCTCAGCATATCCTAGGCAAACTCCGGGTGCCACTCGTACTTTTTTCACAAAAAGTAAGGCGTTTAGAAGCTGCAACTTGTACCATCTGGCAGGCTCATTATTCATGAGGCAGAAAGAATCTTTGCTTCGAGTCAGTTTTATTTTAAAATCCACCACATTCAATAATAGTTTTTCTTGAAAAAACAGGTCGCTGTGGAGGGGGCCCAGCAGCTCAACCTTTCTGCTTTCTCTCGTAAGGTGTGCCCTCTTCTTAAAACCCTCATTACCCACCTCCAAAACTGTTGTTTTGTGGTGTCCAGCTGTGTCTTTGTAAAACAGGCCTGCAGAAAATTGTTTGGTGAGGGCGTTGTCACCATAATTGAGCACAAATTCTATGAAACCTCTGTAAGGGTAGCAGTTATTGCTCTGACTAATGAGGTGATCACCCAACATGACATCCAGCTGACTGAAAATGGAGGCTACAGGGTAATTCACTAACCCCACCTTGGAGTCTGTGTTGATGTTGGCTCCGTTTTACTTTACAATCTTGCAGGAAAGGTAGAGTAACGTGTTGTTCAAATCTAAATAGTCTATTCCATTTCCAGTGATGAAAAAATCAAGAGGAGCTGCCTCACCCATGGTTGAGAGAGGGGGGATTTCTATGTACATGCTCTTCTCGATGCTGGTTTTGTGTGTGGGGTACTTGAAATAGGTCTAGCTCAGATTTGGTGCATTCCTAACATCCACAGTGAATAAAAGCCATGCTGATGAAAAGATATCACCCTTGCTTGTACTAGCATGTCTCCTCTTTCATGCAGTCTTGCCCCGCTTTTGCCGTGGTCCCCTCTTCAGAACCTTCCTTTTATGGACTCGAGGGGGCCCCACCCATGGTGTTTGTGGAGCCTTTCTCTTAACTCCTCTTTTTCTCTGTCTATACATAAGCCCGGAGCCCTCCTGTTTATCAGAGGGGGTGATTTTCTCCAGAACTGTACAAGAGACATGCCCCAACACATCCTTGGCTATATTTTGGGTGGCTGTTTTGATGTGGGGCTTAATCAACTCAAAGCCCCTTCTTAACAGAGGAACTAATTTTCAAAAGAGGCTGCAAAATATCCCCACAATGCCTGCTCCATACATCACAGGGGCCCCTTGGAATCCTGTGAGGCCATAACCGGCCTGTGTCTTGTAATAGTTGGCATAGACCCTGGGGTCCTCGTAATTTTTTACAATCACCATATTAAAAGCTCACTGCTCTCTGAAGGCATATGTGTACTTTCACAACCACCTTTCCAAAATGAAATGAGACGTGCTCATTCTGATCTGTCTTTATTTCAGTGGTTATAGTGTCAAATTGGTGTTTACTGATTGGTACGTAGTGAGGCTTGTCATAGGTGATGGTGACAAACTCATTGCTGTTCCCCCCCACAGGAACACAATGCAATAAAGGCACTGAGACATTCCCCACAAACTGGTGCTCTATGATGTTTGTGTACAGGTACAGGGAATTGAACTGTCCTGTAATGTCTGTAGCGTGGGGAAATTGCTGGTTCATTAAACCTGGCACTGCCCCTATTATATGGGCTAGAGCCCCACAGGCTAGGAACCTGTGTGACTCAGCTGACATCCCTATTTTAGGGGCTACAACCCCACGGAGCAGGACCCTGTGTGTATCAGTGGTCTCCAATCTAACTTTTCTCCCCACAGAATCAAACCTCAGGGCTACATGAGATGGGTCTGTTCCTATGGGTATATGGTTGTTTATTTGATCCAGTAGTTCCACAATGCTTGAATAATAGCTGGGAGCGAGGGTGTAACGCCATTTTGCAGGTCCATGGCTGATTTCATAAATGGTGGGTGTTGCAATGTTGTCCCAACTGTGGGAGTATTGTATTTCAGCCAGGCCCACTTCCCAGGTGCCTGGAAGGTCCAAGGGTCTGACTAGCTGGATGGTAAAATTTAGGGGTGGGCATACCAGTTCTCCCAAGATCTGATATTGCCGGTATTTGGGTGTATTGGCTTAATCTGATAAATCCAATATTTACCTATACCGGTATACCGGATTTTTAACATTGGCCGTGGTACCGGATTTTGTACATAATAGCCATTTAAGTCAATAGCCGCAATGTAAAAAATCCGATACAGCGGCCAATGTTAAAAATCCGGTATGCCAATACCGGTCAATCCGGTACCTGGGAGATCCGATACCAGTACATCCGGTACCCAGTATTCTCTCCGGTGTCCCACCCCTAGTAAAAGTAGAACTGGTGTTTTGTGGGAAAGCACTGGTGCATGCATTGCTTGGTAAAGTGATGTGAAACCCTCCTTCCTCCATGATGATTAAACTTCAGTGACCTCTGAGGCTCTTATCCAACTGTTAAATTTAGAAGGCCAACCTAGCCACTTTACTAGACAATGGTTGTTTCGCTCTTTCCCCTATGTGGCTAACACCTTCTCAATCCTGTACAACTTTTCCTGCTTAGGGTTGACTTTTTGAAGCTCTTCAGGATAGAAGGTGCCAAGGATCTCTTCACCTTCGTAATCTCTCAGTCTGTACACAGGCCGCCGTGCCTTGTTAAGAACGTCATCCACTATGAATATTTCCCCTATAAAAGATTGCTCATAACCTTTCTCAAATTTGCCCTTGAACTTGGAGATCCTCACGTGGTCCCCTTTTCTAAATGAGGGCACCTCCTTTCCCCTGCACCACCCCTGCCTTCATGTGATTGTTAGTCACAAAGTGGTGCACTCCATGCTGTTTGAGCAAATTTTGGAATGTCTTATTTAAAAATTCCTTTCCCCGGTCTGTCTGTAATTTTTGAGGTTTCCTCCCTTCCCTGAATATGGTTCCAATGGCCTTAGCCACTTCAGCTCCTGTCTTGTTTTTCAAACCTAAGGCCCATGCATACTTGACAGGATGTCTATGATGGTCAAGATATACCTGATACCCCCATTATACGATGAAAGATGCTGCATGTCAGCCCAATCAGCCTGCCAGTGTGCATCCACCCCCGGCACGACCATTTTGTTTCTTTTAACACACTTTCGTGCAGGCTTGTGCAGGGTATACACATCCTGGTCTGAAATCCATGAACTTTTAGCAGCCTGAAAAAGAGGATCCACACTTCCAAAGCTTCCAACCTCTCCTGGTGTGTAATAGATCTTTTTTTTAACAACGCCTCGTGCACAAACATGCTTCCAGCTATCCCTGCTAAAAAACAACAATGACACCAAATGACATTTCAAATAAATTTTTTATTCTTCTGGTGTTGCTAGTTTCTTCTTACAACAGTCCACCTGATCAGATCCTCTCGAGCACTTGCAAATGCAGGAAACACTGGCTATGCTTACTCTGACAGGATCTTCCAACTTCATGTTTTCAAAAGCCTTTACAAGGTCCACATTTACCTGTTGAAATAAAAGATAAAATCAAAGCCTGTGTCTATTTCACTTTCCCCTCTGACAGTTCCACAACCCTCATGGAGAACTTACCACAGGGTCTTCACTCTGCTGCATATCCATGGGTTCATCACCCCCCTCTGAGGTTTCTCTGCATTTCATTAACATATAGAGATTTCTTATAAGGTCAAGGGGTCCACCAACAATGCGGTAAGCCATTCCAGATGTAGGGATGGGTCTCTGTGTCAGAAAATGGCACTCGCCTCTATCATACAGTCCTAGGGGGTGGGTATATGGGTCCTAAACCTTCACTGATTGGTTCAGTTCAGGCAGCTGAGTTGTTTGTAACCACACATGACCCTGTTTGGCCAATCCGACCTACCCCACCATGATCCGCCACCCCATTGGTCCATTTTATTCTTCCAAAACGGGGTGGGCTAGAAGGATGAAACCTTCACCCATTGGTCCAGCTCAGTCAGATGACCCTCATCCACCAATCACACACAAGGACCTTGCAGGGTCAGGGAGTTCCACCCCCAACCCTTGACCCGGAAGCATTACCCATTTCTACATCACTTCTGACTCCTGCAAACTACGTCATTTCCGCATTCACCTACGTCACCGCTGGCACGTCCCCCCCAGAAGGCAGAACTTCTGGTCACATGACCTGTCCAACTGATAATGATCAGTTTGATGAAAAGTAGCCCCCCTCTCTCTTTGCACTATAGAGTGATATCATAAACAGGGCCCAAATCAGAAGTAAGAACCCAGTCAAATGTTGGGGGTCTGTGGTGTCAGATTCTAGACAAGATGCAAATTTTGGGATTTAGAACATAAGAAGTGCCGTATGGTCCATCGAGCCCAGCATCCTGTCTCAGAGAGTCGCTAATCTCAGTCATTTGGGTGAATCACTCAAGAGGTCATAATCCATTCTCTGCTGTTCGCTCCCAGCTCCCGACAGTTAGCGGTTACATCCCCTAAACTGCTTAGCTAGTACCCATTAATGGACCTGTCCTCCAATAACTTTTCCAATAATTTTTAAACCCACGGATGATAGTAGAGATATAGCAACTTCTATAGGAGGAACATGTTAGGGTTGTTTAACTTGGAGAAGAGATGATTAAGGGTGGGGAATGACATAGATTTATAAAATCATGAGAGGTGTGGAAAAAGTAAATAGAAAACTTGTTTGCCCTTTCTCACAATAAGTGAACAAGGAAACACTCTCTGAAGTTAAATGGCACTAGATTTGAAACAAACAAAAGGAAGTACTTTTTAACTTAGCAGAGAATAGAGTTGTAGAACTTGTTGCAAGAGGAGGTGGTGAAAACCAGCACTATAATTAGCTTCAAATGGAAACTAAATAGACTTTTAGAGAATAGATCCATAAAAGCTTACTAGCTGAGGCTTAAGCCCCTGGCTACCAGAAGTTGGGAGTGGTCAACAGAAGATGGATCACGTATCCATGATTTGTACTTGACTTCTCTTGAGCTACTGTCAGGGCTAGCCTTAGAGGCAGGCTACACAGCCACCTGCCCAGGGCAGAAGATTTTGGAGGGTTGGGGGCTGGTGGAGGGCTTGGAGCGTGGAAGTGGCAGGTATTGGAGGGGCTGCCTGTCTCCCATGCTGTGACTGCCTGCCACTCACTGGAGTTTCTGCTCTCCCACTCAGGTATATAACCAGGGCTAGGTGCCCTTTAGGGCTTTCTTGTGGAGGGTGTGGAGCGTGAAAGCTGTGGGCCTTGGAGGGGCTGCCTGTATGTCATGTTGTGACTGCCTGCCACTCACTGGAGTTCCCTCCTTCCCACTCAGGTATATAACCAGGGCCAAGGTGCCCTTCGGGGCCTGCTTGTGGAGGGTGTGGAGTGTGGAAGCGGTGGGATTGGAGGGGATGCCTGTCTGTCTTGCAGTGACTGCCTGCCACTCACTAGTGGGTCCGTTTGTGGGGACATGTTGGCGTTGGTGGCTCCCCTCCCTTGGTCGGCAGATCTTCACCACTGGTCATCAGGAGGAGCAGTGGAGAGTGGGGCAGCCTTAGAGCGGATACTCCCGGTCTTCCGTGATGAGACGACCTACGTAACCGGCAAGATAGACATGTTGGTCTGAGGATCTTTGCAACACTTGTTTATGAGATACCTGCATAGCGACCAGCATCCTCTCTGGTAGGAGGAATAAGAGGGAGACTGGACCCTGGGCTGGATGGGGCTTGTCAGAATCATTGTCTGGAATCACCCCCCGCATTTGGAGAGCTATGGGGTGCCTTGAGCTCTGTGCCTTGGACCTTGTGGACATTTCCCAATTAGCACCGACATTTGATGCAGCTGTGAGCAAGAGGCAGAAGACCCACCCGCTACCTCTGCTTGCAGACCTATTCAGGCTTGCCTCAGGCCTGCATGTGCAGGGGTTCTTCCTCGCACCCACGCCTGTGGGTGCAGGTCGTGCAAGGGCCTTGCTTTTGATCCCCTACTGCTGTGATCTCTTGTCTTATCCCTGCTGGGTGGACTCGCTTTGTATATGTTTGTACGTGTCACTTTGGGACACTAGTATTTGGGTAAGATATCTTGCTGGTAACTGGGCCAGGGACTATGAAGCTTAGATCCCGTTTGGCCCGCTCGCATGTCAGTTTGGCAGCTGAGATTGAGCAGGCCGAGAAGGGCTGGGGACCTTCGGGGGGGTCCTGTCTCCACTCAATCCAAGCTAACGTAGTTTTTTTCTCCCTCTTTACCATGAGGGACTGTAGAAAAGCCAGCTGTAACCCCCCCCCCAGGTAGACAGCCCCCCATGGTGTTGCAGTTGGCTGCCAATTCAGATCCGCCTATCAGTTTTGCTGATCTCTATATCCACCTTTTGTCCTTAATCAAAAGGTTCGATGACTATACTGTTAACGGGAGACCTCAGTCCATGCATGATTATTGGGGGGGGGCGGTACCCCAATATCCACTTGTTTCTTTAATTTAGGGGAATTAGCCAAATTAGTCAAATTAGAGTTCCCCACGTGTCCCAGGGATCAATCTGAGGAATGACATGCGCTACAGTCAGTTTATGTTAACCTCCCCAAATTGTTAGGAGAGCGAGAGAGAGAAAGGTTCAATAAAACTGAAACAGGTTTATTGTATAAAAACAGAAGTACAAAGGCAAAAATAAGGTACACATATACACACACACAAGCTAATGCTGAAACACAGTCCCGGTCTGGCTGGCGGGATACAAAAAGGGAAAACATAAGTGGTTGCGGGGAAAGTGAAAGTAAAATGAGGGGTGTGTGTCCGGTGAAGGCACAGCAAGGGAGCGAGAGAGAGAAGAAGAGAGAGAGAGAGAGTCTAGACCTTTATTTTACCTCTCCTAGCTGATTGCACAAGGGATCAGCAATCCAGCGCAGTTTGGGGGGAGGGGAAGAAAAAGAGAGGAGCAGACCGAAGTCTGGGAGATCCCTTAGCACAGACACGTACAGAGCGAACTGCACGTATCTGTGTTCGAAGATTTCTCAGAGGTTGAGGGGAAAATCAGGAGCAGTTATAGGGTACCGGACAAAGGATTTGAGAGACTAAGCTGGGCCATATGGGGTGTACAATGGGCTGATGAGGGGAAGAACCAAAACTTCTACTTCCATCACAAAAAGGGCTATTGGAGATGCATGAGATACTTTTGACACAGGCGAAAGAGTAAACAACAGTGGCTGGAAGGTAGTTAAGGATGAGATGAGGGCTTAACAGTCGACTCCCTTGGACACAAAAGGTGCTAGAGAGAACACCTGGATTTCTTGGGGGGGGGGCTTGCTGCTCCAAGTTCCAGTCATCGGTGCTCTACTGAATAGGAAAAATGCCTCTTAATGGCCCCATACTTTACTTTAGGCATTTCCCTTTTTCCTCTCTTCCCCCAGGTTCAGGCTGGTATTTCACATGAATGACCTACTTTCTGCTGGGTTCCATGGTGGCTGGACCCAATCCTTTTTTTTTTTTTACAAGCCCCTCTTTTCTATTGGGGCTATCCTTTCAAGCTCCCCTTTTCCGCATTTGTTGGCCCTTGGTCACCAGTGAGGCCCATCCTTCTAAGCCCTCCTGTTACAATTTTACTGGCCCTTGATTATACACTGAGGGGGGGTGTACCCATTTTAGGGAAGACTGAGGCCCTCATCAGCAATACAAATAGGCAGGAGATAGACATGGATACAAGGTTTAAAGAACTGGAGGAAAAACTGGACCATTCTTACGACCTCCTCTTCTCCATGAAGGTCCTGGTTGGTGGGTTGTGGATGGAATTTAACCAGTTTAACTCCACCTCCCAGGCCCCTGTCACTACGGCCCCTCCAGGATGTTTCAAACTGACAACTTCTCTGTTGTAATGGGTGGGATTGCCTCGAACCTGCCACCCCCTTTGCTTGATTCTTGTCCACCACCAACTCCAGAATCTTTTTTTAAGGTGATACCAACAACCCTTGTTCAGGCAACTAAGAGTGATAACCAGCCCCTGGGGATGCTGCAGGAGCCCCAATTCATTTCAGCATCTTCCCCGACTCATACCAACTGTCTATTCCCCTCTAGGGATATCCCTGCTAGTGATGTGCAGGGAGGCCTTGTGTGTTCCTCTGTGAGACGCACGTTCCCTCCAGGGAATCTATGTGATTCACCTCCAGGTCAATTAACCTATTGCCTCAATGCAGACAAGTATACCCCGGTTCATAGTGTTAGGAAGTCTACTTCCCCCAGGGTCTGGCCTCAGGATACCAAAGAGTGTTGGGCCCCAGCTCTCACCTTTCATTTTAATAAGAGGAAAAGGTTTGGGTTCCTTAGCCGTGAGGCCTTGGATCTATCCAGACTCATGGAGTACATTCAGTCCTCCATGGGAATTACTGTCCACTCAGGGTTGGTTGCTGATATTGTACCGCTTTTAAGTAGGGGTCATTTCCATAGATGGGAAATTGTATTCAAATCGTAGGGTATCGCACCCAAGCTATGGTCAGCATGAAGGCACCTTAAATCCTCAGGTATTTTCATACAGAGAGTTGAAAATACGCTGGCACGCGCCATATACTACTCTTCTACAGACATGTACGATCAAGTCAGGGGTCTGCCAGACTCCATTAGTGTAACTTCCCAATCTCACACCAGTGTTAATTTGGATATGGTGACTGAATGGGATCTCTTGGATGTCACAGGATATTCCCCTAGCTCAAACCCATTTAAATGTGATACTCAGGGAGCCCCAAGGCGTCTGGGTGTTGTTGAACCCATGTCCACTACTGGTAGCAATCCTAATGAGGTTCTGACAACTTCAGCTCCACCTCTCTCCATCTGCTCCCTAGTATATGGGCTGGTATGGCACATCAGAAGCCCCCAGAACTATCTTTAGCTATTGAGAAGCCACACCCCCAGCCAACTTATTGTCCTACCTCAGAGGAGGTGCGACTCTCTTATGAAGAGATAACTTCTCCCTCTTTCTGACAACCACAGTCCTATAAGCTTAGGTGTCTTTCATGGAATATTGAAGGCCTTAGTGCCAAATTATTGGATATTGACTGGGTTGACTTTGTAACCAACTATGACGTAGTATGTCTTCAAGAGTCCTGGCTCCTACAAGATGCAATGGATTCTTTTTTGTTGGATTGTGTGCTTTATTGGTAATGGCTATAGCGAAACCTGATGCCAATAAATAAAGATTATTATTATTATTATTATTTTGGTTGGCTGGATTTCAGGCTTTCGGTGCCTCTGGCACAAAAGAGACGGAGAAAGGCCGCTGTTTGGGCGGCGTCATCACACTGATTTCTAATAAAATTCACCCAGTTTGTAAGCGAATCCCAGTTTCTTTAAAGAACTGTGTGGTTCTCCAGCTTAAATGCCCAGGTATGGAGGAACTCTTAATTGTTAACATTTACGTTCCTCCAGAACCTTCTCCTTACTATCTACCCAATGTCTGGGTTGAGGGCTTCTGTTCTCAGCCCACACCCATCCGGTCATGACACCCCCGTGCCCCTCTGCTGCCGTAACTGCACTGATTTACCCGTGCCACATGCAACCTGTTGGTGCAGGACCCCCATCCATCCCCACCTGGTGAAGCTCCATTCCACCCCCAATCCTCCCACAAATGCATTCTCTGGTGGTGCAGAGTGAGGAGGAAGAGACTCTGTGCTGGGTGCTACCATTGTCTCCCTCCCTGCCTCAGACAGCAGCCCACATGCGCACTAGAGCTCTGAGTGTGGGGCGGCAGTCTGAGTTGCAAAGGGCTCTTAAATCTTAAGTCCGGCCCTGGCTCCTGTAGCTGGCCACCATTGGAGACAGGATACTGGGCTCAATGGACCATGGGTCTGACCCAGTATGGCACTTCTTATCATATCCAGTAATTGCACTTGCTTTGAACGAAGCTGATACGAACTGATATTTGATTCCCACTTCCTTTCCTGAAATAAATATCTGTTTCAACTATTTTGGTTCTGTTATTTTGATCATGTTGGTATTTTGATTGCTTTGTTTGAGTTCTATTGACACTATTGCATTAGCCCTGTAACTCCCAAAATGTGTGTCATTCAGCTAAAATAGTTGGGAATGACTGCTCTCAGTTGTACAGGTTAGAATGAGATTTCTGTTAACCTCAGAAGTTCCTGTCAAGCACTAGCTGGACTCTGGTATAACCCAGAAATGTGTGTCTTGTGTTCCCGCAATTTGGGGCCAGCTGTACTGTTGATGAAATCCAGGTGACAAGATAGATGATCCTGCTCAGGACGATTGCATGCATTGCCGATGCACCAAAAGGAGACAGGACACCAGGTGTTGGGTTTAAACGGCCGCATTCTTTATTAAACCAGATTGTATTAATTGCAATTAGGTGAGGGAAATCGCCTAGTGCGATGTGGGTCCAGTACTTGAGTCTCATCGTAATATCAAACAAACAGGGGTGGTTTCAATGTACCATCAATTACCACCCCTCAAACCAAACAACGTCTCCCCCTCGTCGTGGCACTTGCCGTGTGCGAGGAGGACCAAGCTCCTTGCGGAGCTGAGTAAGGAGGAATGGGCCTGCAGGTCTCCCTACGTCTCCCTACCACCCTTGCTGACCCCTCCTCCCAGGGATTCCACCCCACCAGTTGCCATACCCCTGCTTTTCCGGTAGGTCTGACCTCTCCATCTCTTAAGGAGATTACTCATGCTTATAAAGTTCTAACCTATGATTTAACCCTCTGTACTGGACGCCTGGCCCTAAGGGTTCGCCGAGTTTATCTGGACGAGCCCGACCCCCACCTTCCTAACTATTCCTACAACTTGCTCTACCAACTCTCTAAAACCTGCTCTAGCTTTTCTTTCAGGGCCTTCAGGTAGTGCTCGTTTCCTTCAGCTGACAAATGTACCCCATCTCGGCAGAACAACTCTGGCCATTTATGGGACAGGGCGTAGCTGCCAATCCGATCACCTCCTAAATTTACTAACCACCTCCCAACATCCTTACTGATGTTCTTCCGGGTCTTAGCTACCTTTCTAGGGTGAACTCCTCTTCCCCATGAGATTCGTTCTACTAGATCTGTCCATATAATTAAAGCTGATGGGAACTGCTGTTTTACCTCCCATAAGTCCCCTTTGATTGTTCTAATGAGGTGTACCCCATTGACTTGGGGTAAGTTATTCTCACCTAGATGTAAGACAATGACATAAGGAGGTTGCCCCTATAAAGCCTACTGAGTGTTGGCAGGAGATGATGCCATCTCATGCTGCCCCGGCACATCCAGCAGATCTCTGCGCATGCCGAAAAGCCAAGCTGTGTGCCCCATTTGGTCTGATTGGCCTCCTTGCCAGCCGAGCACACCAGACTGTGTCTCACAATCCAAATCTTCCATCACTGCAGGGGTTCACCTGGGAACAAGATGACAAGTTTAGGGCTGGGTGTGGTGGTGGGGGGCTGGTGGATGTAAGACCAGACGGCACCGGACCGCCATCTACTTACTGTTCTTATACTGTGGTCTGATAGCCCAGTGGCTGCCGCAAATCTTGCAGCCCCTCTTCGGAAGGAATGGGTTCCATATTGCTCACCCGGCAAGCCCAGTCAAGCCACCACAGTCCACATGATAGACGCAAACTGGTACTTGTTAGCAGCTGCCCACCTGCATGTCAAAAAAGGGGGCCAGGGACCCTCAGGTGTATGGCCAGGTATGCCTCCACTGCATGTACTGGGCAGAGATGGGTTCTCTCAGACTGGGTAAGCCTAACCACTTGTCCCCTCACCCTCTGTTCTGTTTTGGAGTGGCGGATCAGTAAGGACATATGTGTGGCCTCAATGCGCACATCTGTGGCATTAAGCACCCCACCTGTATTGTCCCTGACTGACTCGGATATGAGTTCACTCACACGGAAGGCCCCGAAGAATGCTAACTTAAATGTTGTGCTACACAGAGAAACTTCATAGTTATCATAACAAACATGGGATAGGATACCACAGAGGTCCAGGAGGACCGTCGGTGTGATGGCACCCATCACCCTTTGATAGTGGGTCTGGCCATGCTCCCTGGCCCAGCTCTCCAAGAGGTGCCTGACAAAGAAACTCCTGTCAGGGGGTGGGTGTCCCACCAGGCTGCTCTTGAAACCCAACGCCGGCAATTTTCCCACTATGGTGCCCGGTGCTGCCACGTTCCACCTGAGCTGGAGGGTGAACTGGAGCATTTGCAACTCAGGAATTGGGAAACATAATTCCCACCCTTGCACCTGCTGAAATTTGTGAAATTGGCGAAACTCCCAGTCGTGTGCTGTCCTTGTTCATGTGGCCAGTGATCCCTGGACTGCAGAGTGGAGTTCTAGGACCCAAGTCTCCACACCAATGGTGGCAATGGCTCTGGGTTGCCCTGGCTCAGGAGGCTAGCAGATGGAAATGCTCCATCTGGAAGCGAGAGAGGGCGTCGGCAACACCATTGTCAATACTGGGCACATGTCTGGCCCAGAAAAGAATAGTGTAGTTTAAACAGGTGAGCACCAATGCCCTCACTAGCTTCATTACTCGCAGAGAGCGAAAGGACAAGGTATTTTATGATGTGCACAACAGCTAAGTTGTCACACCAGAACAGCACCATGTGGTTTGCTAACTCCTGTGGCCATAGGTGCACTGCAAGTACGATGGGGAATAGCTCGAGGAATGTAAGGTCCTTTGTGACTCCAGAGTCAGTCCACTCATCCAGCCAAGGGGCCGCCACCCACCTGCCCCTGAAAAACACCCCAAACCCGAAGCTGCCCACTGCATCAGAGTGCACCCGAAGCTCTGTTTTGAACAACAGCTGTTCCCACCAAAAGCTAACGCAGTTTACATTTTCCAAAAATGGTGTCCAAGTCCCCAAGTCCTCCTTCATCTCTCTGGTAAGCCTAATGTGGTAATGGGGGGAAGTGTGGGGGGTGGGTTGCCTCCCAATTTTGCATACAGGCATGACAAAAAGGCCCGACCTGATGCCACCACCCGACATGCAATATTAAGGCTCCCAATTAGCGATTGAAGGTTACGGGCCATCACTTTGGTAGCCAGTAGGCACTCTTCCACCTTTTCCTGAAATGATCTGAGCTGGTCCTGAGGTAGACGAGACACAGATGCCGGATGCTACCATGTCCAGCTCTATCCCCAGGTAGGTCAGTCTTGTGGCTGGCCCTTCGGTCTTCTCTGGAGCCAAGGGGATTTCCAGTTCGTCTGCTGTCCTCTGGAAAACCCACATCAGCTCCACACACTAGTTAGTTTCAGCCTGTCCAATGACAAGGAAGTCATCGAGATATTTTGTGACCTCCCCTGCACTGACCGGCTGCCACACAATCCACTTGATGAGGGTGCTGAACCTCTCAAACGGTGGACAAGAGATGGAGCACCCCAGCGGCATGGCCTTATCATAATAATACTACCCTTTAAAATTAAAACCCAGGAGAGGAAAACTCTCAGGTGGACCAGCAGCAGACGAAAAGCTGACTTGATGTCGCACTTACCTAACATGGCACGCGGTCCATATTGCTGGACCAGTGCAAGTGCTGAGTCAAATGAAGTGTACTGAACCGAGACAAGCTCCCTCGGGATGGAATCATTTACTGAGGCACCCCACGGGTGGGAAAGGTGGTGAATCAACTGGAACTCGCCCGGGCCCCCAATGGTGAGATAACCATGTTGGAAAAAGGGGTGGTTGGGAAAAGACCTGCCACCCAGCCCTCAACTCGCTCCTTATCAATTTTCTTCTGGACTACTGTTTTCATCCCCACTACCGATTTTAAAGTCGGGGTGACTTTCCGCTGTTGAATGTTCCCTGCTGGAATCCTAAATCCTAACCTAAAACCCTTGACAATGTAGGCTAGCTCTTCCCAGTCAGGGTATCCCTGGAGCACCTGACTGTCTGGCTATACTCCCTCTACTGGGCTGTCATGCCAGCCAGGTTCTTTTCCCCTTCCTCCCGAAAGGACTCAATTGTGGAGGAGGCACCCCCTTTAGACAGCAAGTGGCCGCTATCTGAACAAGGAACATTGGCCAAATCACTCATACAATTTAGCCACAAGTCATTTGCGTACAAGTCCCATCGAAGCCCCGGGGTATAAGCAGCCCGGTGTCTGAACGCCTCATCATACCTGAGCGAGGCCCTGGTGGGGCCTGACTCATATGGCTTCCGCACAATGTAGGCGTATTTAAGTAAGTCAGCCGAGGGCCCAGGAAATGCCTGGATCATAACCCCATAGAAAAGGCAGTCGTTCAATTGGACCAGTTCCTTTCCACTTTTGGGCGCTTGAACCTCTCCTTTTCTTTCTTGTTCTCCTGTGTGGTTTGGGCAATGTTCCTCATTCAGATAGCAGCGGTATTCAATGAGAGTTTGCTACTGTCTTAACTATAGAGCCACGATTGTGACTCTATAATATACAATCTGAGAGCAACAACTTTTAAAATGCCTTATCTCCCAGTTGAAAAAACAACAACATAATAAAATTGTCAATGCTTTATCAAAATAAAATGGTTAATGCTTCTGTATGTCTTCTGTTTAATAGGGGGGGAAATTATTAACATTACAGAAAAAAATCAATCATCCTTAATTGTAAAGAACAAAAGAGCTCTTAAAAACAATATAAACATTCACTTAGAAAAAAGACAATTATGAATTACAAGAACAATGAAAAATCTATAGTTTCATTTAATCCATTAGGAGTCTGTTTTCAATTTAAAGATCCACCAACATTCTTTTTTGGGTAGTTAAAGATTCAGATCATGACATGCTGATGGAGCTAATTTTGTAGCCTCTAGACTAAAGTCCTTCCCATACCAGAGCTTTGAGGTGCCTTAATGCATAGACCCTCCTAGCCAGGTACAATCCCTCCTGCAGCCAGCATCTGAGGCAGAGGCAGGTGTGTGTGTGTGTATAAGTTATGTTAATAAAGGCCGTTTTTACACAGACACCGCAGAAGCGTCGATGGGTGGAAATGGGTGGGTGAGCACACCCAGCGAACACCTGGCAGCCCCGAACAGGGAGACAGTTACACGGACAGCACTGCAGGGGTAGTGGGATGGAAAGGGGAGGAGTTGGAAAACACCTAGCAGCCAAACACCCACCCCAGGAAGCACCCACTAAACACCCCAGACAGTTACATGGACAGCCGAGACCATGACCAGCGGGCAAGCCCTGCCCAGCACAGCGATGGCACAACATGGCCGACTGAGGGCAAACAAAGCTGCGCAATGCAGTCCCGCCCCTGAGCCACCAGAACCCACATGGGTGGGGCAGGAGAGAACAGGGATGACAGCAGCTACAAAGTAGCCAGCCCCTCCCAGCCCTGGCACAGACGCCAGACAGCCCGACACCACGGAGTCCCCGCACACAGTCAAGCACCCCCCCCACAGCAGCCGACACAAGCACACAGGGATGGGTCCATGAGCCACGGGGGGGCCAGGAGGGGAGGACAGCAGCCGCACCACCCAGGCAACCGCTCAACACCCCCCACAGGTGCCTGTACGAGGGCACAGGAAAGTACGACACACACACCTGGGGAAGGAACACAACACACTTTAATGAAACACATGGAGGACACAGAGGTGGATCAGGGATACTGGGGGTGTGGGGACCAGGGGCACGGGCCACACAGTGGTGCACTGAGAGGCCAGGGCAGAGGTGGCCACCGGCAGATAGAGCAGGGGCCAGTCGCAGCGGTGCAGGTTGAAGCGGGTCAGTAGCGTGCACCCAGAGGAGCGGGGCCCACACTGTGGTGCTGCCACCCCATTGCCATCGGGGGGTTCCTGGGAGTGGGGATCCGTGGAACGATGCTCCAGCAGATGGCCCAGCTCCTCCTGCCAGGGTGCAGCTACTTCATCCAGGGGGAACGGCGTCGGAGGGCAGCGAACCTGCAGAGGGCGGTGATGATGCGATGGGCACAGTAGACAGCTGCTTGTCACCATGCCATGTTGGGTACCGCGGTGTCCCAACACGCCCATCTCATCCTGGCCCAGTGGCCCCTGAATGTGTATGGGCACCGCATGACCCTTCCGATCCTGCAACGGCACCGGACGCATTCCTGCACCAACAACTGATGGGAATACATGCTGGCCACCTGGATGGATGAGGAATAGACGGACCACTTCCTGATGAACCGCTCCCTCCTGACCTGGTTAGGGGAGCTCCTGAACCCCCATCTACAGAGGCGGGAGACCAACATGCACTACCCACTGCCGCCAGGGATGCAAGTGGCCATGGCGGTGTGGCGGCTGGCCACCCCTGATTCATGCAGGAGCATGGGGGAGAAGTTTAGGGTGGGGACGACCACCGTGAACAGGGCCCTCCATGATGTGTGCGACCTGATAGTGGAACTCCTCCTCTAGCTCCAGCTCCACAATCCTGAGGAGGTGATACACGGCTTCAAGGAGCTGGGATTCCCCCATTGCATTGGGGCAATCGACAGCATCCACGTCCCCATCATATGGCCCCACACACAAAGCTTGACTACATGAACAGGAAGCAGGCCTTCTCCATCAATCTGCAGGCCATTGTGGCTCACAGGGGTCTCTTTATTGATGTGTACATGGGCCAGATGGGGCTTAGCCATGATGCGCATATACTGCATGTGTCCCCATTCTATGCTTCTATATTCGATGGGAAGATCGCCCCGAACCTGTACCACATGATAGATGGCGTTCCCATGGCCCCTGTTGTGAAAGGGGACCCCGCCTACCCACCCAGCCCATGGTTCATGAGGGCCTACCCAGTGGCACGCAACCCTGACCACCGCCTGTTCAATGAGCACCTGTTGTCAGCATGCAGCATGGTCTAGTGGACCTTCAGGCACCTGAAGATGTGCTGGCACCTCTTGAACAGGATCCAGTTCGACCTAGACCACATCCGCATCCTTGTCCTGGCAGTATGCATCCTGCACAACGTATGCGAGACCGGAGGCACTGCCCTGGACAACCCACCACCTGTACAGAGGGCAGGCCCCGTGCCCCTGTACCAGCATTCCCAGGGTGGGCATTCTGGTGCATCTCCAAGGAGAACAGGGACACCCTCTGCCACCGCATCGTTACCCAGGTGGCATACAACGGGGCCGTGCCCGACCCAGACCCCAGGCCATAAACCTGTGCAACCCATCAATAAAGCTGGGGAGTACCCGTGATATTCAACCTTGCCTCCATGCCTTGTGTGGGGAAGAGGGTCCTGGGAACAGGTCCAGTGGGTTGCCTGGGTGCGAGAGCCCCTCCCCACACTGACAGCCATGTGGTGCTTTGGCTGAGCAATGTCCTGCATGCCACCACTTGCCAGCAACCTGTGCAGGGTAACCATGCACTCGTTCCACACACCACTACTGCCTGCGGCCTTAGTGGGCAGCCCCCTGGCCCCATCGGCTGGACTGGCATTGTACCACACCCTCACCCTGCTGGTGCCCCCCTGACAGCCCCCACCCACCCACCAGTCCTGGGACAGAGGAAGCAATACGGAGGTACATGTGCAGCTTTTTTATTAGTTGGGGAACTGTATATTGGGATGGGGGGGTCTATCTTCGGGGGCGACCTCGCCCCCGCTTAGCTGCACCACTGGGGCCCACAGCCTGGCAGATCCTTGCTGCTGCCAAGCACAGAGATCACCAACCAGACGGCCCGGGCTCCCTGTCATCCACTGGCTGCTCCACACCGGTCTCTGGTGCAGGTCCCTGCGAGGAACAACAAGCATGGGTGAGCATTCCACATGTGCACTCAGCTCCTTCCACACCAGGGCATGGGCCACTGGGTGTTCCAGGAGCAGCCTATAGTCCCCCTCATCCCCTCCAGGCCCCCCATGGGGTAGAACCCCCCCAGGGGTGCAGCGGCTTTACCTGAGGGGGTGGGGCAGCAGTCATGGGCAGTTGGTCATCCTGGGGCGCCGGGTCTTGGGGTTGGGGCATAGGTTCCCAGTGGAGGGACAGGGTTGCAGCTGGGGGGAGGGGACTGGGAGGGGTGCGAGCTATAAGGGCAGCCCCACCAGCAGCTCCCGTTTGGACCCATGTGGGGGAGGGGGACCCTTTGGACCAGGCCCGAGAAGTGATGCTACTGGGGGAACCATGGTTGGCCGAAGTGCAGGGGGGGCACCTGCACCACTGGGTGACAGTTGTGCTGTATGTCGGCTGCCAACCCTCCATCTGTGGCCTGGCGGGTCCTGTTGCACTGATGGGTCCTGCCGCAGGGCCAATACCACCTCCCCCATGAGGTCCATAACCCTAGTGGCCTGACCCTCCAGCCTGTCACAGGTGCACACCGCCCCAGCACTGCTCATAGTGGAGGGTGGCAGCCTGGTGCCTGTCCCAGAGGTTCTCAGTGCGGGACTGGGTCATCATAGCCACCAGGATCTCCTGATCCCTTTCCCCCTCCCCTCTTAGGAGCTCCTTGGTGAACGCGAGCTCCTGGGAGTGCACCTTGGTTAACCATCTTGATTCCTTGAGCAGTTCCCTGTCCAGGTCCTCCCTCCACCGCTGGTTCCAGGCCTGCATCTCCCAATTTCTCTCCATGCTGCTGGTAGCTGCACCACTTGCACAAGTGATTCACTGTTCTGTGAAGGAGAAGTTGCATTCCATATTAGTAAGCCTGGCCGGTCCACACCACTGTCCCCTACCACGGTTCCTGGGGTGTCACAGGGGGCGGCCCCTGTGTTGTTGGCACTCCACCATGTTTCTTCCATGTGGGACCCCCCTGCCTCGCCATTGTGTGGGGTTCCCCCCCCCCCAGCTGGGGCTCACTACCAGTGGGGNGGGGTTCCCCCCCCCCAGCTGGGGCTCACTACCAGTGGGGACTGTGGCTGTCCTGTGTTATGTGAGACCCACCATGGGGCCCACCTACCCTCCCATATGCCCCCCTCTGCCCCAACCCCTGTAGGGCATGGGCTGGTGGGGGTGCGGGTTCCCATGGTGCTAGTGGCATACTGGGCCATCCTCTCTGGCCTTCCATCCCTGCACCCCCTGTACTCCTGGCACCCTGCAGCTGTGCACCCTCTGCATACCAGACCATCTCCTGTCTCCCCTGTGACCCTTTGCCTTGGTGTGTTTCCCTTGGCGTGTGTTCCCCAGCACCCTGGGGGGGTCCTGACTGGTCTTCCCTACCAACCCATGGCCCTGCTACCCCCGGGGGCAGTGTGCCCCTCGGTTGGGGTGCCCCATGGAGTGGCATGCCTTGGGGGGGTCCTGGTTCTGGTGTGGGGTGTGTGACCCCGGGGTCCTACCTACCTACCCTGTACGGCCGCCCACCTCTGCACCATGCCCCCCTGTGGTCCTTTGAATGTTGTGGCCTACCATGGCCGTGTGCCTCACCAGGTAGCGGGGGCACAGCTGTCCCCATCTCATCCACCTCCTACTCCACGACCTCCACCTCGTGCACCTCCAGGCAACCTTGAGCTGCAATGGGAAGAGGGACCCATTAGTGTTTACCAGCAACCAGGCCCCGGCCCCGGTTGCTGCAATTCTGCCCAGGGCTTCCTCCACCCCGGGCCCGCTGAGCCGGTCATACCTGAATCCTGTTCCTCTGCCTCCTGGGGGCCATCCTGGGTCTCCACTTGCTCTGTGTGTGCCCCCCTTCCCTGTGGCCAGGCAGCCTGTGGCTTTTGTGGGTGTACATGGAGGGTGGTGTTACTGTGGCCGAATCCCTGGGGTGCTTCCGCCCCCTGAAGGATGGGGCCCTGCCCTCCTGCTTCCTGGCTGGCCTTGCTGGGGGAAGCATCCCCCTGTGGTCAGGGGCTTCTGGCAGGGGGGGTTCCATGGTGGCACCCCATCTGCCCCTGGCAAAGATGCTGCCATGTGTGCGGGAGACCATGATATCCCTGACCATGCAGAGGAACTTGTTCAGCTCCTCCTGGAAATCAGCTGTGTGCATTGCACAACCAGATTTGAGATTGTTGTCCTTGACAACAATTGGGGGGGCGGGGTGTTCCAGCGCTCTCACCTTGCTGTCGCTGCTGCTCCTCTGGCCGTGGATGTGCTGTGCTGGGGTTCAGCGGTTGGTGCTGTGGCCGCTCTGTGCCCTCGGCCCTGTGCCAGGAGATGCGTGCTGTAGTTAGCTGTGCCGTGTTCCCCCCCTGAACTGGCTGGCCACCCCCCCTGCACCAGCTGGCCGGTACCCTCCCCCCTGCACTGGTTGGCTGGGACCCCTCTGGGTGCTCCTGGGTCCCCGTGCTCACCTGGCCTCATCCCACGTGTGAGGCGGTGCTGGCTCCCTTGGTCTTGTTGAGGGCTTTCCTCCCTGCCATTTTGGGAGCCGACACACTCATGTCTTGTTGCCACCCTCCTTTACGGGCTCCCAGCTGGATGTCTGGCATCACCCCCAGTGGGCATGTCTGCATGGGGCACGTGCGTGACCTCTCGTGTCAGCGCAGTGCGGTCCCACAGTTCCATCCCCGTGGGTGTGGGTGTTTCTGCTGTTACACGGACGGTCGAGTGTTGGACACCCATCTCCACCCATCTCCACCCATGGAGTGTGCCGGCTTCCTCCCGGCTGCTCCGTGGGTGTCGGTGGGTGGGTCGTGCATGCACACCCACCCACTTGTAGACATTTACACGGATGTTCCCCCACCCATTCTCTGGGTGTTTCTGGGTGTTCGTGGGTGGGTGGCGTCCGTGTAAAAGTGGCCAAAGTAATTACTTAAACTGTAGGGATGTGCATGTCATTTTCATTACAATAAAGATAGCAAAAATTGTTGTATTTGTTATTGTTATTGCAAGAATGAAAATGAAAAATAATAATAACAATAGAAATAAAAATGACTTTTTGTTGTAGAAATAAAGGGAAAAAACTGAAAAACATATTTTTGGCTATAACTTTTTGTTTCTTATTCAATTCTGATGAAACTTGGGAAGATCGTATCCCCAATGGAGGGCACTATGTGTACCACTTTTTGAAAATTAGATAAAGGGAACCAAATTTTAGAAGCAATTGAATGTTGTGATTTTAAGAAAAGCTCCACACACATTCATGACTACAACTTCTTTATCTTCCATCCAATTTGCATGAAACCCTCCACAAGCTTAACATTCCTGCCAGTTTTCAGAAAGATTGGATAAAGGGTCCTGATGGTATAAGACATTATCTTGAAAATACATTTCCAGCTGTAACATTTTTATATTCCATCCTGTTTACAAGTAATTTGGCAGGAATGTATCACATACCTTCCCTGTCATCTCTGCCAAAGTACAGGACAATTTGATAAAGGGAAACAATTTTATAAGCAATTGAAGTTGCCCCCTTGAAGACCATTATTCAGATAAATAGCATCACAAGCAGTACCAGTCAGAGGCAGGCACCTGGCATGGCAGGGGGAGGGAGGCTGTAGGAGGGAGAATGTGGAGCAACCCAAAAGACTGTCAGACACATTCAGTGGCCAATTACTGCATACTTCCAGCTTTACAGTACCAATCGGTAGTGGCTTCGAGGTGGGCATAGGGGACAGTCCTCCGGCGGGAAGGGACATAACTAGGACTATGGGGATAGCATCCCAGCAGTCAGGAGACATAGTTTACACATTGAGGCTGCTCAGTTATCACAATCACATCCTGCAGCACTGTGACAGAGGACATAAGAGAATCTCTATTGGCGCTTTCCTAAACAGATGCTTCTGAGTTCCCAGTAACAAGTGGGGGAGAGAGGTTGGGCTGGTCACAACACAGAATGAGGATATTTGGTTGACATTTCTGCTGGCCAATTGGCATCACAAACCAATCTTATACCACAGTGACACATAAGAGAGAATTCCTGGCATAGGCTCCTTCTCTGCATATGCTGTGCAGGCATATAAAATTGGGACCCTTTATCATATCTTTATGATATTTGGCAGAGATGATCGTGAAAGTGTGATATACAGCCCTGCCAAATTTCATGTTCACTGGCTGGACTACAAAGATGTTGCAGTCAACATACATTTATAAGTTAATTGCTTATGCCACCAGGAACCTTTATCCAATCCTTCTGAAAGTTGGCAGAGATAGTAAATATGGGAAGGGATATAAACTTGCCAATTTTCATCTACATTATGTGAGGCAAAGAGGTTAAAGCTAAGAATGTATATGAAGATTTTTGCAAAATAATATAATTCAACTGCTTATAAAATTGGATTCCTTTTTTCAATCTTTTTGGAATTTAGTACGCTTAATGCCTTCCATTGAAGGTACACCCCTCCAGGTTTCAGCCAAATATAATACAAAATAAAAAGGTTACAGCTGTAAATGTGTTTTCCATTTAAACCAATGGAAAACTAAAATGAAAGCAAAACCGAAAATGAACATTTGATATTTATGAAAATGAAAATGACAGATTTAAATAACAAAAATGAAAAACAAAAACGACATGGGCCCCTGGTGCACACCTCTATTAAACTGTTGGGGAAAGCAGGAGTTGTGTGAGAGGGTTTGAGGGGTTTAAGAGATCCAGTGTGGTGTAATGGAGGTAATTGGACCTGGAGGTAAGGGAGGACCCCACTTCAAGTCGTGCCTTAGGCAGAAACTCACTGAGTGACCTTGAGAAAGTCACAATATTCTCTCAGTCTAACCTACTGTCATGAGGACAACACACCCATTTGGGGGAGATAGCACACCCAGTTGGGGGAAGATTACACACATTTCAAGGATACGTGTACCGTAATATAAAGGGTTAACAGATTGTAAGCTCAGTTGGAGCACTATGTTGGAACCAGTTGCCAGACTGGGGGGACAGATTCCCTTTGATGTAACAAGTGAGCAATTTATTGCCAAGCAACAGCCAGGTCAGCCTGGCCAGCTGATTAGAAGGACAATAGCAGCAGGAGACAAGAAGTCTCCAAAGCCCCTGCAAAGGGGAGAATGAGATACAGGATCTCGAGAGAGAGAGATCTCTTCCATCTTGGACTTGAAGGAGAGAACAGCTCAGCAGAAGAGCTGCTACAAACATGAACTAAAGACTTTCATATTCTCTAAAAGACTTGGGCCCGGCTTGGACATCAAAGCCGCGAGATATGCTGATGAACTTAAACTGAGTCATAGGGTAAGGGGACAGTTAGGGAACCTCAGTATATCTTAGAATGCGTGTACTTTATGTTTGATTTATTGACTTGCACTATCTGATCAACAGCCTTGTACTTGTATATGTTTTATAATCAAGGTTTTATTACCTCAATATGAGGTAATCCAATTACCTCCATTACACCACACTGGATCTCTTAAACCCCTCAAACCCTCTCACACAATATATGTTTTATAATCAAACCTAGCGTGCTTGTGTCTTTATTTGGCCTTGGAGAATTCACTTGGGGGTACTCCTATCTAGGTGAGAGCCTAGACAAACCTTTTTCATATAAGACAACCCCACTGCAAAGTCTTCCAAGCCACAGGTGGCCAGAGAACGTTCTCTGCATTATGGCTGGGCTGGGAGATCAAGGGGAGGCTTGGCTAGGGGTGCAGATCTCTGAAAGCTCCCTGATTGCAGTGAAGGTTTTCTGATCATGTGGGGACTCACGTGGGCACAGGCAACTGGGTTGTGGCTGGCCTGGTGGGCAAACGGGGGGCAACCTCTAAAAGGAGTGAGAGGGCCCTAACCCCAGTGACAGCACCCCGGTGACACCTACCTCACAGGGTTGTTGTGAGGATTAAAAGTTGTGTTATGAGTAAAGTGCTCTGAGTGCCATGGCAGGGGGACACTAATATAAAAATTAAAATTAATTATTATTTTTATTATTTTATTATTATTAATCAGAAGTGAGAGCTGGCTTAGAACTCGGAGCGGGAGAGGGCAGTTGGAAGGGGGGAAGTTGGAAGTGAGAGCTGGCTTAGAACTCGGAGAGGGAGAGGGGAGTTGGAAGAGGGATGAGAAGGAAGCTGAACAGGAGCTGAGGAGATGACGTGTGCACTTTACACATCCTGGTTCGCATCAAGATGGCTGGTGGAGATTCAACCTCGGAGCTGTTCCACCCAACCTGTGAGATGTTGTTGTGAGTGGAGAACAGAGGAATCAGAGAGAGAAATCTCAAAGCCAGGGACTGAAGGACCAACAAGTCAAATTATAACCACCCAGAAGATACTAAGAGACTTTACTAGGCCAGAAAGAGACTTAAGTATCAATTTCACGATGCCAGATGCAGCAGACAGCCTGATGTTATGTTGAAGTTTATAATTTTAAAAAGTATTTTCTGTTTGGTTTTACTACCACTGTGGTAATAGTGTCCTTTGGTAGCAAGAGGTATCATCTTAGCCTGGAGGAGGACAAAAGGGTGTCTGCCTCATCACACATACACATGGATGAACCCACTTACACACAGAGAGGACACACAAACAGGATTCACCCTTTGCTTGCATTCTTCCCACCAACAGTAGCAGTTACCAGATTTTTCCCTTTAAAAACTCTTAACAATTTTGACACACAAAGCACAACCTCTCCCCCCCCCAAAATTGGCATTGAAAACATAATAGAAATCAGAACTACAAATTCCCCCCCCCCCCCCCCCC
>QEPC01002186.1:588015-616906 GCA_003113815.1 Sphenodon punctatus | reverse complement strand
TGGGTGTCTTCAGACGTTACGAGATCACGGTGAACCACGGTGAATACCCACCTGTGGTCACCGTGTCTCGAACGTCTGTTTGCGGGGCGCCAGATGTTCGCCACGGTGAATCCCCACATGGGGTCTGTTTGAACCACGCTTCCCGGGCTAGCCGGGGGAAGGTCCCGGGAAGCGTGGTCAAATGGACCTCGGGCCGGGACCAACAAAAAGTCACATCTGGCCGCGCACCACGGCCCGGGATCCCCAGCGGGATCCCGGGCCACGCGCTTCCGGCCCGATGCGGCGGCCGCAATGGCCCCACGGCCCGCCCGTCTCCTCGGAGGGGCAGGCGGCGGGGTGCGTGGAGGGGGCGGGGCCGTGCAGCCGCACGTTGCGCCGCGCGGCCCCTCCCAGTTTCCCCACCGGGATCCCCCTGGCACGTCTGTTGTGGCGTTACGGGGTGACCCCGGCGGGGAACGAAGCCGGTGGTTTCGGTACGGGGCCAAAGGGCCCCGTAACGTCTGAAATCACCCTAAGTTTCTCTACATTATCCTGATGAAGAGGGCCTTCTCAGTGGCCGCCCCATGGCTGTGGAACTCCCTGCTAATGGAGGCCCATATGGCCCTGGATCTCCCCTCTTTTCAATGCTGTTGTAAGACGCGGCTGTTTCGCCTAGCTTTCAGGGGGTAGGGTGGTGGGAATAGGTTAGGGTGGTGCGCGGTTGGGGTTTTTGTATACCTCCCTGTTGTTTATTTTAAATGTTCTTTTAATTTTAATGTTCTAATGTTAATGTTTTATGTTGTGTGCCGCCCAGAGCTGCCTGTGGCAGGATGGGCAGGTTATAAATGTCTAAATAAATAAATAAAATAAATAAATAAACATAGTACTCTTGCACCTTCTGATCCAGTCTTGCTTCTTTTGTAGTCAGTAGCATAAGTTTGTGCCTTGCCAGATTTTCTGTTGGAGGATATGTTGAGTCTGACTGTTTACACTATCTATGCCACACTCCCTTTGAAGAAAGGTTGTCACAGAATGCACACAGGAAGTTCTCTTTTTCAGAAATCTCAGCCAAGGCACCAATGCTTATCTGGCAGCAACTTGACACCAAGAATTCATTCTAGTTTGAGCGAATAAAAGCAGAGAGGATTCTGCTTGTAAGAGAACACCCCCCCCAAATTTTGCATCACAAAACTAACACCATCCTACCTTTCTCCGATGATTCATTCAATACTTGTTCACATACCAATAAAAAGAGCATGCACTGATAACCCTCTCCCTAATAGTGTCAGTTCACTCTACTGGTGAATTCGGTCTACATGGGTTGTTCACCAAGTCCCCACATTGGTGGGCACTTTGGTGGACTACCCATGTAGACCTAATTCACCAGAACAGCGAGCTGACACTATTACGGAGAGGGTTATCAGTGCTCATTGAGGGGTACTTTGGTGGTCTACATGGAGTGCTTTGGTTTCCCCCTTTCCTTGATTCTTGGACACTCTGCATGGGGTATATGCCATGTATATATTTTTATATTTAGTATTATACTAGAAAAGCTTTTTCAAAAAGGGGGACGATGCTATATTTTCTAGGGATGGGCGAACAGATCGCGGTTCGGGTTCGGCCGTTCGGTTCGGCTGCATTCGGTTCGTCCGTTCGGTTCGTTCGTTCGGTTCGGATTTGTTCGGTTCGTTCGTTCGGTTCGTTCATTCAGTTTGTTCGCCGAGTTCGGGTTCGGATGTTCGGTTCGTTCGTCCGAACAGGCCGTTCGGTTAGGCCGTTCGGCTGTTCGGTTCGGCTGTTCGGCTGTTCGGTTCGGCCGTTCGGCCGTTCGGGAAGTGTTGTTATGGGTTTTTTTTTGTTTTTTATATGTTTTTTTGGTTTTTTATTGGGTTTTCTTTTGTTCTTTATTTGGTTTTTTGGTTTTTATATGGGGTTTTCTTATTTTTTTTAATCTAATATTATATATATCTGTCTACACTAAATCTAACCGCTATTAACTATTCTAAATGCTATGAAGTAAATGGATTATCTAATAAGTACACAGACCTACTCCTACAAACACTAAAACTAAATCACTAACGCTATCTCTATCACTAAGGTAACTCCTACAACTGTCTTCATCTATCTATCTATCCCCCCCATCCCATATCCATATCCATATATATATATGTATCCATATATATATATGGATATGGATATATATGGATATATATACATCCATATATCCATATATATGGATATATATATGGATATATATGGATATATATACATCCAATATATATGGGATGGGGGGGAATCTTCACAAATAGAAGAGGAGTCTGTAGTGAAATACATACATTACATACTCAATGAGTCTGTACAGTGCATAACACAAGGTTTCAGTTTATGGTTTAAGTTTCATTTCATTACAAAAGTGAAATGAAACTTAAAGCAATCTAAAAATCCTACTCAACACCTGCTGTTCAGGAACAGTGACTAGCTCAGAAGGTGTTGGGAAGTGGGGAGGCAGATAATTAGTTTCGTTTCTTGCAAGCCTCTCCACCCCTGGTGCCTGAAAGTCTGCTCCTCAGTGACTGACACCTCCTTGTAATGTTTGACCTTCCAGTGAACCTTTTTTTGCCACCCGAACTCATCCGAACGCGATCTGAACTGACCGAACTGTTCAGCCATTTCACCGTTCGGTGTTCGGTTTGTTCGGTATGTTTGCATTCGGGTTCGGGTTCGAGTTCGGTCATCCGAACAGTTCGAGTTCGGGCCGAACTCCGAACTTCCGAACCGCGTTCGCCCATCCCTAATATTTTCAGAGACAGGAGATGCAGGGAGAGCTGGTTTAAGTACACAGGACATTTGTTCTGATGCTTTCCAATAGATCTTAGGATATCCTAGTTATAGACCTGACTGCATCCAGAGAAACCATATATATGTTTGGTCCATGTACACAATATATAAATCCATAGGTCTGGTCCAAAGTCCAGTGAATCAATGAGATTCTGGTATTCCAATTATAATAGTACTGTTTGAAAGCTGCAGCTGGTGCAGAACACAGCATCCCACCTTCTGTCATTGGTGGGTCATTGGACCATCACACCAATGCTCTAGAGTCTTCACTGGCTGTCGTTTGCTTTCCGGACATGGTCCAAGGTGCTGTTTTTGATCTATAAAGCCCTAGACAGCTTGAGTCCCAGGGATCTGGAAAACTGCCTCTTCCCTTATGTTCTTTCATGGCCTCTGTGGTTGGCCAGGATTGTCATTTTGAGGGTACCATCTGCCCATGAAGTTTTCACAACAAGGGCACACAGAGAGGTCTTCTTGGTGGTTATCCCACAATTATGGAACTCCTCTTGGAGATCTGCTTAACCCCGAGTCTGCCCATCTTCTGGAAGACATGCAGGACTTTTTGTTTGGCCAGGTATTTGGCAAGCAGGGATGTAGCTGGGTGGAGGGATTAGGGAAAAAGTTGGTGGGTGGGAGGTCAAGGGGATTTTTTTATTTTTTTTGAAAGGGCAGGGTAGAAATTGAAATAAATAAATTAATAAAATTGTTTATGTAGTGCCAGCAGTGTCCCTGGTGCTGAACAGTTGTGATTAGACCATGCCCATTGATTTCAGGGGCTTTTGGTGGTACAAAGATTAAGGAAACCTTTATAAAACTTACAGAAGTTCCCCCAAAAGAAACAGTGAAAACTTGAGTAATCCATAATGGCCTATTGCTGACTTACATCTTCTAAAGTAGCTGGTATCAACTACTTAATGAATATACTGGGCTAGGCCAGAGCTTCCAAACTCTGGCTCCAGACCGAAGTGAGGTCAAGCCATCTGTGGATGGGGTTTCAATCCCAATAGACATATGATATTCTGTGCATGTCATTTTAAAAAACTTTTTGAGGCCATTTAAGTCTAAAAAGGGAGGAATCACTGAACTATGTGGACCACTAATTAGAGTCAACATAATGATTCCTATGTTCTTAAAAGGTTAAAGGGTAAATCTTGGCTCCATTGATGATGATGGAAGTTTTGCCACTGATTTGTGTAGAAACAGGACTTTACCAAGAATTTTTTTTTTAAATGCAATGCCTGTCATTTTAAAAAATATATATATTTCTAGAATGTCTTTTCCTTTTGCATCAGAATTTAATTTGATTCCACTCTGCCAAAAGGTTACATGAGAAATTTCAGATGTGGTTTGATTCTGACAAAGTGTGACAGTGCAAACACACTAATTCATGTTATAAGATAATCACAACCCTAACAGCTGTCTTTCCATAACTCATCATGATACCATTTTATCACTGCTGCTTATCTGCACAGTATTCTCTGCAACATGAGAAAATATATCTGCATACTGCACAGGTTTTTTTCTCAGAGTACATCATATTTAAAGACATGTTTGATGGTAATTAGTCACAGCAGGATATTTGCTGATAAGTAATTGTGTTCAGTGAAAGATGTGACAATACAGTTTGCTATCAATCCAATGATATATAATAGGTTCAGGTGCACATAAACTGCCTGCCAGTCATGTAAGACACTGGCATTTAAAATCTATCAATCAATCAGTCATCCGCTTTCATTTCAGTCATTTCAATTCAATTTAGTGCTTTGTCCATAGCTATCTCAAAAAAAATTGTGTCATGTAGTAAAATTGAATGTATTGGTATCTCTATTATTTAGATATTTATTACTAATATATTCATTTAGATATTTAGATATTTATTACTCGTTATTTATTTATTTAATTAATTAAGTATGCCTTGCCACTGCTGGTGGTTTTGACCCCAACACTCCTATAGGCAAAAATGAAAGTGTCAGGTTCAAAACCACAAGAGGTGTCAATCCTATTTCAGTCACAGAGTACACATCTGGTTCTTTCTGCATGTCAGACATTTTTAAAACTACACTAGTAAATACAAAAATGAATCATACTGCTCACTGATACTCCCTTTAGTGTCCTTTCATTCAGGGTCCCTTCCTCCCCTATAACTAAGCTAAATATGTGCACCTGTGACTTTTCAACTTGACAAAAGTATCCCTTTCTCTCCCAGATTGTAAGCCCCTCAGGGCAGGGGACTCTCTCTAATTAATTACTGTTCAATGCCAGATACATTGCTGATGCTATATAAATATTTAATAACAATAAATCTACTCTCCTGCAACAACACACAAAAAAAATTCTTTTTCAATTCCCTGAACCTTGCATACACCTCCACTAGAGCTGAAAGAGGGTACCAGGGAAAAGGGCACACTGTTGAATTTGGGGTGTCCAAATGAAGCCTGTTGAGTTCATACAGAGTTAATAGAAACCACAAGAAGGGTTCAAGCAAACCATGCTATAATTAGCAGTTTGTCACATATAGTGCAGTGACAAAGTGGACAGTCCAGAGAGAGTGTGGTTGCTGTGTTGGTTCCAAGTGACAGGGAGACATAGGGTGAAAACAGACATGGCGATAACCACCCTTAGCCACCCTTGGTGGTTATTTATGCATGTTGCAGGGCTGCATAGGGCACCAATACAGCTCTGCAACATGCATAAATAACCATCAAGGGTGGTTAAAGGGTGGTTAGCGTCATGTCTGTTTTAACCCAAGGTGGTTCAAATTATCTCTTTTAATGGAGCAACTGCTGTTGGTGAAAATGAGCAAGCTTTGGGGCCACACAGGACTCTTCCTCAAGTATGTAGTGTAGCCAATCAGAAATATTAACACTAAACAAATGTAGGGCAAGTATATATAAGGAGTCATGCAATGGAATGGAGTGGATAAGACAAGGTAACTTGTGGGAGGGGGGTTAGTTAGGGATAAAAGAAGGGAATATGTATGTGAAAGGAACTGGGTTCACCGTAGTAACATGAAGGTTGAGTATACATCAGACATAGTCTGTCAGTTACAGAGAGGGAGACATTGGGTGACTTCAGACGTTACGAGATCACAGTCAACCACGGTCAATTCCCGGTGGTGGCTGTGATTCCGGAACATCTGTTGGGGGGGACGGATGTTCCCCCCAGATGTTACCACGGTGTGGAATTACATTCACCACGCGAGCGGCTGAAGCAGTGGGGCCGGAGGCCGTCGCATGTTCAATGTAATTCCATGCCGAGGTGAACCCCGGCGTCACGTCTGGTCGGGCGCCACGGCCCGGGATCACAGGCAGGATCCCGGGCCATGGTGAATCCGGCCCGATGCAGCGGTCTCATTGGCCCCACCGCCCGCCCATCTCCCCAGAGGGTGGGCGGTGGGGCACGTGGAGGGGGTGGGGCCGTGCGGCTGCACATTGCACCACGCGGCCCTGCCCCCTCCCAGATTCCCCGCCGGGATCCCCCGGCACGTCTGATACGGCGTGACGGGGTCATCCCGGCGGGGAATGGATAGGGTGTTTTCGGTATGGGGCCAACGGGCCCCGTAACGTCTGAAAACACCCATTGGGTGAAGCCACAAGTGATGGTTGGGCTGCTGCATCCCAGGCTAACCTGAGACAGGCAGTCTGGACAGACAGGGCATGCACTGATTGGAGCACAAAATACACATGCTCGCACCTGGGCCAATGACCACACAGACTGGGGGTGGGGATAATGGGGAACATGCAGCCATCCATCCCCACCCCTGTGCTGTGCCCAGCCCCATGCCATGACAGGCAGCCATGGTGGCCAATGATGGCTGCCATGGTGGACAGCCATGGCAGAGGTGGCCTGGCCTAGCCTGGCCTGACCTGGCAGAGAAGCCCAGAAACAGACCTGCAGCTCTGGGGTGGCCTGCTTTGGTCCGATTTGAGCAGCCCCTAGCCAAGGCTGTGATCCTGGAGGTCTCTGGGATTACACACCAGTGTTGGCACCACCATAACCTGAGATAACCTGGGTTAAACATCTGACAGCACCTGCACACACATGCAGGCAGGGTCCAGGCACAAATGTGGCAGAGTAGTTTGCCACCATGTTTGTTTTTACCCAAAGTGGTTAGATTGATATCTTTCAGAAATTTGGTACAGAAGATAGCAAAAGTTAAAAATTAAGTACACTGTAAGGTATTACAGGTTGTTGTAGTGGCTGGAGAAATTATAGGTCCTTGGCAGGTTTTTCATCTACTGTTCTGGCAAGGTCTTGTTCCTGTTGAAGTTGTGGTGTCCTGGGTGGTGGGTAGTTTGTTCTGGATGATCAGTTGTGAGAGGTTGCAGGTTGTTTGATGACCAGAAGAAGAGGTTCAGGGAAGATTTTTCTTAGGATTTTGTCCCCATCAAGTACAGGTTGTATCTGTCTGATGATGCCATGTATAGGTTCCAGTGTGCAGTAGTAGGTGAGGACAAGGGGTATGCAGTTAGAGTGTTCTTCTTTATTTATTTTAACAGGTTCTCTCAAGGGATTTGGGTGGCTCGTTCTATAATTTGGTCTGCTTCTCTGTTGGAGTATCCTTGTTTCATAAAAGTAGTTTTTAGCATGGTGAGTTGAGCATCACGGGTCTGTTCTTCAGAGCAGATTCTGCAGTGTCTAAGTGCTTGGCTGTAGATAACAGATGTTTTGTTGTGTCTTTGGGTGGCTGCTGGATCGGTGGAGATAGGTGTGATATTCTCTTGGTTTCTAGTATATTGCTGTCTGTAGGTTGCCATTATGTATGTTGACAGTGGTGTACAGGAAGCTGATACTGGAGTGGGAATATTCTAGGGTTAATTTGATAGAGGGATGGTGATTGTTGAAGTTGGAGTGGATTTTAAGAGCAAGTTCATTTTGTCTTTCCAGAGGATTAAAATATCATCAATATATCTGAGGTATAGGAATGGTTTGGTGGTACATCTTTCCAGGTGTTCTTCAGAGTGGCCCATAAAAAGGTTAACATATTTGAAAAACAAATATTAGGGTTTTGAGTGATTTCCAAAAAACATAATATTTGAAGTCTCAAACTGAACCCCCCCACCCCAAATGGAGAACATATCCAGATGGAGCTGGGCTGCTCTGACTCTCAGCTTAGTCACCTGCTTGGGGAGCTTGTAGTGAGTCCTCCCCACTTGCAAGAGCTGCTACTGTCTCAGAACTGCAGTCAGGCCGAGCCCAGCTGAGTTCAGCCCAGCCAGGGAGGAGTGGTGAGTCCTTGGCAATGTCATTCCCCCCTCCTCAAGCCACAGTGCCTTCCTGAAAGCCAGTGACTCCCCTGAGCCAGCCCCATGACCCATTCTGACCAATGGGTCCCACTTTCCACAAGCCAAAACTCCCCTCTGAGCTAGAAACCACTCCCCTCCCAAGCTGAACCATGGCTCATTCCCTCTCCCCAAACCAGCAACTTCCGCTGAGCCTAATTCTATGCCCTATACCCCCAAGCTAATCACCACTTACCCAAGCCAGTGACACCCCAAAGTCAGACCCATGCCCCATTCCCCAATCACCAGCAACCCCACACACAAGCCAACCCCATGATCCATTCTCCATACCTCCCAAGCCAGCTTCATGTCTCACTCTCCCTCAAGCCAGGGTCCCCCTGAGCCATGCCCATGCCACGTTTCACCTTCCCCAAGCTAACAACCATCCCACTAAGCTAACCAAAACCAGTAGTCCTCTTTTAAAATTGGTAGCAGATTTAGCAGCAGTTTTGACTATAGTTTCTTTTTATTATAGGCCTGTCAAACTGACAGAGCCTCGCTGCACTTCTGCATAAAATAACCCATAAGCACGGAGTGGGACCCATGCTCACTGCATTTTCCACACTGGCAACAATGGGGGAAATGCAGTGAACACAGATAAAGATACAAATACAAATGAATGCAAATACTAAAAATACAAGTACAGATATGAATTCAAATACTTGACCCTGTAAATACTTGCACAGCGCTAGAATAAACTGTGTAGGCCAATGTGAGTGTGTGAAGACTGGAATGAGTTTTCTCTGCACAATAGTCCTAGAGGTTTCATTATACTGGGCAGCACCTTCACACTCTATCTAAACAATGTGATGTGTTGTCTTATTCAAGCTGAACTTTTAAAAAGGCCATGCCTTCACAACTCTTCAATTAATACCCTTTGAGAACCAAAGTAACAAACAAACAAGTACTTAAAAGACACAAATTTATTGTGCAGTAAATTTCTCCCCATAGGCCCTGGATCTGCTTGCATCAGAGTTAGATATCAAAGACAAAAATACTGAGAATCACCTCTCTTTTCCGACATTGTTCTGGCCAGCAAGTCTACAGTGGTCAGGCTCATACACTGGGAGGGCTTGGGGAATTCAGAAGAATATTCCTGCTTCACCCTATGGACAGATTAAGCCTGGCCTGGCCAAGTGAACGCAATAGTTATGAATAGTGGGGTCACCGAACCTTCAAGGGGGTCCCATGTATAGATGCCACAGGCACATTGTAGTTTCCTCACATTCATATTCTCATATACTCTCATATATTAGTGCTGTATTTTGTCCACTATTCCACATGGGCAAAAAAGACTCTTCCCTCCCCACTTTTTCTGACCAGTGTACGAGTCTGTTGGTGAAGCATGTCTCCACTGTGGAGTGGGGATCCTATTTTGAGACTTAGGGTGAAAATGCTAACTCCACTTTAGCACCGCTTTAACATTTCTTATGCATGTTGCAGGTTTGTATTGGTGCCCTATGCAGCCTTGCAACATGCCTAAGAAACGTTAAAGGGTGCTAAAGTGGTGCTAAAGTGGAGTCATCTGCATTTCTGTTTACACCTTCTATGTGCAGACACGGTGACCCCACTTGGGGTCCTGATCCACAGTTTGGGAATCTCTGATCTAACAGGATTTCAACCCATTTCTTTCACACTGTTATAAAATGAGACACACAATTCATGTAAATCCTTCCTAAACAGCATTGCTTTCCTCAGCACAGTTTTAAAGCTGTAACACAGCAACAACCAATAAAACTGGGGCTGAATGGGGAAATGCCAGCTTTGATCACTTGATTTGAACTCCACCCACTTCAATAAGCTTTAGATCAGGTTCTCTGTTGTTGTTAGCCAAGGCGGGTGTTTTCATGATGTGAATGTAATTCCTTTAGTTTCTGTCTGACTGACCCACTTTAAAAACCAAGTGAAACAATCTTCAAACCTATGGCAGCATGTTACTGTAATTGCACTGGCTCAGAAGTTCCATACTTGTTTTAACCAGATGATATTGTTGATCTTCCATATAAATAAAAGTAGTGAGTCCCTCAAATCTCCAGTACCAGATGCTGATGAAATTCCATTCAGTTCATTTATTGCATTAGCTACATTGTATGGTCATGAAAATGTGGACAGTATTCCATTTCACCAGGCTTCAATATACAGTACTAATTAAACTGTTAATGATCATTATCCTCTCCCATCTGTTTCTTATACTGGGGGAAATTAGCACTTGGTAAAGCCTAGTTCACAGAGACACGGCACAAGTGATTCAATTTAAATCTGTTTATTCTCACCCACATCAGTGATGGTCTCAGACCTTTGATGTGATCCTGCTGTCTCCTGTGTGTGCTGAGATCACTGAAGAGAATTTTTTGAGGTTGCTCATGCTTGGCTGCAGGTTCAATCAAAAGTGCATCAACGCCATTTTGGAAAAAAGGCTGCACATGCGAAGAACGGCCCAGTGGCCATTTGCGCATCTGCAGTGATTTTTAAAATATTTTTTTAATTAAAAAAAAAAGAGCCCCCCCCCCCCCAAAAAACACAACCCTCCCAAAAGGCTTTTTTTTGTAAATGAAAACTAAAACAAAAATGGTGCAGGTGCCTTCTGCACACCCCTAATGACCACTATTTAGTTCCCAAGTATGCCAGCTTACAAGTGTAAACTCATTGTCACCTGTATCTCAGAGGCTGGGTAAAAACAAACATGGCACTGGCCCACATTGGTCCGCTGTGGCCCAGGACTCACCTGCATGTGTGGTCCCGTGCAGCCAGATATGCACCTGTTTCTGCCTCTGGGATGCGTCCTCAGGAAAATCTCAGAAGTGCAGCCTGGGGCAAGGGCTGCCCACGTGAGCCAACACAAAGGCCAGAACACTTGTTCAGAGCTGCCATCCCTGCCGCAGGGTAGGGGCCGCCATGGCTGCCTGTCATGGCAGGGGGTGGGACACTGTGAGCAGGGGCAGCCTCCTGCACATTTGTTGTGGTCCCCCCTACCCATGTCATGCAGGTGGTGGGACGACTGTCCCACTGGCAGGCATATTTGTTCCCTGTCACTTGCCAATCCGGAAAGTGACTACTGCAGTTTTCCACCCTAGGCCAGGATGGGGAGCTGTCTCACTGCCTGGATGCTTATTTTTACCCATTGTTTCATCACGTAAGTTATCAGTGGATCACTGGTATTACAACTGAGAATCTCCCAAGACTGTCAACATTCAGTTCCAGTGACACACAGAAAGAGAAAGTTTATAAAAATACTTGATTGTCAATATAGCATCAGTAGTTGCATAAGAGAAAACAAATGAACACAATACTAGCTTAACTATAGTCTTACCTGAAAAGCATGAGAGTTCAGATTTCGCTATTTTAGCATTTCCAGGTCAGGTGAAACTTAAAGAGCAAAGACCCTCTCTGTCTCACATGCTGGCACGTATGATGATCTTCACATGCTGGTAGAAGCAAGCTGTGATCTCTTTTCCTTCCTCAGAGGCTTTTTCTGTCTTTAAAACCCAGCAAAACTAATTGATTAATGAATAACTTCTATGTTCCTCCAAAACAGCTTAGTTTGTTCCTTTCTGTAAAGAGCCTCTCTGAATCTTTTAGCATAAAACCACTATTATTCTTATGAGGGAGATTCATGTTTATCTAGATGGGCTCCTGTTTGAATTTTGCCTGCAGTTCACATTTGATGGTTTCCCATATGAACATTGTGGAAATACAAAAATGTTCCTCATTACAAAGCAAATATACCAACACTGTTTATCATAACCATAGCATAAATCATAACTCACGATCCCTTGTGACAGCACCCTTTTCCAATGAAAAGCTATGGGACAAAGCAGCATTGCAAATCTGCAGAGTGTGGGCAAAACCCACATAGCCCAGTTTTAAACTTTATTTTCCTTAGCATGGTATCAAAACAGTAAAGTGGGCAGGGTCATGGAGAAGGGATAGCAAGGGGTGGTTCAATCCTTGTGTGTGAAAGGATTTCCTGCTGGAAAATATGGTTTCGTTGAAACTGATTTCTTTGCAAAACAACATCATTTCATTGGGGGATGGGGTGTGTTTCCTAGAGATGATGAAATGTACATTTTTGAATGTGAAAATTTGAAACTTAAATCTTTGTTTCAAATCAAAATGTTTTCCTTTTGATTTTCTGAAACTAAAAAAAAGCCTCTCAAATTATATTTCATGTCAGTATTTTATTAAGTTTCATAATAAAATTAGGGCTGAAACTTGATGTCATTTTTCTCTTGATTCTCGTCGAGAATTAAGCTTCTCAATGAGAATCAGGAAACAAATGAGAACTGAGAAAAGTCCTAGTTCTCGAGATGATCTCAACGAGCTTTTTTCCCCTTGATCTACTTGCTGGAGCCATGTGTGCTGCATTCCCATATCTGTGTGTCGCTTCTCTCTTCTCCGGTCTCTACCACCCATGTCTGTCTCTCCATCTCCCCATGAGCACCCACAGCTCACCAACTTGATGGGGGGGGACCCAACCTGTGCAGGCATAAAATGGCCACTGGGCCATTCTGTGCATGCGGACCCCTTTTCCAAAATGGTGCCGGCGACAGCACTGCTGCCATATTGGAAAAGGGAAGCCATTCTGTGCATGTGAGATGGGAAAAGCCCTTTTTCAAAAAGGGCTGTACACATGTAGAATGACCCTGCTAGCCATTTTACACATGAGTAGTGATTTATTTATTTGTGTTTGCCTTCTCCTCATGCCCTCTGTTCCCCCGCAGAGAAGCAGAAGGGTGAAAGATTCAGTGGCTGGCGCAGCCAGGTGAGTACATGTCATAGGAAAGCAAGGAGGATGGGCTATAAAAGGCGCTTTTTTGTTTTTTAAGTGTGGGTAGAGGTAGGGCTGTCTCAATATTTTCATTCTTCTTGGCAAGAATCCAGGCAGTTTCTTGGTTTGTTCTTGTTTCAAGAACAAGCCAAGAACCCTTATTCTTGCTGAGAAAAGTGAGAATCAGAGAATTGAGTTTCAGCCCTAGTCCTCGGTGATGGGTGCTAGCTCTGGGATAGGGACAGATATGGAGGGATCTCCGCTGCTGGTCGTTGCTTCCATGGGGGGAGCATGAGTGCTAGTGGTTGCTGCAGGAATGGGCAGTGGGGGAGGGATATCACCATGCTTCTGAATCCTGGTGAAGGCACAGACAGTTTTGTTGCAACGATGACTCCATCACCACTCAGGAGGTCATAGTACATTTGTCTCCCAGGGCTGAAGTTAAAGTTGTTGACCCAGATCTCCTTGTAGCCTCTCCAGAGATCCTTAGTCTGCTGCCAACACTAGTTCATGTCCTTTTGGTATCCTAGCTCTGCCATCTGTAGAGAGATCTGGAACATGGCCTCACTGCAGTAGCACTTCACAAGCTTGTATTTTATATTCCACTCCCCCCACAGATCAATGAAGCAATGAATTCCTCTCTCCAGGTAATGCACCTCTGGTGGGTGGATTGGTAGGCAGAGAGTGCCTGAGAAGGCACAGTTGAAGTAGTGGTGCTGGAGGTAGTGGTAGTGGTGCAGAATGACTGGCTGTCATTCTGTGCCATGGCCACGATGTTAATAAGGCTATTAAAGTAACTCCTGGGATGGTAACAGCTTTGGAAGAGAGAACGTTGGGCATGTGCTGCAAATGAGAATGACCTGAAACAATGCATGTTTAAATTTGGCTTGCGTTGGGCTTAAGACAGCAGCGAGAGCAAGCATGGAGAGGGGCCAGAAGCAGTTGCTTCTTGGAATGCTCTAGGCTTTTTGACTGCAACTCTATGGTGATGCAGCTGCAACAAAAGGCTAATGCAATTTTAGACTGCATAATTTCCAACTCATGAGAAGTAATAATTTTACTCTATTCTGCACCGGTCTGACCTCCTCTGGAGTACTGGGTCCAGTTCTGAGCACTGCACTTTAAGAAGGACATTGTCCCCTCATTATTATGGCTCATCGAGCTCCCTTGTGGGGTCCCACAGGATTCCATTTTGTCACTCCTGTTCAATATGTATCTGAGGCCCCTGGATGAGATCATTCAGAAATTTAGAGTGAGGTGCCATCAATGTGTGGATGACACCCAGCTCTAGCTTATCTTTTCATCGGACACAGGTTCTGCAGTCTCGGTGCTTATCCGGTGCATAGTTGCTGTTGGGGACTGGATGTGGGTGAGCTCCATGTGGGGCTTCCTGAAGACTGTTCAGAAGGTGCAGTTGCTGCAGAACGTGGTGGCCCGCCGTCTGTCAGGGAAGGGCTGTCATGAGCCCATTACAATGGTGCTCCAGAGTCTGACCTGGCTGGGTACAATTCATGGTGCCGGTTTTAACCTATAAAGCACTAAATGGCTTGGACCCCAGGTATCTGAAAGACCACCTCTTCCCTTATGTCCCATTGTGGCCTCTGAGGTCAGCCTGGGGCACCCTTTTGCAAGTGCCAAATTCCTGTGAAGGTGTTACAACGAGGGCATGCAGGGGGTGTTCTCAGTTGCTGCCCCACAAATATGGAACTCCCTCCTCTTGGAGGTAATAGAACCTTAGAGTTGGAATGTAGCTCAGTGGACATCTAATCCAACTCCCTGCTCATTGCAGGAAATCCACAGCTACAGCCTGAATGCAGGAAATCCACAGCTACAGGTCTGCCTAAGTCCAAACCTGCTCATCTCCAGAGGAGATGTAAGACCTTTTTCTTTGGCTAGGCATTTGGCAGACAGGAATAGAGTTGGGCAGGATTGGGTAGGGGGATTTGGGGAAGAGAATTGATGGGCAGTAGGATAAAGGATGATGTGAGTGGCTGGAGTGATGTTTGGGTTTTAAGATATTTTAATGTATTTTATTGTATTTTATATTTTTAATGTTGTAAGCTGCCCTGAGTCTATGGAGAAGAGTGAGGTAAAAATGTGAAAATAAAATAAAATAAATAAATAAATAAAATAATGGATGCATTAGAACGGGTTCAGAGGAAAGTGACAAAGATGGTCAGGGCTCTGGAAACCAAGTCCTATGAGGAAAGGTTGAAGCAGCTGGGTATGTTTAGCCTAGAGAAGAGAAGACTAAGTAGAGACATGATAACTGACTTCCACCACCTGAAGGGCTGTCACAGAGAGGATGGCTAAGACTTGTTCTCTCTTGCCCCTGAAGGCAAGACTAAAAATAAAGGGCTCAAATGACAAGAAAGCAGATTTTGGTTAAACATTAGGAAGAGCTTCCTAATGGTAAGGTCTGTTCAACAGTGGAACAGACTGCTTAGGGCAGTGGTGTGCTCTACTTCGCTTGGAGGTTTTCAGATAGGGGCTTGACAGCCATCTGTCAGGGATGCTATAGTTGCGGATTTCCTGCATTGAGCAGGGGATTGGACTAGATGACCTTTGGGGTCCCTTCCAACTCTATGATTCTATAAGTTGACAGTTCTTCCAACCCCCAGTCCCCAAAGTGTCTTATCATTATGCCATACTACCATTCTCCACACACACCCTTCCCTGCACCCCCACTCCTCACCTCCTTCCTTTCCACCCCCATATCTCCATTCTCCACTGCCCCCACACCCCCAAACCTTCCACCTTTCACAGAATAAGCATGGAAAACTGTTTCCCTGTTTCTCCCTATGTTCTACCCTCCCTTGTCTCCTCTACCTTGTCTTTCCTAGATTGTAAGTTCCTTTGGGCAGGGACCTGTCTCTAGTTATGATTGTACAGCTCAGACAAAGCCTGTGAAACTACTGCATTGTTGGTACAAAGACTATTGCTCATAAGTGTGCTTCCCACCAGGAAGTGTGATAACAGCTTGTATAAGCTTACTTCCAGAAACAGAGGGAATTCTGCATTATGGATGGGCTTGGCAACATTAATACAGACACTGAGTGTTTTGTTTTCAGACAAGATACTACCATGCATGGCCACTCAGTAACCATTCATGGTCCTAGAATATGATTGAAATATCAGATGTTTTTAAATGAGATACTACCATGCATCATCATCCAGTGACCACTCATCTGACTGCCCATTTGAAGGTGGTGAGGTGGGATGCATAGTCCTGTGAACCACTCAGCACCCACTCATGGGCAATCATGGGGCACTATAAAAAAATACAAGCCAAAAAAGTGCATGGCAACAGGCGCCCACGTATCCCCTGCCCATATCAACTGGGGCAGCCACCCACACCAGCAGACAGTTCCACTGCTCAGCAGCACTGTGGGCAGGGAGCACAGCCTTTACAAGTCACAGCGACTGGTTGTGAGTGCTGGGGAGCCCATAGTGCCACTGAGCAGTGGAACTGTCTGCTGGCCAGGGCTTGTCAGTTTCAAAGGCCAGCCCGGCATGCTTCCACCTCCCCCATGGTCCATGGCAGGGGACTGCAAGGTGACTGATGAGGTAGCCATGCTGGGAGTGACCCGCTAGAATCCCTCCCCGCTCACTCCACCCAAGTAGTTGTTCCACAGCTGTGCCACCATGGGTCCCCCCACCCCAAGCCTTGTTCATTTAAAAACATCCACTGGCTGATGTATGGAACTTGGCTATGAGAATAAAGCAAGTTTTCTGTACAGTCTCAGCTATCACTGTTTCTTAGGGATGGTCATCCAGATTAAATTACAGATCTGGATCCATTACATATTTGGATCTGTAATTTCCAGATTAGTTATGGGTTCCACTTTGGATCTCACTGGGGTCAGTGGAAAATTTTCCAATTGACCTCAATGGGGGTCCATTGCATAGGGCTCCCTCCTGAGACAGTGGGTCTGGCACTGACACTGCCATTTTGGAAAGGGCAGAGCATGCACAAAACATCTCTGGCAACCATTTTGCACACACGCACACACACACACACACATACTCCAGAGCTGGGAGCTAGGCAGCGCGTTGTGGGGAGGAGCCTTCTGGGATGCCCCCCCCCAGCAGAAGCGGGCCAGCGGAGCTTATATCAAGCCCCCCGAGGCCAGTAAGCACACTTCAGGGCCTGGGGGCAGGGGTAATTCCAGATCCGGAATGCCAGATCTGGGGCTGGCACAACGCAGATTGATTCATAACAGCCCAATCTTCAATCCAAATCTGGACTTCCCATCCCTACTGTTCCCTCCCCAGGGAAAGGGGAGGGAATAGAGGTGGGGGGAGGGAGGTATATTTTGGGGAGGGGGGTGGGGACCTTTGGGGGCTCTGGGGGAGCAGCCGGCAGGAGGGGTCAGAGTGGTGTGGACAGGAGGGGAGGGCAGCCATAGGGGTCGTTCTGGGGCGGGTACGGTATGGTCCATGGGGGTTTGTGGCTCGAGCTCCCAGAGGACCCTAGTCCATTGAGGAGGTTAAAAAAGCCTCCACCCCACATGAGATGAAGGAGGTGCAGGATCTAAGGTCCACCAGTGGGGGCTTGATGCTGCTAAATGCAAGGTTCATAGCAAATAAGGCCCCGATAATTCAGGACCTGATCCTGGATGAGACTGCGAACCTTGCATGTATTACAGAGACCTGGCTGGATGAGAAGGATGACCTCGTTCCAGCCTGGTATGCCGTGCAGCACCAGCCCCACACTGGGGGCTGGGGAGGTGGCGTAGCCATCATTTTTAAAGAGACCTGGCCTGTTAGGAGATATCCAGTTCTGGAGATTTCAGAGAATGAGGCCCTCCACGTGATGTTTGATTTGGTTGGGGGCAAGTTAGGGGTGCTGCTGGTGTACCAGGCTCCTTCATGCCCAGTAGCATCCCTTACCGCTCTAGCAGAACTGGTCTCGGTGGTGGCGCTGGACTCCTCCAGGACCTCAGTCCTGGGGGACTTCAATGCCCATGCCGATACCAGCCTTGTGGGAGAGGAGCGAGAGTTCATGGCCGCCATGGCAACCATGGACTTGTCTCAAGTTGTCAACTGCCCAACCCATGTGGGGGGACATACCCTTGACCTGGTTTTCTGCTCTGGCCTTGAGGTGGGGGATTCAGTAGTGGGGGATGTGAGGGTCATGCCCTTGTCATGGATGGACCATTATCTCCTACAGGCCAATCTCTTAGTGCACCACCTCCAGAAAGGGAGGGAACCAATTAGGATGGTCCGCCCCTGGAGGCTGATGGAACCCCAACAGTTCCAGGAGGCCCTGGGGGATTTAACCTTAGATCCTGATGGTTGCTCTGTTGATGAATTCGTTCAGGCTTGGAACACCTTGCTCAGGGAGGCCATTGACAGGGTGGCACCAAGATGTCTCCTGCCCCTGTCTCATTACCACAGGGTCCCTTGGTTTACCAAGGGGCTGCAGTGTATGAAACAGGCAGGTAGGTGACTAGAGCGACACTGGAGTTGGACTCGCACTGAATCCAACCGACTTCTCCATAGGGCCCATTTGTGGTCCTATGTTGAGGTTGTGAGGATGGAAAGGAAGGAATTACTTGCTGCCTTCATAGCGTCTGCAAAGTCATGTCCAGCAGAGCTGTTCCGGGTGGTGCGGGAGCTGGTCAGTCTGGTCTCCCTCCGCCTGTACCAGACCCACTGTGAGGAGTTTGCCATCTACTTTGCAGACAAGAGCGCTCGGATCCAGAGCAACTTCAACACTGGATTAGAAGCAGTAGAGATGGAGTGTGAGGTTATGGAGGCCCCCGTCTGGTCCATCTTCCTGGACTGAGTTTCAGGAAGTGATGCCATCCGAGGGCTGATGCTGTGGATATCCTGGGGTATTTCAGAGCCACCGGTTGTGAATTAGATCCTTGCCTATCCTGGCTAGTGAAAGCCTCCAGGAAGACACTGGTGAGTGCTGGTGGGGGTAATCTACATGTCCCTTCGGCAGGGGAGGATGCCCCCCAGTCTCAAGGAGGCCGTGGTGCACCCCCTGCTGAAGAAATCATCCTTGGATTTGGACGCACTCACTAGCTACCGACCGGTCTCTAACCTTCCCTTTTTAGGGAAGGTTTTTGAATGGGCGGTGGCACTGCAGCTCCAGGCTCATCTGGACAGTGTCGGTTTCCTTGACCCATTTCAATCAGGGTTCCACCTTGGTTATGGTATAGAGATGATGTTGCTGGCCTTGGTGAACAATCTCCTCCAGGAGATGAATGCAGGACATTCAGCACTTCTGGTCCTGATAGATCTCTTGGCCACTTTTGATACAGTGGACCATAGGCTGCTGTTGAGATGACTGCAAGCCCTGGAGGGTCTGGGCAGGACTGTCCTTGGATGGTTCCATCATTCCTCTCAGGGAGAAGCCAGCGGGTTGTCCTGGGGGTTGAGTCTTCCAACCCCATGGCCCTGGATTGTGGGGTTCTGCAAGGTTCAATTCTGTCTCCATTATTTTTTAATGGGTATATGCAGCCTTTGGGGGAGACTGTGAGAGGGTTTGGTGTGCATTGCCACCAATATGCTGATGACACCCAGGTTTACCTCTCCTTTTCAACTGACCCAGGTCCTGCTGTCTCAGTACTGTCCCAATGTTTGGAGGCCGTGGCAGATTGGTTATGGCAGAGCAGACTGAAGCTCAATCCTGATAAGACAGAGGTGATTGCAGTGGGTAGGGCGAGGGAGATGTCGGCTCCCCTTGAAGAGGGGTCTGCCCTCCCATAGCCCAGGAGGTTCGGAATCTGGGGGTGGTATTGGACGCGAGTCTCTGCCTAGATCAGCAGGTGGAGATGGTGGTGAAGGCGGCCTTCCACCAGCTGTATCTGGTGTGGAGGTTGCACCCATATATCTCTAGACCCAACCTGGCCACCCTTATCCATGCCTTCATCACCTCGAGGCTGGACTACTGTAACGCGCTTTATGTGGGGCTTCCCTTGACGCTGGCTTGGAAGTTGCAGCTAGTGCAGAATGCAGCAGCTCGTCTCCTGACAGGGGCGAGTCTTCAGGAGCATATTACTCCTGTGCTCCACATGCTGCACTGACTGCCTATAACGTACCGAGCCAGATTCAAGGTGTTGGTCTTAGCCTATAAAGCCCTACATGGTCTTGGACCTGGATATCTCAGGGACCGCCTCACCCTCCATGGCCCAGAGAGGCCCCTTCGGTCACCGGGGGTGCCTTCTTGGAGGTCCACTGCATAAAGCAGGGGGCCACAAGGGAGAGGGCATTCTCGGTGACTGGACCGCGTTTATGGAAATCCCTCTCAGAAGAAGCCCATCTGACCCCAAGTCTGTTGGCCTTCCACCAGGCCTGTAAGACTTGGCTGTTCTCCCAGGCCTTCAGAGGAGGTGATGGGGGTGGGGGTGGGATAAAAAAGGTGGGAAGGGTGGGGTTTTTAGGTAGATTTCATTTTAGATGTTTTATATTTTTTGTGCTAAATTGTCATTTTAAATTGTTGCTTTTATGTTGTGAGCCACCTTGAGTTGCCATGGGCATGAGGGGGCAGCTAATAAATGTAACAAAATAAATAAAAAATATAAATTTATACTAGTAATAGTCAGAACAGCAGATTCTTTAAGGAGAAAGCCACCCAGTTCTTGCACATTACACTAACCCACATGGGGCAGGAGTCAAAAGAGAAGCTTCTTTTTCTATGATTTCTCAAGATAAGACTCCAGACTAGTCAGTTTGTCCATATCTTCGAACATAAAGGGAACTTGAAAAACCTAGTCAACTCAGAGTTTACAGACTCCTGCCAGGTGCTAGAGGCAATTCGCTCTGGGAGATCACGTTTCAATGGAGTTGGATCATGTTGGAAAACCAAAAGTTTTCAGGCAGTCATCCTGCAAGAGAAAAAAACTGCTGAAAAGCAAGCCAAAGTAGCGATGTCAAAAATACTAAAACTGAAACCAAGGATGAGCAAAGAACCCATGCTGTATTGAGAAATCTGAGCAAGCAAGGATGTCAAGGTCAAGAACTGGTCAGATGGGACTGGACAGAGAAACAGAAATAACCCAAAGCTACATATTGTTGTTGTTTTAGATTTATATCCTGCTCCTCTCCTAAAGGACTCAGAGCAGCTACAACAGAACAAAATGCAAAACAAAGAAATACCAAAAAAAATAAAAAATTAAACTACGATCTCCTCTTCCACCCTCCAATTGAAAACCCTTAACACAACCCTTCCCCTATCACAGAGGGTTCAGCATATAACCCTTAAACCCACCCTTGAAACCAACCCCCCCATCACAGAGGAGTCAGTGCATAATCCCCACCACACACACACACACACACGCACACTACCCCTTCCTCTCACAGAGGGGTCAGTGCATATACCTCCCATCTTCCCTTCTCACCAAAACTCAATATCCTCCTCCACATTCGCACAGGGTTCAAACACGTTCCATTCTCCCACACTTCCTCCCCACAAGCACAAACAGCATCAGTAGTCTGCAGTGCCCATGATGTCCATGTCTTAAATGGCTGAACACCAGTCAGCACCCTTAGGCAGCCACCTACAGCTCCTAGAGCCTTCAAGTACCGGGGGGAGACAGAGGAAATGGCAATCAGCACACCGCAGTTGGGTAGGGCCCAGCAACATAGCTTGCCCAGCACTTCCCTTCCCCAACCCCCATTTTGTGATGCATTTGCCTTTCAGATTAGCTTGGTTCAAACTTCTGAGTTTTGTTCTTGTTAAATTTTCTGTAGAGAAACTGAAAGGTGTTGTTTTCTTTCTAAAAACAAAACAAAATTGTGCTTTGTACAATTCCAAACTTTTCACACCTCTGATATATTTGGCCCAATGTTCAACCTTTATGTAGCCACATGAGGGCATAAGAGGCATTATTATTTATTATTATATAACACCAGAAATATGCCTGGTGTTGAACAGTCCTGATCAGAGACAGGTCCCTGACGCAAAGAGCTTACAATCTAGAATGGATAGGGGTGTGTGGAAGCTAGGGGTGTGCATTTCATATTCATAATTATGATTATAATAATAAATTTGTCCATTTAGTTATTGTATTTATATTTACGAATATGATTTTAAAAATTCTGAAATAATAACAAAATTTCAGAATTCACAATTATTTTGTTATTTCCTGACTGTGGGACACATACGTTAGGCTGTAACTTTTTTGTTCTGTGTCCAATTGTAATATAAGTTAGAGTTTACTTATCACTAAAGGGATCTGCCTCCTCACAGGTGTCTGGGAGCCAGGTAAGCTTGCCCCGAGAAAGGAGGAAGTGGAGCCCCCTGGGACAGCTACCATCACCCCCTCTGGGGGTGGGGATGGTCAATGCCTCCCTTAGGGAAGGCAGAGTGCCGAGCTGCCTCAAGGAGGAGGCCTCTGCTCAAGAAACCATCCTTGAGTATTGACTCCCTGGCCAGCTATCGGCCAGTCTCTAACCTTCCCTTTTTAGGGAAGGTTATTGAATGGGTGGTGGCCCGGCAGTTACAGGGGCATCTAGACTGGGTTGGCTTTCTTGATCCCTCGAAGTCTGGCTTTCGCCCGGGGTTTGACATGGAGACTGCACTTGTGGCCTTGATCGATGACCTATGCCGTGAATTAGATCAGGGCAGATCATCTATTTTGATCTTGTTGGATCTGTTGGTGGCATTTTATACTGTTGATCATGAGATGTTGACAACAAAGCTGTGGGAGCGGGCTGGGGTAAATGGGATTGTTCTTGAATGGTTCTGGTCATTCCTGGCAGGGAAGAACTCAGCGGGTGGTCCTCGGGGAATATACATCTTCTCCCCAGGGCCTCATGTGTGGAGTCCCACAGGGTTCTATTCTGTCCCCTCTCCTGTTCAATGTGTATATGCAACCCTTGGGGGAGGTCATGAGATGATTCGACATACGATGTCATCAGTACGCCGATGATACACAACTTTACCTCTCGTTTTCTGAAGATCCAGGCCCAGCAGTCTCGGTGTTTACTAGGGATGGGACTATGTGTATCAGATTAATCCGATACTGCCGATAATTGGCAATATCAGATTAATCCGATAAAACCGATACTGTCAGTATCGGTGTACCGGTTTTTTAACATTGCCGATTTTTTTAATCTTTAACATTGTGGCCATTTTAAAAATGACTGCAGTGTTAAAAAACTGATACACGATACCGATAAAACCGATATAGAATAAAACCGATACCAGTAAAACTGGTAACTGGTATTTCACTGATAGTCCCATCCCTAGTGCTTACCCAGTGTTTGGTGGCTATGGGGGACTGGATGAAGGTGAACCGACTGAGGCTGAATCCCGATAAAACGGAGGTGATGTTGGTTGGTAGGGCTGGGGAGGTGGTGGCTCCCGTTATTGGTGGAGTCTGCCCCCCTTTGGCCACTCAGGTCCATAGTCTGGGGGTGTTCCTCGATCCACAGCACCACCTGGATTGTCAGGTGAAGGCTGTGGCGAGGGGAGCATTTCGCCAATTACATCTGGTACGACAGCTACAACCATATGTCACCAACGTGAATCTGGCAACCATCATCCATGCTTTCATTACCTCTCGACTGGACTACTGTAATGCACTCTATGTGGAGCTACCTTTGAAGATGGTCTAGAGGCTGCAGCTGGTGCAGAATGGGAACGGGTCGCCGTGAGCACATTATACCTGTGTTCTGTTCTCTGCACTGGCTACCTATAGTCTACTTGGCCCAATTCAAAGTGTTGGTAATGACCTTTAAAGCCCTAAATGGCTTAGGGCCTGCTTATCTGTGAGACCGCCTCAGGCCCCAGGTCATTTCGCAGCCCCTGCGGGCGGCCAGGGGCACCCAGGTTGAGGTCCCCCAGGTATCCCAAATGGCAACGGCAGGGAGGGCATTCTCAGTGGCCGCACCTAGACTGTGGAACTCCCTCACAATGGAGGCCCATTTATCCCCAGACCTCCCCTCTTTCCAAAGATCTTGTAAGACCTGGTTGTTCCGCCGGGTCTTCAGGGAAGGGGGGGTAGAGGGGGTTTAGAGCGGGATGTCTTTATTGCCTTTTAGCATTCAGCCTTTTAGTTTTTAATATTTTAATATTTTAGACTTATTTATTATATTGTGTATTTTTTATGTTGCTGCTGCTCTGAGCCGCCATTGTGCGGGAGGGTAATAAATAATAAATAAAATAAAACATGCCTGCCAAATATCAGAAGGATTAGACAGAGGGTCCAGATTCTATAAACATTATAGTTTTTAATGCATTTATGGCTGTAATTTCCTTTCTGCCAATCCAATTTGGATGCAGTTTTGATATACTATACCCTAACATAAGGGATTGTCTGTGATATGTTTAAAAAGGATTGGATAATAGGTCTTTATGTTTTATGGTTTGTGCACATATTTCCAGCTGTAGAAACTTTGTTGTCCATCCAATATGGATTAAATTTAGACCTGATGTACCTATAATGCAAAGGATCATCCACGTTAAATTACAGGATGATTGGATAAAGTGACACAATTTTATAAGCAATTGAAGGTTTGTGATTTTAACAGAAGTCGTGCAAATACAAATTCTGAAAATTTTGGGAGAAAAACTAAAATTTCAGGACATAAGAGGGACTTCTGGAAGCAAGATAGAGGGAAGGGGAAGCATACCATCAATCAAGAGACATGATTGACACATCCAGGCTGTCCAACTATCACCCCAAACACAACCAGCAGCACTGTGACAGAGGACATAAGAGAATCTCAGCTTTTTCCTAAGCTAAGCAGATGTTTCCAATTTCCTAGTAACAAGCAGGGAGCATTAGAATGGGCAGAGCCCAGAATGAGGATATATGACTGACAATTCTGCTGGCCAACTGGCATCACAAACCCATCTTGTATCACTGTGACAAACATAAGAGAATCTCTGGTATATGCTCAATCTCTGGAGGTGTGCCCCAGGTTTTCAACTTGCCAGTACGCAATCACTGAAATACGGGAGGTTTGTGGCTGGGCACTGGAGAGAAAATATTAGGGATGTGCGAACAGATTGCGGTTCAGGTTCGGTCATTCAGTTCGGTCCTGTTCGGTCTGGTCGTTCGGTTCGGTCACCGAGTTCGGGTTCAGTCGTTCGGTTTGGTTCGGTTGTTCAGAAAAAGGTATTGCGAGATCCCGTGATTGTGCCGGAAACCAGAAATTTGAGTCCGTGCAGAGCTGTGTGGTGAGAGAGTGTGTGTGTTCTGGCTGGCTGGGTGTTTGGTGTGTTTTGGCTGTGTTTGTGTTGGACTGTGGGTTGGTTTCGGTTTGACTGTTTCATTTCATTTTCATTTTACTTTTAATTTCTATCCCGCACTCTCTTGACAAGTGACTCGAGGCGGCGAACAAAAATGAAATACATCACAACAATATAAATTCCACATAATACAACAACAAAATTAATTCAATATAACAATTTCATATAAATATAAACAAAAACCTCACAATCAAGATCTTACTAACAACACTCCCACACATTTAAACCCTATCTTAAGAGCCCACAACAACATACCCCTTCTCCCTCTAACTCCTGGTCATCCACCAACACTTCTCCACCACCACCCCGACCTCTCCTGCTGCCACCAGGAGGGAAGAGGGGGCCCTTCCCCACCACCCCTCCTGCTCTCACCAAGAAGGGGAGGAACAACCAACCACATACCAGAATTTCCAAGTTTTTACAACATAATATAATAATTCAACAATAATAAATTTCACAGCCAAAACAGTAAGTAGGTCAAACACAATCCTCCCCACCTTCTCCCTTCCCCACCACCCCTTCCACTCTCACAAGGAAGGGGGGGGAACAACCAAGCACATACCCAAATTTCCAGGATTTTACAACATGATATAATAATTCAACAATACTAAATTTCACAGCCAGAACAGTAAATAGGACAAACATAATCATCCCCACCTTCTTCCTCAACATCAGCAGTATACCAGCTCTTCCCATCCCCCCTCCCCCTCTCCTTCCTTTCACCATAACTCACACTCCTCCTTCTCCCCACTCACATCAGGGGAGAGAACCCTCATCCCCCGCCTAATCAACTCCCCTTGCCACCACACAGTAATAATATTAGCCTTCTGTAGTGGCCTTGGCCGACGTACCCCACCGAAAGGCCCCCAAAGGGAAGGGCGGGGCCCTTTGGCACGTGCCACCGGCACGGACACCGGCACAGCCGTCGGACATCCCCAGTTCTTGTTGGGGCAGCCCGGGGGCGGGTCCTCCCTGACCCCACCCCCTTGTTGAGTGGAAGGGTGGTACCTCCTTAGCCCCACAGCTGACAATACTCCTTCCCCGCTCTTGCTGATTAACAGCCCGCCCAGCAAGAGCTACCCCCCTCTCACCCCAACATCCTTGTGGGGGGGGGAAGTGGGGAAGGGGGGCATGATGACACCAGCCAGAGGGGTACCCCCCCAGCCAGAGGGGAGCTCCCTCCAAATGCCCTCACACAACCTTTCCAAAGGGGGGAGCATTCCATAGTCATTCCCCTGGGCAACCCTCCTACCCGGCAAGGCTCGATTCGCAGTGGTGTCTTTGCAGGCAGCAGCATAGTCCTCCTCCTGCATACTACTGTCACTCTCCACCACCTCCATTGCCCGGGACAGGATACAAGCTGTTGGTTTGGCTGTTTGGAGAGTGGTGGTGAGTGACTGTTGGTTGGTGTTGGGGTGAGTGTGCTTGTTTTAAAAAAAAAAAAATGAAGAAGGTGATCATTAAATGCCAGGCCTGGGGGAAGCCCAAGGTGGCAGAGCCGGTGGTGGAGGAAGAGGTTCCTGCTGCTGCTGCTGGACCTTCAGTGGTAGAGGAGCAAGAGCCGGTGGGCACAGGAGGTGCTGCCACTGCTGCCAGGTTTGTAAACTTTTTTTTTACTTTGAGCACAAGAAGAATACTATCCATTAGAGCGAACTCACTGGCGTGCAGGTGGGTGCATGGGTGGTGGGCATCAGTCAGGCACAAACAGTGTGCATCATTGGGTGGCAATGGATGTCTGCAACAGAGAGAGAGGGTACTGTAGTGTGGGGGGCTCTTCCAGCAGTCAGGCACGAGCACGAGCAGCACCCCCACCCAAACATGTGCCAGTTTGGCAAAGGTCTCCACTCTCCAGTTGCCATCCATATTCACCCCAAAACAAGGGCAGGATTGCACCCAGGGATGGCTCCCCCTGCAGGGAATTATGGGTGGTGTCCCCCAAAGCCCTGCGGGGCCACCACCGGCTTTAACAGTTAAAAAAAAAACAAAAAACTTGCCACCGTTTATGACAGCTACAGCAGCCTCTGAACTGCTGCAGAGGCTGCTGTAGCTGTCACTGAACCTGTTCTCCCTTCGGGGACCCATCCGAGAGGGAGTGGGTCCCTGAAGGGACAAAAAGGTTCAGCTGCTCAGCCGCCCAAAGCGTTTTCCTATGGAAAATGTGATTTGGGCGGCTGAACTCCTCCGTCCACAGCACTTATGGGACGTGCTGTGGAGGGAGGGGCGCAATGGAAGATCTCGCCAGGGCGGTCGCACTGACAGCCCCGGCAAGATAGCTTGGCTCAGGGGACTGAGGAAAAGGGAACAGTGTGCATGCCTCCCTGCCTCAGTCCCCCGAGAGAGAGTCACACCACGCAAGGGACGGAGCTGTAGACCGAGAGCAGGTAAGCTGTAACTTTAAGCTGACAGACTGATCCCATCCTTCCCTCCCCCACCCTGTACCCAACCTCCCCACCCCCAGGGGGGGGATGGGTGTTGAGGGGGGGTCCCCCTCCCTCCATCCCCCCCTCCACCACCCCCCTAAGCAGTTATTGCCTCTTGATCCAGGGTGTCAATGGAGGCAAGCGCTCCCCGCGTTGTTTTGGATGACACCCAGCTCTGAGATCAATCTACGTAAGGCAGTGAGGGCTTTGTAGAAACATTCCCAGGCTTAGACTGGGGGAAAGAGGTGGGGGAAAGAGAAGGGAGTCTGGGAGATTCAGGGTGGTTATGTTTTGAAATGAAACATACACTTGCTGCTGATCTGAAAAGCTTTATCAAACACGGAGAGCTTATAAAAAGCGGGGGGTTGGGGGGGGAAAGATGAATCTTGGCTGTCAAATAAATCCAAGCATTTTTCAACAGTTTAAAAACGGCATGATTAGCCTGAATTGCAGAGAAAGCACAACCTCCAGCGTGGCTGAGAGAGCTAGGGTCCGCCCTCCAGCAGAACGGCAGGGAATGGGGAAGCTGATGGAAGGAGGGAGGTGGGTTTAAGAATAGCAAGGGCTGATTGCTGGCGCTGAGCATCTAGGGTGGTGGTGTTTTTTTTCTATGTAAAGCATTTCACGGCCTCAGTAGAAAATTACATCTGAGGCTAAATATTTTGAATGCAAAAGGATTAAAACCCACTGAGGATAGAAATGGGGGAAACACATACACACACATAACACGGTGGAAACATGAGAGATGAACAAAATAATAATCAGGGGGGTGGACTGGCGGCAATTAGGGTTATTAGTCACTCCTGCCCCAATCCAGAATGTTTGTGTCTTCTTGTCATCGGTGGGGGGGGGGGGAGGGAGGCAGGGCAAAATTTGGGCCAGGACTTGACCAGGCTTAGCCCTGCCATCTCTTTTTCTGCCAAGGGGGCAGTACTGGCACCTTTTCAAACCCCTGTCATGGCTGCTGCTCTGCCACACCTCACCCCCAGCTAGATAAAGTTGGATCGGGGCCAGGACTGGGGCTACGGATGGATCAGCTCTTTGGTCGGCCAAACACTCTCCCTGTTCAACAGCCACTAAGCGGCTTCAGCTAGGGGCTGCCGTTGCTCGCTATTTGACCCTGAGACACTTCCATTTGGGGAGTCTCTGGGTCAAAACCTGGTGGTTCCGCTGGGCTTTTGGTAGGGGAGATGGGTAGTGGGAGGGTTGGCGCTGGGTTGTGGTGGGTTGTTATGACCCATTTGGAGGTCTGTTGTTTTAGTTGTATTTAGATTGATATTGATTGTTTATATTTTTATATTGTACACTGCCCCGGGCTGCCTAGGCAGGAGGGGGCAGGTTATCAAATTTTTAAAATAAATTAATAAGAAAACCACAACCCCTAGCTACAGAT
>QEPC01002186.1:562797-587354 GCA_003113815.1 Sphenodon punctatus | reverse complement strand
AACCCTGGGAACTCCTTGCTGCTGGGTTGTGCCAGTGTTTTGCCACTGTTTCCCTGTGCTTGGGGTTTATACGTTATTCATTTTAAGCTTGAAGTGCATTTTAGACTGTGTTTTCTTCCATCTGATGTTAACCCTGGGAACTCCTTGCTGCTGGGTTATGCCCTGGTTCCACCTACCATTGCCCTGGCTCCACCTACCATTGCTCTGGCTCCACCTACCATTGTCCTGGCTCCACCTACCGTTGCCCTGGCTCCGCCCACTGGCTCACTGGCCCGCCGGCGGCTTTGCCACCAACGGGCCGGACAGTCTTACTGCCCCTCCAAATTAAAAAGCCACCAGCCGACCCTGATTGCACCCCCAAACAAGGGCCATCCAGGGTCTTTCCAGTTGCACTCCATAGCACCCAAGGAGGGCAGGATTTGCACTTGCCAGCCAAGGTATTGTCTCCATTGCCATCCCTCTCTAGCACCCACCTAAAGAAGGGCAGGTTTAATTGCACGTGCCAGGCAGGGTCCCTAGCACCTCATGGAGGGCAGGATTTGCATGTGCCAGTCAGACCCACCCAAAGAAAGGCATGATCAATTGCACGTGCCAGCCTGTCATGGCTGGGTCTTGAACGCTCAACCTTGGGGGTTGGAGGGGCAGTGGGGTAGCAAGTTGCACTACCAGGTGCCTTGGTGGACAGTGTCTGCATCCTTCCCAATAGGTCTTCTCCTGCACCCCCACCTGGTGTGTGAGCCCCGCCTCTTCTCACCTGTCTGCCATTTCTGGAGCTTGCCCCCTGGATTCCTTATTGGCCACAAGGGAGTATTTAGTTCCTTCTGGTGGCCTCGGGAAACTGGTGGAGCAACTGCTCTCCCTGAGGTTTGGTTCATGTGCCTGCCTTGCATTGATGTAGTATTGTCTTGTCCCTTGCTCTGTGTCTGTAGTTGTTGTCTTTGTATGTGAGTTGCTTGTCCCGGGGATCCCTTTGTGTCTCTTGCCTGTGTGTCATCCCCGTCCTTGTTGTTGCTTGTGATCTCTGTTCCCCTCGTGTGTTGAGGCCTTGTTGTCCTACCCCTGCCAGTTCCCCCATCACTGGTTATTCCCTCCAGCTCCCCCAATTGCTGGCTATCCCTTCCAGCTCCCCCCCCATCTCTGGTTATCCCCTCCAGCTCCCCCATTGCTAGTTATCCCCTCAAGCTCCCCCTGTCACTTGTTATCCCCTCCAGCTCCCACATAGCTGGTTATCCCCTCCAGCTCCCACATAGCTGGTTATCCCCTCCAGCTCCCATATAGCTGGTTATCCCCTCCAGCTCCACCCTGTTGCTGGTTACCCCTGCCAGCTCCCCCCTGTTGCTGGTTACCCCTGCCAGCTCCCCCCGTCGCTGGTTACCCCTGCCAGCTCCCCCCTGTCGCTGGTTACCCCTGCCAGTTTCCCTCCCGTCGCTGGTTACCCCTGCCAGTTTCCCTCCCGTCACTGGTTACCCCTGCCAGCTTCCCTCCCGTCTCTGGATTCCGCTGCCAGCTTCCCCCCCCCATCGCTGGTTACCCCTGCCAGCTCCCCCCCCATTGCTGGTTACCCCTGCAAGTTTCCCCCCATCGCTGGTTATCCCCTGCCAGATCCCACTGTCGCTGGGCATTCCCTCCAGCTTCCCAGTCCGTGACCTTGATAATGAGCCATACGTCTTCTTAGGCCAGCTTCTCTGGTTTCATACTGAGCGTTCAGTCCCTCAGGTGTTGGGGAACAGCTGAGAGGTTAGTACGGATGCTGGGGAACTGCCTCTTCTCTTGTACCTGCCCCTCTCTTCCCCCTTCCCCTCGACTCCTTGCCCCAGAGCCTGACAGCTTGCTCCACCCAAAAGGGGACTTGTTCTCATAAGACAGTCTTCTAGTTGGTCAATTGTGACACTCCTGAGGACCTCCATCCAACCTTCCCAAATGGAGCCACCCACTTCCTGGGAATGGGCATTGTATCGGGAGGTACAGGCCTGTATTGACCACAGGCCAAACGACCTTGACCCATCCCCAATGATGTGGGACGCGTACCAGCATGTGAAAGAGTATTTGGCACAGGTGACAAAGGGTCTCTCAGCCATGACTCTGGCTGCCTGTAGTACGATGCGATCGCAGAATACTGCAAGGAGATCCATCTCATGGTCTTCTCAGCCACAGGTTCCTGGGTTCCTAAGTAGGGACCAGTGGTCCACCTCTGAAGATGACGGAGATTGGGAAGACGTGACGGCAGAAGAAGTGGATAGCCCAGAGGAGGAAAAACATGCTTTTGAGCTGGCCGCCCATGTCTCCTGTTCATCCCTGGGTAACCCGCCACTGTACAAAAACATTCAGGATGGTTCGGGGAGTGGGACACCTGAGCAGATCCTGCCCACTTTCTCCCAGTCTCTTGCCTCTCTCCTTACTACTACAATCTTTACGGGTGCACCTGTTGAGGATCCGAAGTCTGTTGCAGGGGACGGACCATTGGTAACCCTCGTCACCTCTCCCACGATGACCATGCAACCAACAACCTAGAAGACCCTCCCAAGGCCCACAGATGGCCAGCAGGCACAGGTGCACCCACAGATCGCAGTCATAGGGACCACGTGGCACAGTCCAGCTGTTATACCAGCAAACCCTTCTGCGACCTCGCTTCTTCGGTTTGGGGGGTTGACAACCTCAAAGGGGGCTTCCACATCTCCTGTGGTTTCCACCATACAGGTAACTACTCATCGCCTCCCCCGAATGGATTTACCCAAGGCCAGATTATGGTTGCCGGTTCCACAAAGGGCCAGATGGTCCCCTCTTGTTGACCTGATGGAGTCCAAAGCACGAACAAAGGTATACCCGGACCATCGGTTGAACCCAACTGTCTTGCAGCACATCACCTGGAGGATTCCTTCTGATGCCCATGCCGACAACAAGGTAGAGAAGGGGAATTCTTCAAGGGGTCCCTCCTCGCCGTCTTGTCCTTTGGATTTGGTACCTCTGAACAAGGGGTTTTAGGTGGAACCCGGATGGCTGCCCTTGGGCCTGAGACTGTCGCTCCACCCCAGCCAGCACCCCCTGAGACTGCCTCCCGGCCCTGGCCGGCTGCCATTACACCAGAGACTACTGTCTGGCCTCAGATGGCTTTTCCCGAGCCTGGTTCTAGACCTGTGTCCTGGCCAGTCCAGTGGTTATGGCCCCCCTGCCCTTCAATGCCTGACCCCACTCGTTTTTTTTACTCCCCCCCATTTTCTTCCCTCTCCGACCAATCCTATGTCCTGTGCCCTGCCACCTTGGGCCCTGGTATTGCCCATGCTATGCCTAGTCCAGAATACCCTGTCTCACACCCAAACAGTCCTTTCCCTGGTTCAGGCGTTATTGTACCCCTCTCCGCCTACTCTGCACTTTCCTTAGTTTGCTTCCCAGGTGTTGTCACTTGCTTTATTGTTTGCCCCTTGTTTGTCTATGTCTTGTGTGGGTTCGTTTGTTGTACCCTAGTCGTCTCAACCCGTGTTTGTCCCCTTGTCGTCACCAGGTCCGCTTGTTGTCTTCGTCTCTAGTCCTTGATTCCCTCCTGTGTTTGTGTAGTGGTATCTTTGTTTGCTCCTGTATACGGTAATTATCTGGAGGGGAACCCATGGTTTTGTTTCATCCTCTGTAGCCAGCCTAGTTCCTTAGTATCCTGACTACTCTCCTTGTTCACTGTTTCCAGTCTTATATGGGGCGACCTGGCCTTCTCTTGTCTGTTCCTGCTCAGTGTGTGGGGGTGGATGGTGTCTGTCGTTTAGGTTCTGCCACTTTTTCTCCATGTGCTGTCCCATCTTGACTGCATGCCTTGTGTTTGTGTCCTCTGGCTCTGTTCTCCCTATTGGTCAAAAGGGGGTGGTTCCCTGGCAAGGGGGGTACTGTCATGGCTGGGTCTTGAACGCTCGACCCTGGAGGTCAGGGGGGCAGCGTGGTAGCAAGTTGCACCACCAGGTGCCTTGGTGGACAGTGCTTGCATCCTTCCCAATAGGTCTTCCCCTGCACCCCCACCTGGTGTGAGCTCCACCCCTGCTCCCCTGTCTTCCATTTCTGGGGCTTGCCCCCTGCATTCCTGATTGGCCACAAGGGAGTATTTAGTTCCTTCTGGTGGCCTCAGGAAGCTGGTGGAGCAACTGCTCTCCCTGAGGTCTGGTTCATGTGCCTGCCTTGCATTGATGCAGTATTGTCTTGTCCCTTTCCCTGTGTCAATGGTTGTTGTCTTTGTATGTGAGTTGTTTGTCCCGGGCATCCCCTTGTGTCTCTTGCCTGTGTGTCACCCCCGTCCTTGTTGTTGCTTGTGATTCCTGTTCCCCTCATATGTTGAGGCCTTGTTGCCCTACCCCTGCCAGCTCCCCTATCACTGGTTATCCCCTCCAGCTCCCCCCCTCCATTGCTGGTTATCCCCTCCAGCTCCCCCCCATCACTGGTTACCCCTGCCAGCTCCCCCCCATCACTCTAGTTACTACTCCCACCTTTTCCCCCCATCACTGATTACCCCCTGCCAGCTTCCCCTCCCCCCCCATTGCTGGTTACCCCCTGCCAGCATCCCTTGTCGCTTCCTTGTCCATGGCCTCGATCATGAGACATACATCTTCTTAGGACAGCTTTGCAGGTTCCATGCTGAGCGTTCTGTCCCCCAGGTGTTGGGGAATGGATGAGAGGTTAGTACGGATGCTGGGGAACTGCCTTTTCTCTTGTACCTCCTCTCTCTTTCCTCCTTCCCCTCATCTCCTTGCCCCAGAGCCTGACACAGCCAGGGTCTCTCCATTTGCCATCCCTAGCATCCCCTAGCACCCCAAGGAGGGCAGGATTTTCACGTGCCAGCCAGGGTCTCGTCTCCATTGCCATCCCTTCGTAGCACCCACCCAAAGAAGGGCAGAATTAATTGCATGTGCCAGCCAGGGTCTCTCCATTTGCCATCCCTAGCACCCCAAGGTGGGGGACTAGAGGCATCATCATAATTACTTAGGTGTTGTTTATGATAGATAGACAGATATTTTATTAAAACATAGTCAAAGGCCATTGCTCAATAGACAAACATACGTAAGACATACAAAACAGTGCCAGATCGTTACCGAGTCACATAATTCTGAGTCAAACAGATAGCACAGTTTCAACAGTCCATGGAGGGATCAATACCCAATAACATAATAAATTTAATTTTTTTTTATAGCAAAGCAAAATATGGCATATCCAAGCCCCAAGGGACTAAGACAAGTCCAACAATGATTTGTATGCCAGGAAATTGGTCCTGTAACTAAATGCCTGCAGGAGAAACAGGGCAACATTTTCAGTGACCCTTGGGGCTGAACTATTCAGGAATGTAGAAAGTAAGGCCAAGTCATCTACGTGGAAGTTTGGCCAAGGTGTTGTTTATGTGTTCCTGTTTCAGAGAGGAATTGGATGTTGGCACTGATGCCATGCTGCAGAGGACAACAAGGTGGAGGTCACCAGTGCCACCCCCAGACAGTGGGCAGACAAGGTCCAATGTCTGGAGGTGGTATGATAAGGAGAATGGATTTGCCGTGTGCAAGGTAAGCTACGGGGACTAGAACAACAGGGTATGCATTGCCTTCTATGAACAGAAGTCCCCTGAAGAGAGAGATTGTCGCCCACCCACTTGTGGAGACAGAATGCGGGCAGGACTTGACACAGACCATTGGTCTGACACAGTATGGCACTTCTTATGTTCCTATCTTTTATGGTCTTTAGATCTTCTGGAAAAGATTCAGGAGGCAGAGAGAGGGGACCACATTGGGGCTAATCACCCATATTGAAAAGCTCCACCAGGAAACAGTGGCTAGGTGGCAGGACCCTGGCATGGCCGTGGAGCACCAGCACCAGAAGAAGGGGGAAGGCACACCAGAAGCAATGCCATGTAACCCCTTCCCCTTCCTCCAGCTCCGATGTGGAGTCCCCCACCCCAGGTGTCTGCAGCGGCAATGGCTTTTCGGAAGGAGGTGGAGAGGCCTACCTGGGACTTTGTGGCTGCCCTACAGCTGCAAGCAGCCACCATGGAGAACCAACTGGTGGAATGGTTCCAAGCAGTCGAGGTGTGGGAACAGAAGGTGGAGGCGTAAGCACAGTATGTCTCAAAGTACGTCTCCACCATGATGGCCGACCTGGAACTCTTCTGCCAGTCAGTCTCCAACTGGCAGGCAGCCATGGCAGGGGCCGTCGACTATGCTGTTGAGCATAGCTATGAAATTCCAGCGGGTGTGATGCCCCCTGCCCCTACCTCCCATGCACCCCTTCTGCCTTTCCCCCAACTTCCAGGGGGAAGGCCCAAAGACTGATATATTCAATTAAAATTCAATTCAAATTTAATTTATACCCCGCCTCTCTCCCGTAGGACTCGAGGCGGCTTACAAAATACACAGATACATATGTCATGGGCTATCCACGAAGGGACCCCAAAAACAACTGTCACATCAACTAACATAATATACAATTTGCACAATAAGGAAAAAGAGCAAAAACAATATCCCTCCACAATCATATATAAGTTTCCTTTCTCATTTAAAATGTTTGTTTTTTGTTTTATAATGTTGTTGTTGTTCTTGCTGTTTTGTTAATAAAAGTTATATTTGTTGTTTTGAACTGCCCAATCTTTTATCCCTCTGTGCTTAAGTGCAGGCTGGCAGTTGGCAGAATCTCATACAGCTTGTCGATCCCTACCAGCAGCACCTGGCACCACATGTAGCATAGTTAAGATATTAACCCAAAGATGTGCCAGGCAGCAGCAGCGTCTCAACTTGCAGATAGCCCCCCAGGAGGGGCAGGGCTTCTGTCTGTGTGGGTGTGCCAAAGAGAAAAAGAGACAGACTCTTTTGACAGGGGGCATCCATGGGTGGGTGCGGAAGAGTAGGCTGGTGGGGGGGAAGGCTTGCAGGAGGGCACAGGTGGCTGCTGGCCAGTCAGGCACAAGCAGCAGAAGCTCCCAGAATGGAATGACAGCCCCCCATGACTGGAATGATGGTTCCAGAATCTTGATGGTTCCTGGGATGGGCAGGCATGACTGCTTCAGGTACAGTGGAATGACAGCCTATGAGAGCTGAATGCTGTCCCTAGAAGTAGTGCATGGTTGGGTACACTTCATTCAATCGTGTGATAGGTAGGTATCAAAATGCATACAGGCAGGCACATAATACATTCCATGTTTTGTTATATTCCATCTCATTCTGGTATGCTTTTGCTGCTGCAGGATGTGGGCATCAGGCACAGATGGGAGCTCTTCCTGGTTCTGGTAGGTGGCAGCTTGAACTGGCCTCCCCTCCACCCCATCTCTCTCATTCTAGTGGCTCTCTCTCGCTCTCTCTCTCTGGCCATATAGTGCAGGTAACAGCATGGGTGGGATTGTGTCTGTCTCTCCATTTAGCAGGGGATGACTTTCTCTCTCTCTCTCTCTTGGCAGCAACATGGGTGGGCAGACAGGCACATGGGCATAAGAGGCAGGAAGGCAGGCTGAGGCAGGCTTTGAGCTTGGCAGCAACCTGGGGTACAGAATCCTTGGCACAGACAGAATATATGCCTGGGGGCCATTGGCACTAACAGCAGCAGACATTGGTTGCCAGGGTACAGAACCCTTGACACAGACAGCATATAAGCCTGGGGGCCATTGGCAGCAGCAGATGTTGGTGGCCAGGGTACAGAACCCTTGGCACAGACAGTATATAGGCCTGGAGGCCGTTGGCAGCAGCAGACAGTGGGTTGCTGGGGTACAGAACTCTTGACACAGATAACATATAGGCCTGGGGGCCATTGGTACTATCAGCAGCAGACATTGGTTGCCAGGGTACAGAACCCATGGCACAGACAGGATAAAGGTCTGGACTGGAGGCCATTGGCACTAGCAGCAGCAGACATTGGTTGTTGGGGTACAGAACCCTTGGCACAGACAGCATATAAGTCTAGGGGCCATTGGCACTTACAGCAGCAGACACTGGTTGCCAGGGTATAGAACCTTTGGCACAGACAGCAAATAGGCCTGTAGGTCATTGGAAGCATCAGATATTGGTGGCCAGAGTACAGAACTCTTGGCACTGACAGCATATAGGCCTGGGGGGCATTGGCACTAGCAGCAGCAGGCATTGGTTGTCAGGGAACAGAAGCCTTGGCACAGACAGCATATAGGCCTGGGGGCCATTGGCACTAACAGCAGCAGGCATTGGTTGCCAGGGAACAGAACCCTTGGCACAGACAGCATATAGGCCTGGGGCTGGTCCATTGGCACTAGCAGCAGCAGACATTGGTTGCTAAATTTTCCAGGGTACAGAACCCTTGGCACAGATAGCATAGAGGCCTGGGACTGGGCCATTGGCACTAGGAGAAGCAGAGAAGAAGACATTTGTTTCCAGAGTACAGAACCCTTGGCACAGACAGAATAGTGTAGGTAGGTGACATTGGCAACAGCAGCAGACATTGGTTGCCAGGGCAGATAGGCAGCGTGGCATGAGAGGCAGTACAGCAGGCAGGCTGGGACATTGGCAGCAGGGCACTCATATAGGTTAGCAAAGACTGTGCAGTGCGGGAGAGCGAGAGGCAATCAGTGTCACATAGGAGGGCCAAGATCATGTAGTAATAGGCCGACTGGCAGGCTTAAAGTTTGTTTCCCAATGCTACCCTGCATCATGAGGTCAGTCAGATAAGGTGGCTGAGGCCATCTAATATGAGAGAGAGAGAGAGAGAGAGAGAGAGAGAGAGAGAGAGGCAGGGTGGGTGCCAGGCATTGGGAGGGAGGGACAGCACCTCAGCAGCACAGGAGCAGTAGCCCTAACCCAGATTAAGGAGGAGGAGGAGGAGGAGTCCTTTCCCAAGACTACCCCTGGCATGGGATGATGTGTGCCACTGCACCATCACTCCTTGTCCAGGGGCATATCGGGAAATCCCAGCAGCAGAAGGTTGACCTTTAGGAACAACAACTGCTCCACCAACTTGGTCCCCAGTCTCAGGCGGTGCGGGGAGCAAATGTCCCCCACCACAGAGAACACCTGTTCGCTGGGGACACTGGTTGGTGGGCAGGACAGGATACCCTTGGGCACTTTCGACAGGACCGGGCACTAGAGCTGAAGCAGCAGCAGCTTTTACCACGTCGCAATTCCATTCTGCCATTTCTGAATTGCCCGTGCCACACCGCAGTTGTTCTGCTGACATTCCGCTAATTCTGCTGGCATTCTGCAATTTCAGAAACTATCGAAAAAATTGCGGAATTGTAGGAAACTGTCGGAAAACCACTGTTTCGCTATTTTGTGGTGCTGACAGAATGGCAGAAGTAGCGAAAATGGCATGTTTCTGCTATTTGTAAAGCCTGTGGAAGTAGTGGAATGAAATTAGTGGAACTGCAGAAGTAGCGAACTGAAACTAGTTGAATGAAAGCCTCTGACACACCGTACCACTAATTGCGGAAACGCTGTTTCTGACGGAAATAGCTACCGCTGCGACTTTCCGCTACAGCCCTACTGGCCACACGTTGGCCTTGCCAGCCCAGTAGGCCAAGGGATTGCTGCTAGGATCAATACATGGCTCCTCCTCCAGGTAGGTCTTCACTACTGCTGCGGTGCCATCATACTCCCTCTGGTAAGCTCTGGGTGGGCACCACCTGCTCCACTGCCCTCAGCCTCGCTGCTTGCCCTTTTGTGCCGGGGCCCATGCTCCCCAGAGTGGCCTGCACACAGGAGGAGCTACTAGCAATAGGGGTGCTGCTGCTGCTCATCTTGTTTCAGGTGCTGCTGCTACCGCTAGGGCTTGGGGGCAGGGATAGACCCAGATGGCTGGAAGTGGTCACTGCTCTCATTCCCACCATCCACAGGGGCGTCCTGCTGCATAGATTGCTCTGCCTGTTGGACCTTCTGCACCAGCGCACCCTTCCAGAGGCCATAGACCATTATCTCATGTGCCATGCTGACCTTGATCCTAGGGTCCAGCATGGTTGCCAGGACATATTCCTCCCGGCGCAGGAACTCATCAAAGCATGCACTCAGCCCCGTCTTCAGTTTCCACGCCAGGTCAAGCGCCTCATTGGACATCTTCCCTACTACCTCTGGGTTACCCCTAGGGGTTAGGTTCAATGGTTCATGCTGTTGTATTGTTCGTGGATATGTAGTGTTACATGTTGGTATTGTCTATGTACCCTGTATGTTTTGCTTGTGTCTGGTTTTAGTTAGCAATGGCTAAAGGCCACACTTAATAAATATTAATTGACTAATTGACATCTTCCTGCCCTGAAGGCCACAATCCTGCCACACAAGGATCTCATCCAGGCTCCTGTAGAGACTATGGACCAGCGGGGTCACCTGGCTGAGAGTGATGGTGGAGCTGCTCAAGGTCTCCATCACAGCCAGGAATGGTCTCAGGACGAAGACCGTGTGAGCAAGGATCTCCCATTCCTCCCTGTTGTACCCTGGAGGTGCCTCGATGTCTGTTTCAAGTTCCACCTGATGCAAGGCGGATTTCTGCTCAAGAAACTGCTCGATCATCAGGAAGGTGGAATTCCACCTGGTGGAGACATCTTGGACCAGCTGGTGCACAGGGGACCCTTGCTTGGCCTGCTTCTCCCGGTGGAGCTCGCTGCCCTTTACGCTCCTGTTGAAGAACCCCACCAGCTTCCTCCCCCGTTGACCAGGGAGCTAAGGGTTCCTGGTCCGATCCCCTTATCCCCCAAGCCCAGAGCATCCCTGACCACAAGATGGAGGGTGTGTGCAGCGCAAGGGATGCTTGTGAAGCCCCTGTCATGGACTGCCTTTAGTATATTGGCTGCGTTGTCTGTAACCACACATCCCTTGGTGAAGGCCGCACCTGGCATGACCCACTCCCATACCATGGTGGCCAGGGCTGCCTTAAGTTTCCTTGAGTTGTGGGAGCTGTCCATTACTTTTGGCCACCTATACCCTGCTTCAGGACCCCTCCTGCTCCTGCCAAGTGCTGCCTCTGGGTCCTGCCACCAGTGTGCAGTCATTGCCAGGTAGGCATTCCGTGCATTCTTAAAGTGGACAGGGCCCCCCCAGCCCCTGCCAGCTGCTCCCCCACCTGCTCCTTTAAAGCCCTGTACAGATGTGGCACCACACTCTGACTCAGGATGGAGCAGAAAGGCAGCTTAAACTGGGAGGCCAGGAATCCAATCAGCTGATGGAAGCCCTTGTCCTCTACAATTGAGAAGGGCTGCCCATCCAGCGCAATCATCTCGGTCAACAGGTGCAAGGGATGGGCGAGTTCGGAGTTCGGACCGAACTCAACCAGTTTGGTCAACCGAACTTCCAAACCGAACTCGATTTTCGAACCAAACCAAACCGAATTTCTGAACTCGGCTCTCTTCGCCCATCCCTAAAAGATAATATTCCATTTAGTTCAATGGGGTTTGAATTTCCGAAATTTGTTCGGAAGTTCGGAATTTGGACCGAACTCGAATATTTCGGACTAATGAACCGAACATCTGAACTGAACCAAATTTCCAAACTGAACCAAACCAAACCGAATTTCCAAACTCAGTTCTGTTCGCCCATTCCTAACAGGTGCTTGGCTTTCTCTTGAAAGAAGCCACACCGCCCTCCATCACCCAATGGCCTTGGCAGCTTTCCCCACCCCAGTTCCTCCAAAGTGGACTGGCACTACTGGCGAGGCTCCTGCTGCTGTTCTGCCCCCATACTGCTCCTGCTGCTAGAGGCAGCAGCAGTTGGTGTAGGATGCTTGCTCGCTGAAGGAGGTGGGTGACTGGCCGCTGCAGTCAGGAACCCGCTGGCATCCACTTCCCCTGCCTTCCCGCTTAGCAGAAGAGCACTGTGGCATGACTTCAGGTGCTTCACTATGGCAATTGTCCCAAGGTTGGGGAGCACCTGCCCACGCTTCACCAGCTTATTGCACAAAGTGCACTGCACCTCCCTGGGATCATCTGCCCGCACCAGCTTAAAATATTCCCAGATAGAGGATTTTTTTTCCCCCTCCTGCCTTCTGGCCTGCGCCAGGTGACGCACTGCTGCTTCCAGTGTTGCTGGGACGGGCAGAACTTGGTGGCGATGATGACATAGCTCTGGGAGTAGGGACAGCCATTGCCCCAGATCCAGACACCTCCTCTGTGGCACTAGTGTCAAGTTCTTCCTCACTGTTCCCAATCACGGTGATGTCCCATGAAGGGGAGTACTGGGACCCTGAGGTTTGACTGCCCGTGCCCGCCATGCTGCTGGCACTCTCCCTGTGCCTTCCTCTATAACTGCTAGTACTGCTGCTGTTGCTGCTACTCCTCTCCATACTGCCATTGCCTGGGGATCGGGCCCTGCCTCTAGCAGCTGAGGTGGGATCCACCAGCTCTGGACTGCTGGGGATCGCCTCAACAGTGGGGGACACTGGTGGCCCTGGAGGAACATTGGAAGCATCAGCACCTGCTTCAGCAGTCACAGCAGAGACAGCCGCAGTTTCATGTACTGCAGGCCTTCCAGTGCCATGCGTGGCAGTGGAGGAGGGCACTGCCAGGAGGAGACGCTGAGCCACTGAATTCTGTTGCCCTAAAATAGGCCTGCTGCGTTTGGGGCATGGTGATGTGCTCAGGCTACTTCTGCTGCCTGCTGCCACTCCCCTGGCATGACCCCTACCGCCTCTGGCACATGCCCCATTGCCTCCCCTATGGGCAACAGACCAGCCTCTCCTTCCCTTCTCCATTTCTCCCTCCAAAATAATGTGGTTTTATTTTTTTATTTAAATTTTTTATCTAATAGATAGATAGATAGATAGATAGATAGATAGATAGATAGATCTTCATTAAATCTAATTGCTATTAACTATTCTATATGCTATGAACTAAATGGATTATCTAATAAGTATAAAGGCCTACTTCCACAATCACTACTAAATCTGTAAACACTACCTCTATCTCAGCTAACTCCTACAACGATCTACTATCTCTAATCTAATCATATATATATATATGGGATGGGGGGGGGAACACAAAGAACACAGAGAGGGGTCCAAAACTGAAATGAAACCTAAATCAATTGAATGCTACTCAAAATGAATAAAAAAACAGGGGAAGGGAATCAGGGATGGAATATATAAGGAGGGAGAGGGAAAGGATTCAATGGAGGGGGTAGGGAGGAAGGAAGATTGAACACAGGGAACACAGGGAACACAGGGAGGAATAAAAACAAAAAATAACACCTAAATCTATCTAATCTAATCTAAATAAATGATATTATGGAGATAGGTGGGTTGGATGGGTGAAATAGGAGGAGGATTGCAATTAGGAATGGGTGAACAGAATGCGGTTTGGATGTTCAGTCGTTCGGTTCGAAACCCAAGTTCGGGTTTGATGGTTCGGTTCAGCCGAGTTCGGTTTGGCCGAACTTGGCCGAACAGTCAAAAATAGCACTATCGAAAACGAAAATGAAAAAAACCCGAAAACAAAACTTATCCGAAAACGAAACTTAATATTTTTTTTGCCCTGAAAAGACATTTTCCTGCCCCTGAACTCATCTGAACTCATCCGAACACAACCAAACTGTTTGGTCATTCGAGAGTTCAGTTTGGACGTTCGGTTTGGACGTCCGAGCAGACCAAGTTCGGTCCGAACTCCGAACATCTGAACCGCGTTCGCCCATCCCTTATTGCAATGGATTGAGGAGAACAAAACTACTGGGAGAGGGAGCCTTCCGAAATGCCTGCTGTTCAGGAACAGTGACTAGCTCAGAAGGTGTTGGCAGGGGGGAGGCCAATGAGTTTTGTTACTTGCTACGCCCGCCTCACCACAAATCCCATTGACTCCATGCAGTCTAGCCCGTGTCCCTCACAGACTGCGAAGCCAGTGGTCTGAGGAGAAAAGGGATGGTGATTGGGCAGGCTGGATGCTACTCCAAGTCTCTCCACCCCTGCTGCCTGGAAGTCTGCTCCTCAGCTGACTCCCCCTCCCTGTCACATTTTGCCTTCCAGTGACACGTTTTTACCACCCGAACTTATCCAAACTTGATCCGAACCGACCAAACAGTTCTGTTGTTTCGAAGTTCGGAATCAAGTTCAGTTCGGTTCAGTCAGTTTGGGTTCGGGTTCGGTCATCCGAACAGGCCGAGTTAGGGCCGAACTCCAAACGTCCGAACCGCATTCCCCCATCCCAAGAAAATATAAACTTCTGCCAAACTGCACAGCCCCCACCATGGCTAGATCTTCTGTGGCTCATAGGCTGGCTCAATGCATGAGACTGTGCTGTAGTCTTCAGTCTCACTGCAAGTGCTCAAAAAAGCAGAACTCTGTGCCTACTATTCTCTACATATGCCCCCACAGATTTTGGCATGCCAATGACTGAAGCCTGTGCCTGTGCCAGTGCCTCTGGCACTTCCTCCTCCTCTGCTCTGCCCACCTCCTCCTGTCTTCTTCACTCTCTCTACAAATGCTCCAAAAAGCAGATGTCTGCATCTAGCAAAATTTTATAGTTTAAACAGAAGCAATACCTGCAAGTAATTTAAGGAAATTTACAAATCCTGTAGGAGTTACACACAGTTGACGTCAGCCCTGTTGAAGGCATGGTTGTAAAGTTCAGCAGTCAATCATTGTTGACATGCGCTCTGAGAAGAGCAAGGCATTTGATCCCAAGAGTCGGGAGCTAGGCTGTGCTGCTGTAAGCTCCATAAAGAGAGAGGCAACACTTTAATTGGAGTCAAGCTCTGCCATCATGATCTTCATAAAGAGCAAGGCAATATATCAACAGGAGCCAAGCTGTGCTGTCATGAGCTCTGTAAAGAAAAAGGTAACATTTCCGTGGGAGCTTGCCATCAGTGTCGCTACCATCACACAGGTTTTCCATCAGGAGTTAATAACGCTACAGTTGGTCAAGATCTAAGTTCTGTTGGGGCTATTTCGTTCCTTAATTCTATTCCCTTAGGAGTCTACTACTTGTATAGCCATGTTTAGGACTATAGTCCTGATGGCTGAGAGTTATACTCAGTGACAGGCTTACTTTAAGAGTGAGGTTAATGATTGTAAACAGGAACTTTAAACTTTAAAACTTATTCTTTGGAACCTGGAATTCTATTGTTAAGATATTATATATTGTGATAGTAAATAGGTTTGTGCTGTGTCTCTCTGTATGTGCAGTTTTAGGTGTTGGTTGGGTAGACCAGGGCTAGCCTTTGGTTTTCGGCCATATTTTCCAGTTATTATTTAATATATTTGATGTGGGCTGGAAAGCCTGGTGATTAACAGAGGTTAGGAACCCTGGGCTGTAACGATTAACACTCACCTTGTGGGGTTTTAATTTGCCCAGAGGATTTGGCCAGAAGGTGAGATATGGCTTCTAAACTTAAGAGACCACGGTTGCTTAAATTACAATGCTCACCCCCAGATAAACAGAGAAAGTTGAAAAAATATTTCCGTACTGCTAATGGGCAGGAGAAAGGAAACCAGATGTATGGATGTTCTGTATCTAACCCCTTTACCTTACTAGAAATACCAGATAAGGAGGAAGTCTGTCAAGAGGTATACCATTCACCTTGGAATTTGGACATTAGGGAAATGGAGTCTCTAGTAGACCATTCCTTTACAGTAGTAAATGCTATTCTGGCAGAGCATGTACAATTGACCATGCAAACATTTAGCTATATATTTGATCAATTAAATCACATCAATGAGAAATTGAATGGGGCATTGTGTATCCCAGATAAGGGGAATTTTCAATTACTGCCACAGCTTTCAGCAGCAGCACATGCTGATGAAAAGGGGTGGAAAGAGCTTAATGGATTAAGTTTGGAAACGGTTTTGCCAGATAACAATATAGTAACACATAATTCTGAAGAAACTTCTTTTAAATTAGTAACTGATAAAATTGCTATAATGGCTATGCCTCTAGCCAATAGGATGATTCCGCCATGGGAAACTCCCTTGGATGTGGCAGAGCATATTAGATTGTTATTTTGATTGCCAATTACTAGGAAGGATATTAAATCGGTGGCTCTCCTTCCTACAGTGCCGGGTAGAAGGAATGTACTAATACACTTCAACTCTGAATTTTATGTTAAAAGGCTGCTACAGGGAAAGGATTTCCAAGAGAAGAAAGCCATTTACGTGGCCGAGGTATTTGCAAGGGATAAGCATAGTAGTAGTCCCCTGATAATTAACAACCCCTTGAAAAGAGGACATATAGAATATCCAGCAGGGAGAATTGAACAAGGCACAGAGATGCCTTTGATAGATATATCAGGATGTGAAGATATGGAAGTACTGGAAGTCAGAGACCCTGGAATTAAAGGGAATGTGAAAAATATAAGGGATGAAAAAAGACACCCCTTGGGGCAAAGAATTTTTTTATACAAGATGGGGAACCTTTATGATTATTTGAGAGATGAACATTGGAAGATATTTTTCTTAATAATAAAAATGATATAAATAGTAACAAAAAATCTAAGAAGGAAATAAAAATAAGAACAAGCTCCTTAAGGAAAAGACCAAATATAGAAGATCAAAAGGGAAGAAATCTGTTTAATGATAAAAATGCCCCTATAAGGCAAAAAAGAAGGTTGCCCTAAGGCAACTGACGTATGAAGTATGTAAGTTACCAGTATAGGGGAAGGGGGTCACAGGGAGATAGGGAGACAAGGGAGACCGTCCATGGATATGATAAGGGAGACAAGGTAGTGATTAGATCTAACCCCTCTATATCTACAGGGGGTCTCGCGATCGAGATATTAGAAGAGGAAGGAAATGTGAAGGATGCAGTTCTTGACTTCTTGTTTGGTGCTGAGGAAAGAATTATGGATGAATGTGAACAAGGAGGAGGTGCAGTGCACTGTGTGTAATAAGTTGGTGAAGCGTGGGCAGGTGCTCACCAACCTTGGGACAACTGCCATGGTGAGGCACCTGAAATCATGCCACAGTGCTCTGCTGCTAAAGGGGAAGGCAGGGAAAGTGGATGTCAGCGGGTTCCTGACTGCAGCGGCCAGTCGCTCGCCTCCTTCAGCGGGCAAGCGTCCTGCACCAACTGCTGCCTCTAGCAGCAGGAGCAGTATTCCTGCTGGGGGGAAGAACAGCAGCAGGAGCCTCGTCAGTAGCGCCTTCCTGCCCTGAGGAATTGTGTCCCTCAGGGCAGGAAGCAGGCCGATGAGGTGCTTGATCTGACGCAGAAGCTGAAGGCAGGGCTGGGGGCATGTTTTGACGAACTCCTGCGGCGGGAGGAATATGTCCTGGCAACAATTCTGGACCTCAGGGTCAAGGGCAGCTTGACATGCCAGACAACACTCTATGGCCACTAGAAGGGTGAGCTGGTGGAGAGGGTCCGGCAGGCAGAGCGGGCTATGCAGCAGGATGCCCCTGGGGATGGTGGGAGTGGGAGAAGCCACCCCTGTCAGCCAGCTGGGTGTATTCCTGCCCCCAGCCTTAACGGTAGCAGCAGCAGCAGCAGCAGAAGCAGCATCATCAGCAGCAGCAGCAGCACCCCTATTGGCAGCATCAGCATCAGCATCAGCACCCCTATTGGCAGCAGCAGCAGAAGCTGCTCGGCCTATGTGCAGGCCCCCTGGGGAGCATGGGGTCCTCCACAATAGGGCAGGCAGTGTGTCTGAGGGCAGTGGTGGAGGTGGTGCCCAGGCTACCAGAGGGAGTACGATGGTGCCGCAGCAGCTGTGGAGACCTACCTGGAGGAGGAACCATGCATCGATCCCAGCAGTGATCCCTTGGCCTACTGGGCCAGCAAGGCCAACATGTGGCCAGCCCTGTTGAAAGTGGCCAAGGGTATCCTGTTCTGCCCACCGAGTGTCCCCAGAGAGCGGGTGTTCTCCATGGCGGGGGACATTTGCTCCCCATACCTCCTGAGACTGGGGGCCAAGTTGGTGGAGCAGTTGTTGTTCACCAAGGTGAACCTTCCGCTGCTGGGATTCCCTGAGCTTCCCCTGGAAAAGGATTGATGGTGCAGTGACACACGCGATCCCATGCCAGGGGCAGTCTTGGGACGCGGCTCCCCCTCAATCTGGGCTAGGGCTACTGCTGCTGTGCTGCTGAGGTGCTGTCCCTCCCTCCCAATGCCCGGTGCCCTCTCTCTCTCTCTCTCTCTCTCTCTCCCCCGGGCTGCGTTGCAGGAGGGGCGGGATATAAATGTGTTTAAATAAAAATAAATTTCTCTCTCTCTCTCTCTCATACTAGATGGCCTCGGCCGGCTTATCTGACTGATCGCATGATGCAGGGTGAGATTTTGGGAAACAAACTGTAAGCCTGCCAGTGGACCTATGGCTAGATGATCTCAGCCCGCCTATCTGACTGGCTCTCTCTCTTGCGCGCTGCAGTCTTTGCCAGCCTATCTGATGCCCTGCCAAGGTCCCAGCCCGCCTTTCTGCCTCTCATGCTATGCTGTCTCTCTGCCCACCCAGGTTGCTGCCAAGCTCAAAGCCTGCCTCAGCCCGCCTTTCTGCCTCTTGTGCCAAGGTGCCTGTCTGCCCGCCCAGGTTGCCTAGCTCAAAGCCTGCCTCAGCCTGCCTTTCTGCCTCTCATGCCACATTGCCTGTCTGCCCGTCCATGTTGCTGCCAAGCTCAAATCCTGCCTCAGTCCACCTGCCTATCTCTCATGCCAAGGTGCCTGTCTGCCTCCCCTGTCAACCCTGGGTAATGTGCCCCACTTGCCTCGTAATCCCACTGCTTCTGTCTGATGGTTCATGGCAAAAGAGAGAGAGAGTCTCCCAACTGCTAGAAGGAGAGTCAGACGTGATCCCACCCATGCTGTCACTTGCACTATATGGCCAGAGAGAAAAAAGGGGTGGGGGGAGAGAGAGAGAGAGAGAGAGAGAGAGAGAGAGAGAGAGAGAGAGAGAGAGGCTCCCCGCTAGAACGAGAGAGATGGGGTGGAGGGGGAGACATCATGTATCCAGCTCAAGCTGCCTGCCACCTGCCAGAACCATTGAGAGCTCTCCTCTCATCTGTGCCCACATCCACCAGCAAACCTACCAGAATGAGATGGAAATAACAACACACAACGTATTATATGTGCCTGCCTGCCTGTGTGCATTCATGTATCTACTACCGCCTATCGTATGATTGAATGAAATGTTCCCAACCCTGCACTAATTCTAGGAACATCATTCAACTCCTATTGGCTGTCATCCCACTGTACCTGAATCAGTCATGCCCGCCCTTTCCAGGAACCATCAACGAGATTCTTGGACCATCAGTCCAGTCACTCGGGTCTGTCATTCCATTCCACTGCATCCAGAAGCCCAGTGCCCGCATGCCAGCCTGCCCCCCCAGCCTACTCCTCAGCACCCACCCACAGATCCCCGCTGAAGCTGCTAAAAAAAAGCCCCTCTGACCACTAGCACCTGATGCCTGCTGCCAAGGAGCCTCTATCTCTTTCTCTCTGGCACACCCACACAGACACAAGCCCTGCCCTTCCTGGCAGGTGTCTGCAAGTTGAGACCCTGCTGCCGGCACATCTTTGGGTTAATACCTTACCTACACTACATGTAGTGCCATGTGCTTCTGGTAGGGATCGACAAGCTCGATGAGATTCTGCCAGCTGCCTGAACTTCAGCATAGAGGGATAAAAGATTGGCCAGTTCAAACAAAGCTCGTAACTACACATAGAAATTTTATTAAAAATTTTTAAACAACAAGAACAACAAATTAAGGGGTCTACTCTTTGGACCTGTTCCCCAGAACTTGGGGGAAAGGCAAAAGGGGTGCATGGGACCTAGGGGCGGGACCCTGTGCATTTGGTAGCCATGTTGTCCGGCAAAGTCCACAGCCCCTGCCATGGCCGCCTGCCACCTGGAGACCGACTGGTGGTAGAGTTCCAGGTCGGCCATCTTGGCAGAGACATACTGGCAGTACACTTCCATCTTCTGTTTCTCTACCTTGACCTCCTGGAATTTTTCTACCAGCTGGTTCTCCATACTGACTGCTTGCAGCCGTAGCCTGTCCATAAGTCCCTGGTAGGCCTCTCCACTTCAGCCCGAAAGGCCCTTGCCACTGAAGACTCCTCCTGGGGGGGACTCCTCAGCAGAGCTGGAGGAGGGGGAAGGGCTTTGATGGCATTGCTTCTGGCATGCCTTCCCCCCTTCTTCTGGCGATGATGCTCCACAGCCACACCAGAGTCCTGCTGCCTCACCGTCTTCTCTTGGACTTTCTCTACATGTGCGATGAGCCCCAATGTTGTCCCCTTGCTGGCCCTTTTAAATCTTTTGCCGCATACCTAAAGAACATAAAAAGATAGGAACATAAGTGCCCTACTGCTGCATTTTGCCTCAGTTTCTTCAAAGGGAATTTGCGCTTAGTGGTCCAGGCCTGACATGATCTGGTCTGGATATAGGGTGCTCTTTTCCAATATGTGGAAACTCAGTTAACACTATGCTAATAAGTCAGCTGCTCAGCAAAGTATTGTAAAGACAATTCATTTATAAATGAAGCTATGAGACGTAAGAATATTATAAATATGAAGCAATAGTTTACTTAAGTTCAAATAAAGACATAGTACAAAAGAAACAGTGTCAGTTAAAATACATGGTTTAACAGGATATTTCTGTTCAAGGAACAGCTCTGTTACAAGTTCAAAGATCTTAACATCTATAAGATATAACATATGCTTTAAGTATTATTGCTATGGTTGACTCAATGCATCATATTACCCAGTCTTTTCTCCCATACTGCCATATAGGTGTGAGAAAAGCTCCAAGAAAGGAACTGTTTCTGAAAAATCAATTTCTCCTCTCCCTTCTTATAGAATGAAAATTGCTTGGAAGACAGTTAAAAATGACATCAGGTTAAAACTGCTAACAGGAAGCTTTCTCAAAGTACATAGTAAGAAGCCTGTTAATACATACTAAAACAGGTGTCTATCATCTAAGATAGGATTAACAATGAGTAAACTCCAAACAAACAAGGCCTCTTCCTGCCCTGCTTGGGAGTCACATATCTTGAGACTGGTCAACAGAAAATGTTGATTTCTTTAAGAGACAGACTGGCTAAGTACATCTCCTATTCCAGTATACAGACTGATTACATCTCCTATTCCAGTATCTGGTCAAAAGTTAAGTAGACAGGTCTTATACAGTATGCTTATCATACCACCACCAGACATTGGACCTCGCTGTCTGGCAGTGGCATTGGTGACCTCCGCCTCAATAGTATCCTGCATGTGGCGGTGGCACCAGTGCCATGGGCGGCATCATTACCCTCTCTGAAACAGGAACACATAAACAAAACCTAAGTAATATCATGAATTTATGATGATACCTCTAGTTCTTCCTTGGGGTGCTAGGGATGGCAATGGGAGACGGTGACCCTGGCTGGCATGTGCAAATCCAAAAGACCCTGGCTGACACGTGCAAATCCTGCCCTTATTTGGGTGCTAGGGAGGGATGGCAATGGAGAGACTCTGGCTGGCATGTGTAAATCCTGCCCTCCTTGGGGCGCTAGGGATGGCAATGAGAGACCCTTGCTAGGGATGGCTGGCATGTGTTTGGGTGGGTGCTTCCTTCATCTCATGCCTGACTTCTGGAAGAGCCCCACACACCCGCTCTCTCTGTGGCAGACATCCGCTGCCACCTGCTTATGCCCACTGTTTGTGCCTGACTGCCCACCACCAACCCACTCACCCACCAGCACGCCAGTGAGCTCGCTCTAAAGGACAGTATTTTCTTGTCCTCAAAGTAAAAATAAAGTTTACAAACTTGGCAGCACCTACTGTGCCTGGCTCTTGCTCCTCTGATGAGGAGCTGGTGACCTCCACCACTGAAGGTCCAGCAGCAGCAACCTCAGGCTCTTCCTCCTCCACTGGCTTCATCACCTTGGCCTTCCTCCAGTCAGCTTCACCCTCTTGATTTTTTTTTTCAAACACACACACAAACAGCCAAACAAACACATTCACCAACCAGTCAAAACAACACAGTCAAACCAACACACAGTCCAACACAGCCAAAACACACCAAACAAAACCAAACAGCCAGTCAGCCAGCCACAACACACATGCTCTCTCTCCACACAAGCTCTGCATGCGCTCGAATTTCCGGTTTCCGGTTTCTGACATGATCATGAGATACCTAGACCAAAACTGATTTCTGAACGGCTGAACCGAATCGACCGCCACTGAATCGAACAACTGAACCCAAACCCGACCCCCAGACCAAATGACCGAACCCGAACTCGGCTCCTGAACCGAATGACCGAATGACCGAACAACCGAACCGTGATCTGTTCACACATCCCTAGAAAATAATGCTCTGGTATTACATTGCTCCTTTTTAGAACTGGCTATCCATGTTCAACTTTTTAATGTGTATATTCCTCCCTTGAGTGGTGGGAGTAATAGGTGGTATAGCTTTGAAAAAATTCTCATAGAATTGAGGGAAACAACTCACGATGAATATATGTTATTTCTGGGGGACTTCAATGCAAGACTAGGTAAAGATGATGTTTCCATTTGGAAAGCGATTAATATGTTAAACCCAGAAGATAAATAAGTAGACAGGAACAGAAATAGGTTATCCAAAGACCCTATAGTAAATAAAGCTGGTAAAACCTTTTATAGGTTAATAATAGAAAATGAGTTGTATATCTTAAATGGAAATTGTCAGAGGGATATTCCTGGGGAAATAACCTTCCTAAGTACATGTAAGGGTAGTGTGGTTGACTTTGGTATAGTAAATTTAACGCTTCTTCAATGGGTCACGGATTTTCAAGTAGAACAAAGAACAGAAAGCGATCATTATCCTATACTGGTATTTCTGGAGGTTTCTGGGTTATTTAAGCCAATATCAACAATAAATATTGCTGGAGAAATAGAGCAGACAGAATCTTGCAGAATTCGGTGGACAAAAGGAATAGATCATACTATATCTAGGGGTGGAAATATCGGTATCGGATAAATTCGATACACCCAATAATCAGGTGTAACGGATTATATCAGATAATCCGATATTCACCGGTATCGGAATACCAGATTTTTAACATTGGCCGCTTTACCGTTTTTTTTTAACATTGCGGCCATTGAAATAAATGGCCGCAATGTAAAAAAACGGGTAAACCGGCCAATGTTAAAAATCCAGTATGCCGATACCGGTAAATCTGATACCGGGGAGATCTGATACCGGTAAATCCAATATCCAGTATTCTCCCTGGTGTCCCACACTTAATATCCACTATACTTACCTCTTTTCCTGCAATTCATTTACAAGGTAAAATAATTAGAACACAAAATGGAGACAATAAATGCAATGAATGAGCTATTTTCTATTCTCAAACTGGCTCTTACAAAAGAAAAACTGCCCTTATAAAAAGGGTGTTTATATTAATGGCTGGTGGAATATGGAATGCAGGAGGAAGCAAGTGATTCTTAGACAGGCGGCAAGAAACCTTAAGCAGAATTTAGAAGGGGATGCACTGGCAAATTATAGACAAAAATGCAAAGAGTATAAGTTATTACTGCAATTGAAGAAACAGGAATATTATAAACAGCAATAGATCTTGCTACGGAATGTGCTGGTGGTCCATGACAACAAGGAATTTTGGAAAAGGATTAATAGCTTGCAAAGAGGAGGAAGCACATTTTTAGATCAAAAAATAACAGCAACTATATGGGAAAGGCAATTTTAAAAGATTTTTAATTCCAGAACCTGCTTATTAGTAGATAAAGGTGATTCAATTCTCCATGAATGGGAACCGGTCAAACCTGAGAAAATTAAAGAAGTAATAATGGGTATTTTCAGATGTTACGGGCGGCCGGTTCCCGGCTTGCGGGACCTGAGGGCATCCCTCAGGTCCCGCAAGCACCCGGGGTGTGTGTGCAGTCGGTGCCAGGGCCGGCGGGTGAGGGCCGCCAGCAGCACATGGGTAGGTTGGAAGGCCACACCGAGCACCCCACCCAGCCATGGGGATGGAGGGGGCCCAGGAGCACGGGCAGGGGCAGCAGCGAGCAGCGTGGCAGGCGGGAGCTCACCGAGGCGGGGTCCGCATGTCGGGAGCAGCCAGCGGGGACCAGGGCCCCCCCCGGACCGGGGCGGGAGCCCACACGGGGGCACCACACTGGGGGGGCCAGGGAGGCGATGCAGGGGTCACAGGCCGCCGCTGGGGGCCCCGGAGGCCCCAGAGCCCAGGTGCCCTGCCCGGTGGACCAGGTGGGGCCAGTGCAGCATGCCCCGGCGGTACCCCTGCGCGGACATGTAGTGGGCGATCAGGTAGTAGGCCTCGAAGGGATCGAGCATGGTGAGAGCCAGCTGCACGTCCACACGCACCCACACCGCCAACAGGGACGACATCTCCACCGCGGATGGCTCCGGCACACAGCAGGCAGCAGAAGGGGGCCACGGAAGATGCCCCAGCTCCAGAAGCCGTTGGAACACCGCCCCACGGGTGCGCTGGTACCCACGGGCCCCGTGAACACAGGAAAAGTAAGTCACGGCCAAGGCAGGCCCACCCTCGGCCAGGCACTCTGTGTAGGCGCCCAGACCACACACCACCAGCGCAGACACAGTCTCCGAGGCGCTCCAGGGCACATAGGCGCACAGCACCTCCGGGATGCGCCCCTCAGGGAAACGAGCCAGCCCCAGGGCCTCCGCATGCAGCCGGCAATCACGAGCGCTCGCCACATGGCCAAAGTAACGGAGGCCAGAGCTCAGGCTCTC
>QEPC01002186.1:502073-557859 GCA_003113815.1 Sphenodon punctatus | reverse complement strand
TTTGACCACGCTTCCCGGGACCTTCCCCCGGCTAGCCCGGGAAGCGTGGTTGAAACTGACCCCATGTGGGTATTGAGCGTGATGAACATCTGGCGCGCGCCGTTCAGACGTTCAGGGCCCTTTGGCCCCACGGGGGGGTTGAGCGTGGTTCAGTGTGGTTGAGCGTGATCTCATAACGTCTGAAATCACCCAATATCTCTAAAAATGGGAAGGCTCCAGGAGGAGATTTCGTTCTGGCAAACATTTTTAAATTGTGTCCAGAATGGTGGATTGGAGTTCTAGCCACACTGTTTATGCTCATAAATGATTCTGGTATAGTACCCAATGAATGGAGGGTTGGAGTTGTGGTCCCTATATTCAAGAAGGGAGACAGGCAAGATCCAAAAAATTACAGGCCAATTACTTTATTACCAATAATGTCGAAGATCTACACAAAGCTGCTACAGGTTAGATTGCAGGCGTGCAAGTGGAAAAATAGTAGCTGAAGAACAGGCCGGTTTTCGCCCACAGAAAAGTACATTGGGCCATTGCTTTGTCCTTGCACATATAATAGGTAAATATAGGTCTAAGGAATTAAAACTCCATGTGGTCTTTGTTGATTTTTCTTCTGCTTTTGTTTTAATAAATAGGGAAATATTATGGAAGAAGTTGGAACAGTTGTCGATAGATAGGAGATTGTTGATACTGATTCAAAGTTTGTATACGGATACCTCAGTGCAGGTCTGAATAAACAGCAAAGGAACACTTACTGATCAAATACCTACCTTCAGAGGAGTGAGGCAAGCGTGCTTATGAACCCTAGGGCTATTCAACCTTTATGTCAATGATTTGATTTTGAAATTCAGGAAGGGTGGAGATTATATGGCAACAAAAATAGGATACTCAAGATGTTAGATGCTTATTTATGTGGATTTATGTGGATGATACCATTCTTTTATCTACATCGGCTTTGGGGCTGCGCAGATTGTTGACTGATTTCGGTGAAGAATGTAAAAAATATGAACTTATAATAAACACTGATAAAACTAAAATAATGGTCTGCGAGCAGAAACTTAAGCCCCCAAAATGGTATTTAAATGGAAGGAGAGTTGAACAAGTAAAACCGTTTAAATATTTAGGTATAAAGTTTGCGTATAATGGCTCCTGGAGGCCACATGTTCAATCACTCAAACAAGTCGTAAATGTAGAAAGTAATGCAATCTGTAGACTTTTTAAATCTAGAGGAGGGTGCCATGTTAGTTCAGCACTTAACGCTTTTGAGTTGAAAGTAATTTCCAAGATTAGATATGGGGCCCTTATTTGGGGCCATGAAGCTGTAGTTCAGAAAGTGCTAGAACCTGTGTTAAATCATTTCTTACGTACAATTCTTTGGGTTCCTAGATGTGTCCTGTCAGCCATTCTGAAATTAGAAATGGGGATGAAATTATTGGATTATGGATTATTGGAAATTATTGGATTTTGGCTAATTGCTATTATAAAGATGAAAGATTTGACAGAAAGTTCACTTCCTAAATTATGTTTAGAAGAAAAGAACAAATTAGTTGGTAAAGATCCATGGTGTAGAGCGGTAAATCAGGCATTACATAGGCTGGATTTTTCAATTACCTTTCTGCTGGATTTTTCAACAAAGGAGGCGTGTAGAATCCTTAAAAAACGGATAGTTGACATGGACAGCCAGGTTTTAGGGCACAGGCTATGGTATCAAAGATATCTCCCAGATACAAAATGCTATTTCCTAGATCTGGAGACTGTGCATATTTGGATTATGATATTCCGCATGATCATAAAAAAGCATTCACGGCCATGCGTTTCCAGACACTACGTTCATCCTACCTACAGAAGGTAGGATAAGGGGTATCCCTTATAGTGACAGGATGAGGATATGTATTTGTTGTGAACGAATGGTGGACCATCTCCTGCATGTTTTGTTTACTTGTCCCCAATATGAAAAATATAGAAAAAGGCTATATAGAAATACTAATTTACCTAAAGAGGCATCGGAGTCTAGACAAATGATCTACCTTTTGGTAGATAAACACAAAATAGTTACGCAGGAAATGTCTCTTTTCGGGTACTTGATAAGAAAGGAGAGAGAGCATCTTATTAGACAGTTGATACCTAATTTGGGAGAGTAAAAAGAGAACTCTGTACGTTAGTCTGTTATTGCTGTTTTGGTTTGCTTTGATGGGATAGGGGAGTCATTGGCCCTTTTATATGTTACTTTGTTATTCTTGTAAGTTTGTATTGTATTTGGTTATGACAATTTTATGAATTTATTGTAATGTTGTTTTGTATTTCTCATTTGATTGTTTGTCATGGCCATTCGGCCAGTACAATAAAGATATTATTATAATGTCCTTCTTAAACTGGGGAAAGTACTCCAGATGAGGTCTGGCCAGCACAAAATAGAATTATTACTTCTCATGACTTGGAAATGTTGCTTCTGTTAATGCAGCCTAATATTGCACTGTCTGGTCTTTTTTTAATGGCTGCATCACACTACTGACTCATATTCAGTTTGTGATCAACTACAATCCCCAGATCTCTTTCACATGTATTGCTGCCAAACCAGGCATCCCCTAGGGATGAGCATTCATTTTAGTTAATATTAATAACTAAAACAAAAAATCATTTTTGTTTTAGTTATTACAATAACTAAAACAAATGGGTTAATAACTAAAATGAATAAATTTTAGTATTAATTGTTAGGTCTGCTCTGCTGCATGCAGGGCTAGAACACATACCATGGCTCCAGCTTGTCTTTGACTTGCTGTAAACAAGAGTTGAGAAGGGGGTCAGAACCGAGTGGGAATCATGAGTGACTTCTGTGTGCAATTGCATACACTCTAACACAGGAGAATACCTCTGCTACATCATTCTTCGGACACACTGTGTAAGCTTTCTGTACCAATCAGGGATTCAGGATGTCTTTGGGGGGAGGTTATGGTGAGTGGTCTTAACCTTCTTCTGAGCTGAGGAACTTTGCCAGTATTAGTTCAGGGTAATTTCAGACATGGCGGGCTCGGAGGCCCACCACGCTGAATCTTGGACTGGATCCATCTCAGATCCCGGTCCAAGTCAGGCCATCCATCCTTTAGACATGCCCGCCTGATCACTACCAGGGATTGGGGAAGGGGCAGGGCTGCGTGGCGCGATGTGTGGCTGCACAGCCCCGCCCCTCTGTGCTCCCTCGGCCGCTCACCCTCAGGGAGACAGGCATGCGCCACAGCCAATCAGGCCGTTGTGCCCGATCCCATATCGTGGTCGGGGCCACGATCCAGGATGGGCCAAACTTAGCACACGTTAATTTTGGCCCATCCTGTATCATGGCCACTCTAACCACTCTAACCATGTATCATGGCCACTCTAACCACTCTAACCACGGTTCTCGACCTCCAGCCGGCCAGAGATCCAGAACCGTGTTTGGATGTTCACAGGAATTCCGCCACCACAGGGAATCCACTGGGATTCCCTGTGGTGAAAGGCATTTTCGTAACGTCTGAAATTACCCTCAGTCTCAGACAGAACACTTGCTGGTTTTTCACAGTCTCTGTGTGGTTGCCCTAACTCAGCCTCACTTAGACAAATTGAGTTATAAAAACAGATTTATTTCTCTGTATCTCTATGTCTCATTCCTTCCCTCCCATTATTACCATTATTATCACTGTTCATTGTCTTTGTCTGTAAACCTTGTCTGTCTGTGACATACATACATGAATTGCTGTTAACATCATAACACTTATATTGCTTATGCTTATAAAATCAGAACCCTTTATCCAATCTTTCTTAAATTTGACACGGATGATTCTGTTGGAGAGGGAAACAGTATGTCCAAATTTTATCTAAATAGGATGGACAACAAAGATGTTACCAAAGGAAATGTGCCCTGAAATGACAAAACTAAAATTTGCCTATAAAATAGGAACGCTTTGTCCAATCTTTATTATATTTGGTAGAGATTATATCTTGGGTGAGGAGAACAATCTATCCAAATTTCACCCAAATTGGTTTGGGGAAGAAATTGTTACAGATGGAAATGTGTCTTCAAACTACAGAATCAAATTACTTATAAAATCAGAATCCTTTTATCCAGTTGTGCTGTAATTTGGTACACATATTACCTTAAATGAAGGAAACAACCTCTACATATGTTTTGCAAATTGGATGAGAAATTAAGAAGTTATGATAAATCATTTCTTTCCCATTGAAACCAATGCAAAATGAAAAAAACCCAAAACTAATGTGAATAATTAAAATAATAACAAACTAATGTGAATTTAAAAATGAAAACAAATATAAAAACAATTCCCCCCCCCCCCACACACACACCCCAATCTTCTAGGGATGTGCGAACGCGGTTCAGATGTTCAGAATTCAGACCGAACTCGGTCTGTTTGGACGTCCGAACCAAACTCAAAAACAGCTGAACAGTTCGGTCATGGTCGGGTGAGTTCGGATGAGTTCAGGGGCGGGAAAAATGTGACTTTAGGTGGGAAAAAAGTGACTGGAAGGGGGAGGCAGCTGAGGAGCAGACTTCCTGGCACCAGGGGTGGAGACCAGGGGTTCTTTCAGGGCCAAATGATACCGATACTGAAAAAATCTTTGAATTCGGTATTGGTATTGGTATCGATAGAGCCATTTTCGAATGTTCGGCCAAGTTTGGCCAAACCGAACTCCGCTGAACCGAACAACCGAACCCAAACTCAGGTTTCGAACCAAACGACTGAACGTCTGAACATCCAAACCACATTCTGTTCACACAGCCCTACTATCTTCCATCCTGTATTTGTACATTTAATTTTTCTTACCTAAATGCAGAAGTTTACATTTATCTCTGTTGAACTGCCAGTGTGCAGGAGGGTGCGGGATATAAATGCCTGTAATAAATAAATAAATAATAAATAAATAAATAAATAAAATAAACTTCATTTTGACAGTTTTGGTCCAATTTTCCAACTTATCAAGATTATTTTGAATTTTAGTTCTGTCTTCTAAGGTGTTAGGTATCCCTGCCAGTTTTATGTCATCTGAAGATTTAATAATTCTTCATTCCCTCTACTCCCTCATCCAAGTCCTATACTGTGAACCTATACTGTGGCTGGCTGTGCGGGCAGCAAAGAAGAGGTTCTTTGCTGCTTTCATAGCATCTGCAAATTTGTGTTCAGCTGAGCTTTTCAGGGGGGATGGGGTGCTGGATAGTCTGGCATCCCTCCGCCTGGAACTGGAATTTTCCAGTGCTTGTTATGACATGTTTGTTGACTTTTTCTTGGATAAAATCACTTGGATTTGCCATTATTTCAATGCCGCATTTATGGCAGTGGGAGAACCAGAGGTAACGGAAGCCCCACCTTGTCTTCTTTTATGGGATCAGTTTCAGTGGGTGTTTCCCACTGATGTGGAGGATGTCCTTGGTTCTGTTAGAGCCATTTATTGTGAACTTGATCCATGCCCATCCTGGCCAGCTGAGAGATGTTGGGGCCGGTGCTGGATGGAATAGTCAATGCCTCCCTTAGGGAGGGCAGAGTGCTGATCTGCCTCAAGGATGTGGTAGTGTAGACTCTGCTCAAGAAACCATCTTTCTAGCTTGACTCCCTGGCCAGCTATCAGTCAGTCCCGCAAGTTTCTATCCTGTCCCCTCTCCTGTTCAATGTGTATATGCAACCTTTGGGCGAAGTGGTAAGGGGGTTTGGTGTGCGGTTTGGTGTATGGTGTCATCAGTATGCTGGTGTATGGTGATGACACCCAACTTTATATCTCTATTTCAGTTGATCCAGGCTGACAGTCTCAGTGCTTACCCAGTGTCTGACAGCTATGAGGGACTGGATGAGGATGAGCTGTCTGAAACTGAATCCCAACAAGGCAGAGGTGATGCTGGTGGGAGGGACTGAGGGAGTGGTGGCTCCCATCATTGACAGGGTCTGTCCTCCATTGGTCCCTCAGTTTTGAAGTCTGGGGGTGCTCCTAGATTCACAGCTCTGCCTGGATGTCCAGGTGGTGGCTGTGGTGAGTGGAGTATTCTGGCAATTACATCTGGTGTGACAGCTTCAGCTGTATGGCTAAGACTCCAACCTACCCACCATCATCCATGTTTTCATCACCTCAAAACTGGACTACTGCAATGTGCTCTACATGGGTCTACCCTTGGTGGCGGTCCGGAGACTTCAGCTGGTTCAGAACACAGTGGTCAACCTCCTTACAGGGACGGGTTTCTGCGTACACATTACACCAGTGCTCCTGTCTCTGCATTGGCTACCTATAGTCTTCCGGGCCCAATTCAAGGTGTTGGTTTTGACCTATAGAGTCCTATACAGTCAGGGCTCTACTTATCTGTGGGTTCACCTCATCCCCCAGGTCCTGGATCGGCCCCTGCAGACACCTGGAAGTACCCTCCTTGCGGTTCCATGAGTATTTCAGGTGGCAATGATGAGGAGGACATTTATCGTGGCTGCACTGAGGCTGTGGAACTCCCTCCTGATGGAGATCCACTTGGCCTCAAACCTTCCCTCTTTCCTTAGACAGTGGAAGACCTCGCTGCTCCACCAGGCTTTTGGTGAGGAAGATGGGCAATGGCTTGGGGGTTAGGAAGGGGGAGGTAACTATGCTTGGTGTATTTTGTGGTATTTTTATATTGTTATTTGTATTTTGTTCTTATTGATTCTGTTGTATATTTTTTATGTTTTTACAATGTTGTAAGCCGCCCTGAACTGTAGTAGCAGGAGAGGGTAGCTTAGAAATCTAATAAAATAAAATAAATAAAGTCATTTATAAAGATGTTGAACAGTACCAGGCCCAGGACAGAGTCCTGTGGCACCCCACTCGACACCTTATTAATTATTATTATTATTAGTAAGCATTTATATAGCACAAGCAATGTACCTGGTGCTTTACAAAGTAATGGAATAGACATGGTTCTTGCCCTAGGGCTTAAAATCTGAGAGACGGGGGTGGACAGGAGACAAAGGAAGGGGAATAGAGGGAGAGACAAGGGGTGTAACATTCACAAAGATGCTGGGTCCCAGGTGCACATGCTTTGCTACATCGAGAATGATGACTGGTTTGTCCATGTGTCTATTAGTACACAGACCTCAGGTAACAGGTTGTACTGGATGGAAGGTATCAGCAGGAGTTAGGTGAGGGGAGCGAGGAGTCGGGGAGGGCAGAGTGGAAGAGGTGGGTCCTGAGGAGGGATTTGAAGGTACAAAGGGAGGGGGCAAAGTGGATGTGACCAGGGAGGGAGTTTTAGGTGTGTGGGGCAGCTAGGGAGAAGGGACGAAGATGGTTAGGGGAGATGAGGAGGCGTGGGATGCAAGGGCATAGCTAGGGTGGAATGGGGCCCTGGTCAAGAAGTCAAGATGGGTCCCCCTCTTTGTGTCCCACTGGTGGGCCTAGGGGTGCCGCCCAGCTCGGCAGGCCTGGGGATGCTGCTTTCAAACACACAAGACACCTAAAATGCAGCCAGCCTATTAAGCACATTATGCCATGTAAAAAGACATATATATATAACCAGTTCAGTTGTGCCCCCATAATCAATTCACGCTGCTCCCACCCTATAACCAGTTCATTTGTGCCCCCAGGGCAGCATGAATTGATTATATGGGGGGCACAAATGACTATGGGGTGGGCGTTTAAAGACAGTATTCCTTAGCAATAACTTCATTAAGAAGGGTTAGTGAAATAGCAGCCATAATAATGTCAGAACCATATTTGCAGATTTTCCAAGATAGAATAGATATCGCTATTCCTACCTAAGATAGTATAAGTAAGACAGTTGTGAGAATGTGGCCCGTATTACACGGGTCTCTCCCACCCATGACCACACAGATTTCTGCTTGTTCATGGGTTGGGGAGCCCCGTGTGAACAATCCGGTGCCTGTGGTGAGCAGGGGTGCATGCATCCACCTAACAAGCATCTCCACTCACTCATACACTCGTCCCCACACACAGAGCAACCGGAGAAAACGGCGGTTGTTCCATGGGTGCAGATGAGTGGGGGATGAGTGGGGATGCATGTGTGGCCGTGTGCATGCCTTGCCCATACACCAGCATGCCCACGGACCCCCACCTGGTGGAGCCATGTAAAAAGGGCTTGTGAGGAGCCAGTTGAAGAAGTGACAGTTGCTGCCTTGTAAACAAGGTTCTTAGAGATGTCTCCTAACATTCTCACAACACCCACCCTTCCAGCCCCACATGGAATTTTCTTGTATTCCTAGAAAGGGTTGGAAGGAACTGTCATTCTGAGGGGGAGAATGCTTTTTATACTAGAGGAGCTCAAGACCATCATGTGGTCAATTATTTGACTAGGGTAAGCATGCCATGCACAACCCAGTTGTGAGAATGTTGAGAGCTATCTGTTAGCGATACACACGTACACTACACCCGCAAGGGCACCTGGGCTAGTTAAAGGATCCCTCAGGGTCTTATAGTGGCGACGGGAACGAGCTACAAGAGCAGTCCCACACCAAAGATCATAACAGGGACTGGAGATAGCCAAGGTGCCCACTCTAGGACTCTCTCGTACACCCACCCACTCCAGGGAAAAGGCGAGGGAGGTGCAGACTCAGTGGTGGTACAGTGGTAGGGCACGGGGCCCAGGACCCAAGGAATGAGGGGAGGGGGGAGAGGACAGAGCACTCGCACCGGATAGCAGGGTACCAGGAAAAATGGATAGGAACACAGAACCTTACACACAAGCACTCTTTATCCCACGTCACTACTCCAAGCACTCACCTTTCTCTCTCTCTCTCTCTCTCTCTCTCTCTGCAATCCGTCACCCACACGCCTTTGTACATACAAGTCTCAATAATTCTCCTTGTGTCTCATGGCACAAGGACCGATCACCAGCACTGACTTCTGTCTGCCGGGGGTTTAAATAGCCTTGTCTCCTGATTGGGCTTGCAAGTGCGCGGAGCGCCGCACTCCTACTTCCGGTTCTGAGCCTCGCATGCGCCCTGGCCTCCCTGTTGCCTGGCAACCCCCTGAGGCTTCCTTCTCCCACGTGTGCCTTGCGTTCTCTGCTCCCCGGGCAGGCGGGGCTGCCTCAGCTGATGCGGTTGTGGAGCGCTGCTGGGGGTGAGTTCCCGGAGCGCGCCTGCACCGCCACGCGCTGTGCCTTCTCCCACCCCTATCCCTGACAGTACCCCCCCTCCAGGGCCGTATCCTCGGGAGCGCTGGGACCCTGGTTTGGTAGGGAATCAGGCATGGAAGGCTCTAACTAAACGAGGGGCAGAAACCACAGGGGCGGGTTCCCAGGAGCTCTCAGAAGGGCCATAGCCCTTCCAATCAATGAGGTATTGCAATGTACCTCGGTGCCATCGTGAGTCGAGAATGGCCCGAACTTCATATTCGGGGGCGGCTACCACGGATGGCTCCATGGACGGTCCTGGAGTGACCGAGGGAAATAGCGGGGGGTACGCGGCCTTCAGAAGGGAAACGTGAAAAGAGGGATGAATGTGTAACGATGGAGGCAACTGCACCTGGAACGTAACTTCATTAATTTTACGCAAAATAGGAAACGGTCCAATATAGCGTACATCAAGTTTTGTAGAAGGATGGGTAGATGGGTAATGTCACCGGTCAATCCAGACCAAATCCCCTACCTTAAATTCTGGGGGTGGCCACCGATGTCGATCAGCGTGTCGTTTATATTGTTGCCAAGCTTTGGTTAACGAGCGTTTAGCCTGCTGGTGAGCTTGCTGCAGTTGTTGAACCAAGGCCCGGCGGCAGGGACTCAGACGTCCATCAGTTCAGGGAAACAAAGGCGCGGGTGGTACCCATACGTGACCAAGAAAAGCGAGTCTCCAAGCGACACGTTGAGGGCATTATTGTATGCGAATTCGGCGATGGGGAGGTATTTCACCCAGTCATCTTGCAGGTAGTCACTATAGCATCAGAGGTACTGCTCCAGGGTCTGGTTGATGCGCTCGACCTGACCATTCCCCTGTGGATGGTACACTGTTGTAGGACTGAGGCGGACCTGTAACATGGCAAACAGGGCTTTCCATAATCGTGACACGAATTGCACTCCTCGGTTCGTGACAATTTCTACGGGGAGCCCATGGAGCTTGATTACGTGTTGTAACACGAATTGTGCGGTTTGGGCTGCTGTCGGGAGTCCTTTATAGGGAATAAAATGCCCCAATTTACTAAAGTGATCAACAACTACCAATATGGTGGTGAAGGATTTAGATGGAGGGAGTTCTACAATAAAATCCATACCAATACGTTTCCACGGACCTTGGGGTACATCGGAAATTTGTAGTAACCCCTGGGGCCGTTGGCGAGGGACCTTGGTACTTGCACAAATGGTGCACCCTTGAACGTACCGTCGGACATCTGCCCTCAATGATGGCCACCAGTAGTGTCGCCGAAGGAGTTGGAAGGTGCCGCGTTGCCCTAGGTGTCCTGCTAGCGGCGCGTCATGATGGGCCCACAGTAATCCTCGACGCTCGGATTCGGGCACAGCCACCTTTCCCTGTAAGTAAAAAAGGTTGTCTTTATGTTGTAGGCGTGGATCCTGTTGAAATTCTTTATTCTTACCCGACCGCACACGAAGGCGATGAAGGGATGGTTTCCAAGTTCCTGCAAAGATCTTAGGTGGTATTAACAGGGCTCCATGATCCGCATGTGCATCCTCCACATCTTGGCATGGAGATAACACATCGGCGGGGATATTTTGATGTCCGGGTCTGTATTGGATAGAGAAATTAAAACACACAAAGAACAATGCCCAGCGGGCATGACGGGCATTCGTAATGCGCATGGTCTGCAGGAATGTCAAGTTTTTATGATCCGTAATAACAACCACGGGGTTTGGAGCCCCTTCTAGATGATGCCTCCATGCTTCAAAGGCCACCTTTATAGCTAGTAATTCTCTATCGAGGATGGTGTAATTCTGCTCCGCACTTGTAAGCTGCCGGGAATAGAATGTGCAGGGCAAAAGGTGCTCATTGTCAGGTCCAGGCTGTAGGAACACTGCCCCAAGGGCCATACTGGAAGCGTCAGTCTCTATTGTGTAGGGTTTGGCTGGGTCCGGGTGCTGTAATATTGGGGCTTGCATAAAGTCTCTTTTCAGGGTCTGGAATGCTTGTTGTTGCTCCAGCCCCCATGCATATAGCCACTCTTTTTTTAACAGTTGGGTTAAGGGGGTTGTCAGATAGGCATACTCTGGAATATACGGCCAGTAGTAGTTGGTACTCCCCAAAAAGCACTGGAGGGCCTTTACATTGTTTGGGGGGGCCCATTGCTTGATCGTTTGGACCTTCTGTTCCTCCATCTTGATGCCCTTGGAGGATATCATAAATGGTATGGAAAATACATTTGTCTAAATTACAGTATAAGTGGTTCTGGCGCAATCGTTGTAGGACCACTCACACATGCTGCACATGTTCCTGCTGGGTAGTAGAGAAAATCAAAATGTCGTCAAGGTAAATAATGACAAAACTATCCAGAACATCTTGAAATATATCATTCATCAAATGTTGAAACGTAGCAGGGGCATTGGCCAAGCCGAACGGCATCACCAAATATTCAAAATGACCGTACCTGGTGCAAAACTCAGTTTCCCACTCGTCCCTGCTCAAATTCGCAGTAAATTATAAGCCCCTCAGAGATCCAATTTGGTATAAATTTGCGCTCCTTGTAATCGAGTCAACAGCTCGGGGATAAGAGGTAGGGGGTACCGGTTTTTCACATTAATACGATTAAGGTCCCGGTAATCCACACATGGCCGCAGGCCTCTGTCCTTTTTGGGTACAAAAAATATAGGAGCCCCTGCTGGGGATTGTCATGGCTGGTAAAGGGAAGAGGGGGAAGATATGGGAAGGAAGGGGGTAGCAAGGGGAGGCTAACACACACTGAGAGGGGAAGACACACAAAAGGGCAGCCTTGTCTCAAATATATATCGGAGGAAAAAGGATCCCTCAGGGTCTTAGTTGGGCTGTCTCTCTGACTCAGAGAGTAGCCCTGCTCATCATTGGGAAGTTCAGAGAACAGGCAATTGCCCCAACACTGAAGGGCACAATACAAGACAGTCACGCAATCGGGGGAATAACCTAGGACCAGGACCCCGTGGGACACAGTGGGTAGCAAGGGGGAAAGGAAGGACTCCAGGGAAACAAGAGGGAACACTGGGAGGGAAAGGAAATGGGGAAAAGGGAGTAGGGCGGTGGGAAAGGGCATTCACTCTGGTAAGCAGTGGGGGGAGGTCAAGTGTCCCTACTACTGAAGGTGGGGGGGGAAGGAAGAAACAAATAGGAATAAGGGGCACCAATTACTACAACACACAACAAGACCAATAAGCAATACCACACTCACTCACTTGCACTCACCACACGCTCTCCAGGGAAGGGTAACGAACCAGACACAGACAAGGATTAGTTCACTCTCTCTCAGGCTCTCACAGGCAATACCAGAATCCAAAATTCAAGAGGCCAGCTTCTCAGAACTGATTACTGGCAAGGGCTCTCAGCCCTGCCGGTGGTTAATATAGGCCAGTCAATTAGCAAGCCATAGTATCCTGGGCAGAGTCCCAGTCCATCTCTGACCCGGGAGCTTTCATCAAAATGTGCTACAGCTGGGCAGGACTTCCCCCCACTCTCCCCTGTTGCCTGGAAACCCGCACCACACTGCCCACAGCCGCCCGAGACGGGCGGTTCCTTACAGGGATACAGAATGCCGAATAAAGCCTTGGCAGAAATGTTCATCGAGGTATGTTTTAAGCGTCTTCAATTCGGGGTCAGTGAGAGCATAGATCCGCCCGTATGAGGGTTCTGCCCCAGGGAGTAAATCTATGGGGCAATCATAAGGCCGGTGGGGCGGTAGTGTGGCAGCTTCTTGCTCGCAAAACACCTCACAAAGGTCTGAATACACCGTGGGGAGCCCCAGAGGGAGAGACATAGTCCCAAGAGCCTTCCCGTCTCTGGTACTTGATACGGGAGGTGCTTGTATACAATGCTTTTTGCAGAACGGAGACAGAAACCCCACACTCCCGGTGCTCCAGTTAATCTGGGGATTGTGGCACTGTAGCCATGGTATCCCCAAAACTATAGGGAATAAGGGGGTTTGGACTACATCAAATTGTAGGATCTCTTTATGTGCCCCGATTTGCCCCAGAAGGACCTGAGTGCAAAGCACAACTGGCCCTGAGGTGAGAGGGGAGCCATCAATGGCGTGGACCACCTCTGCATGAGCCCGGGGTTGTACTGGCAGTCCCCACCTTTGCACTAGCCCTTTATCAATAAAGTTACTGGAGGCTCCAGAATCTATCAGGGCCCGTCGGACTACGGAATGGTATCGTTCCCATGCAAGGGTTAAGTTTACCTGGAGGTGCTCTGCTGCAACGGGCCCCATTGCGACTGCCTTCAGGGGTGATGCAACACCTACCGAGACACCCCCTGCTTGTCTCGGCCCTGGTAGTTTCCCAGCTGGCGCCGGGATGGGGGTAGTTGCGGGCAGGAGCGAGCAAAGTGCGAGGACCCTCCACAGTAGAAACACAACTGTCCCTGACGTTGCCGTTCTCTTTCTTCTGGGAGCAAGGGTCCCTGCGAGGCTCCTAATTGAATCGGCTCCCCGCCATCCACCTTGGGTGCTTCCAGGCGTGGTGATGCTGGTACATAACGCCGGAAGGGCGTGCCTCACGTTCCTTGCTGCTCTCGCCGTCTCTCTGCCAAGCGTTCGTCGATCTGAATAGTAAGGGTTACTAACTCCGCCCACTTCTCTGGGAGCGGGGTGTAGGCCAGCTGATCGTTTATCTCATCATTCAACACCTTCCTAAACATCACCTTGAGCACCTTGTCGGGCCATGCCAATTCCGCTGCTAGCTGTTGAAACTGAGCTACATATTCTAGAAGGGACCCACACCCTTGTTTCAGTTCTAAGATAGCGGATTCTGCGTCTCTTACCCTATGGGGTAATCAAAAAGAAAGGTGAACTCCCTTTTGAAGGCCGCATAATCCTGAATTAACGGGTCCTGACTCATGAGCAGGGGAGTAGCCCACGAGAGGGTCAACCCCTCAAGGTGCCCGAGAACAAAGGCCACCTTCGCCTGATCTGAAGCATAGGTGTGGGGCTGCACCGAAAAGGCCAATTAACACAGAGCCATAAATCCTTGAAACATTTGTCTATCCCCATTGAATTTGGCAATCTGGGGCCCTTTTGGTTGCCGAAGGCTAAGTTCCCAGGGACATTCCTGCAAATCTCTCACATCCATAGCCAGGGCCTGCAGACCTCGAACAATGTCAAGGACCCCCATCTCTTCAGGCCCTGGTCCTGCCACTGTGGGTCCCATGGGTCAGGTTGCATATGCCCCCTCCCTCAATGCCGGATCCCCGAGGGATGCGGCCTCGGCACCCCCCATGGCCCCCATATGTGGAGTCCCACTCCCTTCCCGTTGCTCCATGCCTGCCAACCTTACCCTGGGTTTAAAAGAAAAAAGGTTCCAGTAAAGGCTGGTGATACTGTTAGGGGTACACACGTACACTACACCCGCAAGGGCACCTGGGCTAGTTAAAGGATTCATCAGGGTCTTATAGTGGCAATGGGAACGAACTACAAGAGCAGTCCCACACCAAAGATGATCACAGGGACTGGAGATAGCCAAGGTGCCCACTCTAGGACTCTCTTGTACACCCACCCACTCCAGGGAAAAAGGCGAGGGAGGTGCAGACTCAGTGGTGGTACAGTGGTAGGGCATGGGGCCCAGGACCCAAGGAATGAGGGGAGGGGGGAGAGGACAGGGCACTCGCACCGGATAGCAGGGTACCAGGAAAAATGGATAGGAACACAGAACCTTACACACAAGCACTCTTTATCCCACGTCACTACTCCACGCACTCACCTTTCTCTCTCTCTCTCTCTCTCTCTCTCTCTTTCTCTCTCTCTCTCTCTCTCTTTGTTTCTGCAATCCATCACCCACATGCCTTCGTACATACAAGTCTCAATAATTCTCAAGGGGCCAGTCTCACGGCACAAGGACCGATCACCAGCACAGGCTTCTGTCTGCCGGGGGTTTAAATAGCCTTGTCTCCGGATTGGGCTTGCAAGCGCATGGAGCGCCGCACTCGTACTTCCGGTTCTGAGCCTCGCATGCGCCCTGGCCTCCCTGTTGCCTGGCAACCCCCCGAGGCTTCCTTCTCCCACGTGCGCCCTGCGTTCTCTGCTCCCTGGGCGGGTGGGGCTGTCTCAGCTGATGCGGTTGTGGAGTGCTGCCGGGGGTGAGTTCCCGAAGTGCGCCTGCGCCGCCACGTGCTGTACCTTCTCCCACCCCTATCCCTGACACTATCTTGAAGAACTTTCTTTACAAGGCAANTCACCCACATGCCTTCGTACATACAAGTCTCAATAATTCTCAAGGGGCCAGTCTCACGGCACAAGGACCGATCACCAGCACAGGCTTCTGTCTGCCTGCGCCGCCACGTGCTGTACCTTCTCCCACCCCTATCCCTGACACTATCTTGAAGAACTTTCTTTACAAGGCAACAACCTTCTGATCACTCATATGGGGAGGAGTTTGTTTACAAACAGCTTTATCTCCCTGTCTGATTGGTGTCCCACTACTAGCATGCAGAGGCAGGTGAGGGATCCCCCCTCCCCCATGATGGGTGGGTGCTCTGTACTTCGACCTCCTCAAGCCCACCCCACCCCAGGCATGGGGCTGCCCCCGTGGGGCCAGGCAGTAGCCCCTGGGACCTAGAGGCCCCTGTATTTATGCCGGGCTTGCTCAATGGACACTACGCCCCTGGTGGGATGGCAAGAGAGGGGACAGAGGAGGAGTGGAGTTCATGGACTGGAGTATGTAGGGAAATTAGCGCAGAGAGGTGGGGGGAGCAAGGTTGTGAAGAGCTTTATAGGTGAAGACTAGGAGCTTGTGCAGGATTCGTTCACGAAGGGGGAGCCAGTGAAGAGAGGAGAGTAAGGGCTGCACATGGTTGAAGCGACGGGCAAGGTGAATGACCTTGGCATCAGAGTTTTGGACGAAGATAAGGGGAGAAAGGTGAGAGTGGGGGAGGCCAGTGAGAAGGAGGTTACAGATGACCAGGGTGTGAACAAGGGTTTTGGCAGAGGAGACACAGAGAAAAGGGTGAATCTTAGCAATGTTATGCAGGGAGAAGTGACAGAATTTGGCCACAGAGTTAATGTAGGGTTTAAAAGAAAGGGGTGAGTCAAAGATGAAGCCTAATCTATGGTCTTGGGGGATGGGAAGCATGGTGACCCCACCGATAAGGATCGACAGGGAGGAGAGAGAGGAAGGATGAGTGGGGAAGATAAGGAGTTCAGTTTTAGCCATGTTGAGTTTGAGTTGATGTTGAGAAATCCAGGTAGAGATATCAGAGAGACAGATGGTGAGGCGATCTTGAACAGATGGAGAGAGAGAGGGAGTAGAGAGAGAGAGTTGAGTTTCATCAGCGTAGAGGTGATATTGGAAGCCATAGGAGGCTTCCAATAACACCTCCCTCCAGACTGATGAGGAGCCTTTGATGAGCATTCTGAGTATGGTTTTTTGAACCAGCAGTAATTAGCAGTAAATCCAGCCAGCAGTAACCAGTAACCAGCAGTAACCAGTAACCAGCAGTAAATCCACCTAATGGTATTATCATCTAGCCTGCATTTTACTAGCTTGTCAACAAGGATATCATGGGGGACATTGTCAAATGCTTTGCTAAAATCAAGATATACTACATCCCATAATCTAATAAACTAGTAACTTGATGAAAAAAGTAGAAAAGGTTAGTTTGGCATGACTTATTCTAAACAAATCCATGCTGGCTTCTAGTAATCACTGCATTGTTTACAGAGTTTCTGATAGTACATCAACAAATAGGGGTGTGCACCAGGCCCCCATGTAGTTTTCGTTTTTCGTTTTCGTTATTCAAAAATGTCATTTTCGTTATCATTATTAACGACAATGTCGTTTTTGTTGCCGTTATCATTTTTGTTATCATTTTTGTTATCATTTTTATATCATTTTCTTTATTGGTATCGGTATCGTTTTTGTTATTGGTATCGATATTTGTTATTGTTATTGATATCGTTATTGATATCGGTACCATTTCAAACAAAGGTTTTATTTTTTGTATCAGTATCATTATTGATTCCTGTGCATAACTAATATTTATCTAAATCTAAGGGAGACAGGGGAAGGGGAAAGGAAAACAAACTATTATCTAATCAATTATCTATATAATTATTCTAATCTAATCTATATGTCTATAATATATCTATATCTAATGTATACTACCTATCTCTATATAATGTACAGGGGGGAGAAGGGCAAGGAAAGGGAGAAGGTAAAATGTAGGGTATGAGGAAGGAAAGGTATTGGTGGCAATACCTAAATAAATAAATAATAAAATGAGGGCTAGGGAGGATTCTTTATATGCAAGCACCACAGTTCTGTAAACGCAACCTGACAAGCAGAGCTCTCACACAAAGGAGAAAGAAAGCCTGGCCCTCCCATTATAAAGGGTTGCACTGACCTCCCACAGGCTCCTTCTGATTGGTTGTGAGAGGCAGCAGGCATTGAGCAATCACAGAGTCCCATGAGACTGCTGGGGCCTGCTTGTGCTGCTCATTGGCCAGGGATACATCCATTAGACATTGCTGAGCTGCTCGCCCTTCCCAACACAGGCACAGTTCAAGAGTTCAACCCTGTTAAGACTCCGAGATGTCTGCTTCCTCCTCCCCTCTCTACATTTTCCCTCCCAAACCCAACTGCCACAGCACTAATAATGACAACGATAATGACATTGTCGTTTTTGTTTCTTCTTATCATTTTTGTTATCATTTTTGGTATCGTTTTTGGTTTTGATTTTGGTATCATTTTTGGTATCATTTTTTATATCCGCATCAGTATTTGCGGTTGTTGTTTTTGGTATTCTCGGTTGTCATTTTCGTTATCGTTGTTATTCTCAGGTCTCGTTTTCGTTATTGCAATAATGAAAACGAAAATGACAATTTTAGTTATCATTATTGTAATAACAAAAATGACATGCACACGCCACAACAGTTCCTTCAGTAACCTAGGATGTAATTCACCAGCCCCAAATACTTGAAGTTGTTTAGAGTAGCTAAGCAATCTCTGACCAACTCTTTATCTATCCTGAGCTGCAATCCTTTCCCCTCATTGTTCATGCTACTTTTGCCAAGGTGGAAACAGTTTCCCTTTTGGGAGAAGATGGAAGCAAAATACGAGCTGAGTAGTTTGGCCTTCCCTTTGTCACATATTAACATTTCACCATCTTCATCGAGCAGTGGACCCCTGCTTTTCTTCCTCTTACTTTTAACATATCTGGAAAAACCCTTTTTGTTGTTCTTAGCATCTTTTGCTAGCCTCAGTTCATTCTGTGCTTTTGCCTTCCTGACACCATCCCTACAATTCTGGACTACTTTTCTGTGTACAACCTTTGCAACTTGTCCCATCTTCCATTTCTTATACATGTCCTTTTTAATTCTCACGTCATCAAAAAGCTCTTAATGCATCCACATTGGTTTCTTTAGATGTCTCCCATTTTTCTTTCTCATTGGAATTCTTGTGATTGTCCCTTCAGTTTCTCATTTTTCAGAAACTCCCAGCTATTTTATACTACTTTTTCCTTTAATTTATCTAGCCTTGGGTTCCTGCCTACCATTTCTCTGAGTTTATTAAAATGAACTTTCCTAAAATCCAAGGTGCACATTTGACTATGCTCACCTTTACTTTTTCTTAAGATCATGAATTCCATAGGGATGTGTGAATGCGGTTCGGATGTTCGGAGTTCATATCGAACTCGGTCTGTTCGGACATCCAAACCGAACCTAACTCTCAAATGACCGAACAGTTTGGTTGTGTTTGGATGAGTTCAGATGAGTTCAAGGGCAGGAAAAACGTCTTTTCAGGGCAAAAAAAAATTAAGTTTTGGTTTTGGTCAAGTTTTGGTTTCGTTTTGGTTTCGGTTTTGATAGTGCTATTTTTGACTGTTAGGCCAAGTTTGGCCAACCCAAACTTGGCTGAACCGAACCATCGAACCTGAACTTGGGTTTTGAACCGAACGTCCGAAGATCCGAACATCCGAACCGCATTCTGTTCGCCCATTCCTATTTCTTGCACCTTTTATTTTCACCCAGATACAATCAATAGTACTGCCATGCTCACTCTAATAGATTTCTGTGGAGGTATATACATTTCTGACATATAATACTACTCCCCCTCCCTTTCTGTTGCATCTATCCTTTTTGAACAGGTGATATCTTTCAATTACTACATTCCAGACATCAGAGTCATCCCACCAAGTCTCAGTAATACCTATTAAATCATATTTATTTTACTGTATTATGAATTCAAGTTCATCCTGTTTGTTTCCCATAGTCTGTGTGTTAGTATATAGACATAGAAAGCCATGAGACATATACCCCAGTAGCTCCCCTACTATTTTTCCTTGGGACTTACTAGCCCTGTCCTCCACAAAGCTCTCCCAGTTCTCAATATATCACACAAATCCCTATCTTCTGTACTACTTACCTTTGTACTGACATTAGGGCTTTTGTCCATCCCCCACAGGATCTCTCTCTTGAAGAGGTTCACTAGGCTCCTGCCAAACACATTCTTCCCAGTATTCATGAGGTGCAACCCATCTCCTGCCAAATGTCCTTCGTTATGGAAGGATAGTCCATGGTTCACAAAACCAAACCTCTTTTGTTGACACCATCTTCACAGCCAGTCGTTCTCCTCCAGTAGTCTTCTATTTCTACTTTAGGGGTGTGCATGTCATTTTATTATTACAATAACAATAACAAAAATTGTATTTTTCATTATCATTATTGCAATAACAAAAACAACAACAAAAATAATGAAAACAGAAATGAAAATGACTTTTGTTTTGGAACTAAAGTGAAAAAACTGTAAAGTATATTTCTGGCTATACTATTTCTGTTTCTTACACAATTCTGATTAACCTTGGGAATATTATACCCCCAATGGAAGGCACTATGTGTACCACTTTTGAAAAGAATTAGATAAAGGGAACCAATTTTAGAAGCAATTAAATTTTGTGATTTTAAGAAAAGCTCCACACACATCCATGGATACAACTTCTTTATATTCCATCCAATTTGCATGTAACCTGTAAATATTTTGTCTCTCCACAAGCTTAACAATTCTGCAAATTTTCAGAAAGATTGGATAAAGGGTCCTGATGGTATAAGACAGTAACTTGAAAATACATTTCTAGCTGTAACATGTTTATATTCCATCCTGTTTAGAAGTAATTTTTCATAAATGTATCACATACCTTCTTTGATATTTCTTCCAAAGTACAGGACAATTTGGTAAAAGGATCCAATTTTATAAGCAATTGAAGTTGTCCCCTTGAAGACCATTATTTGGATAAATAGCAGCACATGCAGTGCCAGTCAGAGGCAGGCACCTGGCATGGCAGGGGGAGGTAGGTAGGTAGGCTGTAGGATTGAGGATGTGGAGAAAACAAAAGGACTGACAAACACATTCACTGGCCAATTACTGCATGCTTCCAGCTTTACAGGACCAATCGGTAGTGGCTTTGAGGCAGGCATAGGGGGCAACCCTAGGGACATAACTAGGACATTGAGGATAGCATCCCAGCAATCAGAAGACATAGTTTACACAGGCTGGCCAGTTATCATTACAATCACATCCTACAGCACTGTGACAGAGGACTAGGGCTGATGCGGCAGCAGCTTTTACCGCGCCGCGATTCCGTTCCGCTATTTCGGAATTGCCCGTGCCACACCGCGACATTTCTGCAGATATTCCGCTAATTCCACCGGAATTCTGCAAATCGCGGAATTGCGGAAAAACTGCGGAAAAATCACGGAAATCACGGAAAACCACTATTCCGCGATTTTTTGGCGCTGGCGGAATTGCGGAAATAGTGAAAATGTCATGTTTCCACGATTCCACTAAGTTGCGGAATTAAATAAGCGGAATCGCGGAACCGCGGAATGAAACCGCGGAATGAAAGCCTCTGCCATGCCATTCCACTAATTGCGGAAACACTGTTTCCGCCGGAAATAGCTACCGCTGCGATATTCCGCTACAGCCCTACAGAGGACATATGAGAATCAGTATTGGCTCTTTCCTAAACAGATGTTTCTGACTTCCCAGTAACAAGTGGGGAAGAGATGTTAGGATGGTCATAGCACAGAATGAGGATATTTGGTTGACATTTCTACTGGCCAATTGGTATCACAAACCGATCTTATACCACAGTGGGCACTTTTGCACACACCTTAAAGTTCCTTATTTTTCAATCTTCTGGGATTACAAGTCCATAGGTAGGTTCCAGATGCATTTTTCACACGCACACACACACACACACACGCATGCACACACAATCACACTCTGCCCTGAGGCAGTCCCTGGATGCATTCTTCACACAAACACTGCCCTGAAGCAGCCTAAAGTTGCCACAGCTGTAAACGTGACAGGCTGCCATGGAAACCAAGTGACCACAGCTGCCTGGAGCAAGCAGTTTACCAGAACTTTTTACACACAAAGGTTCTTGGTAAAGTTCTATGCAGAAGTTCAAACATATGAATGTTTAAGATCTAGGTGAGTGATTTAGACACACAAAGTTCAGGATGTAACAGCAAACATGCAGGAGAAATGTGTGTGCAAAAACACCTACGTAAGAGAATCCCTAGCAGAGATTCCTTCTCTGCATATGCTTTGCAGGCATATAGAATTGGAATCCTTTATCACATCTTTTTGCTATTTGGCAGAGATGATCATGAAAGTGTGAGATACAGCCCTGCAAAATATGTACACTGGTTGGACTACAAATATGCTACAGTCAGACATACATTTATAAGTTAATTGCTTATACCATCAGGACCCTTTATCCAATCCTTCTGAATGTTGCCAGAGATAGTAAATATGGGAAGGGTTATACATTTGCCAAGTTTCATCTACATTAAATGTGAAGCAAAGAAGTTACAGCCAAGAATGTATATGAAGATCTTTGTAAAATAATATAATTCAACTGCTTATAAAATTGTATTCCTTTACCCAATCTTTTTGGAGTTTTGGTACACTTAATGCCTTCCATTGGAGGTACAATACATCCAAGTGTCATCCAAATATAATGAAAAACAAAAAAGGTACAGCCAAAAATGTGTTTTCTATTGACACCAAAGGAGAACGAAAATGAAAACAATACCATTTTTATATTTATGAAAATTAAAATGACAGATTTAAAAAACAAAAATGAAAAATGACATGGGACCCTGGTGCACATCTCTACTCTACTTAGACCTCTACCTTCAACTAGGGTTGAGCGAACAGAAAGCGGTTCGGTTGTTCGGTCATTCGGTCGGGGAACCGAGTTTGGATTTGGTCATTCGGTTCAGCCAAACAGTCCGGGGGTGGTGGTGTATTGGTATCGATATTGGTCTCGTATGGTCCCGTGATCACATCAGAAACTGGAAACCAGAAATTCGAGTGTGTGCAGAGCGTGTGTGGAGAGAGACCATGTGTGTTGTGGCTCGATGACTGTGTGGTTTTCTTTGATGTGGTTAGACTCTGTTGCTTTGGCTGGTTGGTTGTGTGAGTTAGTGTGGGTGTTTTGTTTGGCTGTGTGTGAGAAAAAGGGGGGAAAAAATGATGCATCCTAGGAAGGACGAGGCTGCCGCTGGACCTTCTGAGGTGGTGGAAGTTGGCTCCTCATTAGAGGAGCAAGAGGGCAGAGGTGCCACTGCTGCCAGGTTTGTATACTTTATTTTTTTTTATTGTTCCATAGAACTTTGAGGACAAGAAGAATACTATCCTTTAGAGTGATCTCACTGGCATGTGGGTGCGTGCATGGGTGGTGGGCAGTCAGGCACAAACAGTGGGAATCAGCGCATGGGTGGCAGCGGATGTCTTCCACAGAGAGAGAGGGTGTGGGGGGGGGGGGCTCTTTCAGCAGTCAGGCACGAGCCGAAGGAGGCACTCACACAAACACGTCCTAGCCATCCCTAGCACCCCAAGAAGGGCATGATTTGCACGTTCCAGCAAGGGTCTCCATTTGCCATCCCTAGCTTATCTAGCACCACAAGAAGTGCAGGATTTTCACGTGTCTGATTTATGGGTCTGCCACAGAGAGAGGTGGGGGGGCTCTTGCAGCAGCAGCAGCAGCAGCAGCAGGCAGAGTCTAAACTTGCAGACAGTACAGCACCACAGGTGGTGGTGGTGTACGTGAGAGAAATGGAAAAAGGCGAGTAGGTATTGCTCTAGTATGGACTAGTGGCATCACCATAAATGCATGATATTACTTAGGTGTTGTTTATGTGTTCGTGTTCCAGAGAGGGTCAGGAAACCACCCCCACTGATGGTTCCCAGGCCCCCAGAACCCCATCAAGGCAGAGGTCAGAGCCGCTGCCAGAAGAAAGCAGGCACATGAGGTCTGATGTCTGGTGGTGGTATGACAAGCTGAAAGACGTATTTGCCGTATGCAAGTTAAGGCACGGGGACTGGAACAACAGGGAATGGATTGCCCTATGACCTGTTAGGAAGTCCCCTGCAGAGAGATATGCCACCCACCCAGTTTTGGAGACAGAATGCAGGCAGGGCTTGACAGACCATTGGTCTGACACAGTATTGCACTTCTTATGTTCCTATCTTTTTATGTTCTTTAGATATGCGGCAAAAAAATTAAGTGGGGCTCACAGGGGACCACATCGGGGCTCATCACACACATGGAGAATGTGCATGGAGAGACGGTGAGGTGGCAGGGCTCTGGCGTGGAGGAGCATCATCACCAGAAGGGGGGGAAGGCACGGTAGAAATGCCACCATCAAAGACCTTCCCCCTCCTCCAAATCCATTGAGGAGGGGGGAAGGTCTTTGATGGTGGCATTTCTACCGTGGCATTTCTCCCCAAGGAGGAGTTGGAAGCGTCAACGGCTTTTCAGGCCAAAGTTGAGAGGCTGACCCAGGAATTTATGGACAGGCTTAGTCTCCAACCCCTGACAATGGAGAACCGGCTGGTGGAACGGTTCCAGGAGGTGGAGGTATGGGAAAACAAGGTGGAGGCATATTCCCAGTGCCTCTGCACTGAGATCACAGACCTGGAACTCTACCACCAGTTGGTCTCCAAATGGTAGGCAGCCGTGGCAGGGGCCATGGACTTTGCCCGCCAACATGGGTACCAAATAGCGGAGGACGTGATACCCTCCCCTAGGTCCCATGCACCCCTTTTACCTTTCCCCCAGGTTCCAGGGGACAGGCCCAAAGAATAGACCCCTAAGTTTCCTTTCCTTTTATATATATTAATATTTGGGTTTGGTTTTATAAAGTTGTGTGTTGTTGTTGTTTAAAAAGTTTGAATAAAAGTTATATTTGTTGTTACAAATTTTGCTTGTACTGTACAATCTTTTATCCCTCTGTGCTAAAGTTCTGGTAGGTGGGAGAATCTCATTGTATATACAGCTTGTCAGATCCCTACCTGACAGCATCAGCACTAGGTAGTGTATTAGCCCCAAGATGTGCCAACAGCAGGGTCTCAGCTTGCAGACAGCACCCCAGAAGGGGCAAGGCTTGTGTCTGCGTGGATGTGCCAGAGAGAAAGAGAGACAGGATCTTTGGCAGCGGGCAGCAGGTGGCGGGTGCTGGTGGTCAGAGGGGCTCTTTCAGCAGCTTCAGTGGGCATCCATGGGTGGGTGCGGAGGAGTAGGCTGGGGGGGCAGGCTGGCGTGTGGTCACCGGTGGTCACTGGCCAGTCAGACACGAGCAGTGGCAGCACCCAGAAAGATGATGGCTCTTGTAACTGGAGTGACTGCTTCTGGATGCAGTGGAATGGAATGACAGACCCCCATGACTGGAATGATGGTCCCAAAAGTTGATGGTTCCTGGGACGGGCATGACTGCTTCAGGTACAGTGGAATGACAGCCTATGGGACTTGAATGATGTCCCTAGAATTAGTGCTTGGTTGGGCACACTTCATTCAATCATGTGATAGGTGGTAGCAGGTACAGGAACACACACAGGCAGGCAGGGACATATAATACGTTGTGTGTTATTTCCATTGCATTCTTGTAGGTTTGCTGCTGGATATGGCCAAGGGTATTGAGCATGAGCACAGATGAGAGCTCTCGCTGGTTCTTGCAGTGGCAGCTTGAGCTGGATACACCTCTCCCCCTCCACCCCCATCTCTTTCGTTCTAGCGGGGAGTATCTCTCTCTCTCCCTCTCGCTGGCCATATAGTTCAGGTGACAGCATGGGTGGGATCGTGTCTGTCTCTCCTTCTAGCAGTGGGGAGACTCTCTCTCTCTCTCTCTCTCTCTCTCTCTCTCTCTCTCTCTCCTTGAACAGCAGGTTGCTAACTCATAAAGAAAAGGTGGAATGACAGCGCCCTGTGAGCGGAATGACAGGGCCCAAGAACCCTGGGGGTGGGTCCTGGGGCTAGAGTGGCAGCTTCTTGGAAATGGACAGCCCTCCCTGCCAGTAACGTAGGCCCCAAAATCCCAATGGCAGGTCCTGGGGCTGGAGTGCTGCTGTTTCTTGATACCATGGAATGACAGTGCCCTGTGAGCAGAATGACGTACCCAGAACCCTGAGCGTGGGCCCTAGGGCTAGAGTGGCAGCTTCTAGATATTGGACATCCCTCCCTGCCAGTAACATAGGCCCCAGAACTCTGATAGTGGGTCCTGGGGCTGGAGTGCCTGTTTCTTGATGCCATGGAATTATTTTTATTTATTTATTTATTCAATTTGTATCCCACCCCTCCTGCGAACAGCTCGGGGAGGCTAACAAGTTCATAATAAAAACAATTTATATATAAAAAATACTAAACAATCCATAAAAACATTACAATAAAACAGTCTGGGATAATAATAATAATAATAAATAAATAAGGGTGGTGGGAGCTAAAACACCCCCTAACCCATCCTCACCCCCTCCCCAAAGGCCTGGACGAACAGCCAGGTCTTACAAATTCATCGAAATGTCAAAAGGCTTGGAGCCAGGCAAGCTTCCTCCGGGAGGGAGTTCCAAAGGCGTGGCCCAGCCACCGAGAATGCCCTCTCCATTGTGGTGGCAGGTCCTGAGGCTGGAGTGCCTGTTTGTTTAGACATTGGAATAACAAGTCCCTGTGAGCAGAATGATGGGCCCAAGAACCCCGAGGGTGGGCCCTGGGGCTAGAGTGGAATATTCTAGATATTGGGACAGCTCTCCATGCCTGTAACGTAGGCCCCAGAACCTTGATGGCGAGACCTGTGACTGGAGTGCTGCTGTTTCTTAATGTTATGGAATGACGGGCCCAGAAACCCTGAGGGTGAGTCCTGGGGCTAGAGTGGCAGCTTCTAGATATTGGAGAACCCTCCCTACCAGTAATATAGGCCCCAGAACCCCAACGTCAGGTCCTGGGGCTGAAGTGCTGCTGTTTCTTGATGCCATGGAATGACAGCGCCCCACGAGCGGAATGATGGGCCCAGAATCCTGAGGGTGGGTCCTGGGGCTAGAATGGCAGCTTGTGGATGCAGTGGCACAGCATTGGCAGCAGGAGAAGCAGACATTGGATTGCCGAGAGGCAGCATTGGTAGCGGTGGCAGCAGGAGCAGCAGACATTGGATTGCCCAGAGGCAGCATTGGGAGCATTGGGAGCAGGGTGAAGGGTGTGCGCGGCACAAGGGATGCTGCTGAACCCACCATTGTGAACTGCCATCAGTATGTTGGTCCTGTTGTCTGTCACCACGCATCCCTTGGTGAAGTGCACACCTGGTGGGACCCACTCCTTCGACATGAGGTCAAGGCTGCTTCAATGTTTACAGTTGTGTGGGGGACATCCATAACTTCGGTCTGAAGCAGGGCCCACCCATACCCTGCTTCAGGACCCCTCCTGACACTCCTGAAAGCTTCCTCCGGGTCCTTTCACCAGTGCGCCGTTACCACCGGGTAGGTGTGCTGGTCATTCCTGGTGGACCACAGGTTCATGGTGAAGTGGACAGTGACCCCCCCAGCCAGCTGCTCCCTCACCCATTCCTTTAGAGCCCGGTACAGGGCTGGCACCACATTCCGATTGAAGGTGGTGCGGGATGGCAGCTGAAACTGGGGGGCCAGGAACCCAATCAGGCACCTAAACCCCATTTCCCTCACCACGGAGAAGGGCTGCCCCTCCACAGCTATCATTTCCCCCAATAGGTGCACGGCTTTCTTCTGAAAGCCACACTGCCCGCCATGTCCTGCAGCTGCCGACTGACTTGGCAACTGACCCCACCCCAGCTCCTCCATGGTGCTCTGATGCTGCTGGTGAGGCTGCTGCTGCTGTGCTTCCACCCTAGCAGGAATACTGCTCCTGATCCTAGAGGCAGCTGTTCGAGCAGGACGCTTTCCCACTGATGGAGGCGTACGACTGGACACTGCAGCTGGGAACCCACTGGCAGCCACTGCCCCTGCCTGCCCACTTAGCATCACAGTGCTGTGGCAGGTTGGCAGGTGACCACCAACCTTGGCACAACTGCCATGGCAAGGCACCTCAAATCACATTTGAGGTGCCTTGCCATGGCAGTTGTGCCAAGGTTGGTGGTCACCTGCCCATGCTTCACCACCTTCTGGCACAAACTGCACTGCACCTCCCTGGGATTTTCCGCCCGCACCAACTTAAAATGCTCCCTGACCAAAGATTATTTGCCCCCTCCTGCCTTCTGGTCTGCATCGGGTGATGCACTGGGAGCCGGGGCAGGACATGGTGGTGACACAGCTCGTGGAGGGACAGCCATCACCTCAGCACCGGCAGATACCTCCTCCGCAGAACTGCTGTCTGCCTCGCTGTCCCCAATCTCAGATATTTCCCCCCGCGAAGGGGAGTACTCAGCCCCTGAGCCAGACGGACTGCCCACCATGCTACTGCTGCCACTCTACCCCCTATAGCTGCTGCTGCTGCTGCTGCTCTGCTCCCTGCTGCCATTGCCCAAGACTGGGGCCCTGCAACTAGCAGCCAGGGTGGGATCCACCAGCCCTGGACTGCTGGGGGGGATTGTCGTCTCTACAATGGGGGACAATGGTGGCCCCTGAGGAACTTCGGCCCCTGAAGCACCTGCAGCCACAGATGAGACAGCCTCAGCCTCCTGCACTGCAGGCATTGCAGTGCCCTGCATGACAGTGGAGAACACTGCCAGGAGGTGACACCTAACCACACCCCTAGTGCCACTAGTTCCGAGAGCCTCAGAAGCCTGTGGCCGAAAATCAGGCCTGCGAAGCTTGGGACGAGGTGATGGACTCTGGCTGCTGCTTCTGCTGCTTGCTGCCACTCCACTGGCATGGCCCCTTCCACCTCTGGCACGTGCCCCATTGCCTGCCCTATGGGTAGCAGACTGGCCTCTCCTTCCCTTCTCCATTTGTCCCTCCAAAATAATGCAGCACACAAAGATTTTATATTTCAATTCAATTTTTTTAATCTAATATTATATATATCTAAACTAAGTCTAACTGCTATTAACTATTCTAAATGCTATGGAACTAAATGTATTATCTAATAACTACAAAGGCCTAGTCCTACAAACACACTGAATATTAAAACAAAATAGCTAAACCCTATCTCTATCTCTAAACTAACTCCTACATCTAATCTATCTATCTATCTATCTATCTATCTATCTATCTATCTATCTATAAAAATGGATTGGGGGGGAACACAAACAACACAGGAAGGGGTACAAAACTGAAATGAAACCTAAGTAATCCTAGCCCAAATAAATCCAAAACAGGGGAAGGGAATCAAGGATGGAATATATGGAGGGAGGGGGAAAGGATTCAATGGAGGAGGAAGAACACAGGGATGGGTAAAAAATAAAATTAACTCATAAATCTATCTAATCTAAGGTAAATAAGTGAAGCTAGGTAGGTAAATATGTGGGAATGGGTGAATAGGAGGAGGATGGCAATGGATTGTGACTTTGGGAGGAACTGGGAGAGAGGGAGACTTCTGACAATGCTGCTGAAAGGATCAGTGGCTAGCTCAGAAGGATTTGGAAGGGGGGAGGGCAATGACTTTTGTTCCTTACTGTGTCCGCCTTTCCACAAGCCCCATTGGCTCCGTGCAGGCTAGCCTGTGGCCAACTGCAGCCTGCCAAGCCAGTGGTGTGAGGAAAAGAGGGCTTGTGATTGGTTAGGCAGGCTGCTATTCCAAGTTTCTTCACCCCTAGTGCCAGGAAGTCTTCTCCTGAGCTGTCACCCCTCCTCCCTGGGTTTGTTCATCATGTTTTTCCCGTCCTAACTTTACTGAACTTTAGCGAACTGTTCGGTCGTTCGAGTGTTCCATTCGACCGTTTGGTTCGGTCAACCAAACATGTCAAGTTCGGCCCAAACACCGAACATCCAAACCACGTTCGCACATCCCTACCTTCAACAGGAAAGTAACCCCAGCAGGGTAGCATTGGCACCCCCAAGTGTCTCAGGATGCCCCCTTGTAGAGAGATAACCCAGACAGAAGCAGAAATCCCACTCGAAGCAGAAGTACCTATCTGTGAAGTGCAGAGAGCTAATTGCAGACAAAGTGAGCTGGCAGGGGAGCCTCCAAAGGGTTTGTTGATTCCAGTGCCCCCTCCTAGTCAAAGCATGTGCAACAAGACCTATCTAAGTGTATCTCTTCTGTGTGTGCCACTGTTGCCACGGAGATTGATCTGACCAAGATGTGTTTGCAATGCCAGTTGGCTAGCACAGATGTCAATCAGATCTCCTGATTGCCTCACATGTCTGCACCCACTCCTCTCTGTTGTTTGTTTGCAGTTTGAGCTGTGTTAATTGGCAAACAAATTGGAAATGAATAGAAAACAAAAACAAATGATCTTTCATTAGTTTTCTGGTTTGTTCTTTTTGAGAACGTAGTTCCTAAAATGAATAGGGCTTCATTCGTTTTAGGAACTATACAAAATGAAAATGAATTGCACACCCCTACTTCTTGATGCTTTAACTTGGAGTGACACTAGAGGCACTGATGAAATCTTCAACCAGGTCACACTGCTCCTTTCTCCTGGACTATCAGAAAGACAATAATCTACCAGGCAGCAAAGAAAGGTGCCACTAAACTTGAGAAGAGATAAGTGGTTGTGTTTGTGCAGTTTTTTCTAGCCTAAAAAGCAATTGATAACATGGTAAATATAACAAAAAATAATTGAATGGTAATAGATAATCTAGATGGCTAACATTCAAGTCTTCTGCCAAATAGCTACCTAGTTGTATGTCTGGGTAGTGTATAAGTCATATTTTTTACAGCCCTAGACAATGTAGTTTTTCAGGAAGTGATTTCATAACCCCTGTTTATATCACTTTTCAGTTTCCAGCATGCAAAGTATTGGACAGTTAGGCAAGTAGTCACTTAGCCACCTGTACCATATAAAAGCCAACACAAATACTTTTATGCAAGGACAATATGGCCACGCTCAAGAATGGTACAATGTCCCATCATAAATGACTATGTCTCTATGGATGTCCCATGGATGACCATGGACAAGTAGACTGGTGTGCATATCCAGATTTAACAATGGCTACATAGCAGCAAAATACATGTGCTGGCAGCACCCCAGTTCTGTGTTTCAAACATATGGGTTTCCCATAGCAAGATACACAAGTGCTCAAACAGGAGATGCATGTTAAAAACAAAAAAAAAGCTAGCATTAGGTCTGGTAATAGCTTGTGTTTTGCCCTCTTACCCTGGAGATCTACAGCTTAAATAGCTACTCAATTACGAAGTGGTAATCTGCCCATTTCCAGGAGCACAATTATGTCTTATGTGTGGCAAAGTGGCACGGCTCAATAATATATTCCACTTGAGACTTTTCTGTCATCCAATGGGAAGAAATCTCTTGAAATGTAAGAATAGAAATCCTCCAGATTTGTTAGTCTCAACTGTGGATCCAGAGAGAGCCCTTCTCATTCTTTTGCAGGGAACTGACTGGCAGAAGGAACTAACAAGACCAAAAAAAAAAAAAAAAATTACAGAAAAGGTCAGTGAACTTTGTTGCATTTCTCATCACTTCCTTTTTTGCTGCTTTCTGTGGTCAGTGCTTGTTTCAATTTATTTTTGTCCCACTGCACAAATAAAGTTTGACACAAATAGAGTTTCTTTCCTAGGAACAAGCTGTCAAGGGGCACCTGCTGCCATACCTTCGTCTCCTCTTTGTTTGTTTAATTGGGGTATCATTTTGATGCTGTTACATAAGAATCAACAAACCTTTTTAGTATGCAACCTAGGGTGTTTTCAGATATGACGCTAACCCCAGTTTAACCACACTTTAACCACAATTGAACATTTCTTATGCACGTTGCAGGGCTGTATTGGTGCCCTATGCAGCCCTGCAATATGCATAAGAAATGTTCAAGTGTGGTTAAACTGGGGTTAGCGTCATGTCTGAAAACACCCCTAGTCTCTCTCAGTCTTGAAGGCTGCTATTTCTGTGTGATATAAGGGGCTGTCTCTGTGCTTACACTCCAAGACAAATTCTTCGTAGGTTCCCCTGCTACCTAGAAGTCCCTCATTTTCTTAAGATCCTCATTCAACATATCTTGGTCTTCTCTGGTAACTGGAAGACAAAGAACTCGGGTAAATCCCACTACACAACTACCAAGGTTTACATGAAGTGGCTAGTGCCACAGGAGGTGTGTGCTTGCTATATTACCTGATAAATCATGCAGTGCTCAGTTAGCAACCGATGGTAGAGGATCAGTTTAATTTTTAAAGTAGTTTAAAAATACAGTGATCCTATGTACAGTGCAAATGGTACATTGCCAGAATTTTGAAGATGCCCAGGCTGAACTGTTTACTCATGCACTTAATACATGTCCACCATCATACTTAATATTATGCCTTCTCCCCTGAGAATTCTGCCTACTTAATGCTTGCTAAACACGAAGGATGAAAAGTAGAGGGGAATCTTCCTCCTCTATAGTGTCAGGTGCTGGCCACTGACCGAGACAAAATTGGAATAGATAAAGGAGCTGATCCACTAGGGTGATTTTAACCTTCCTAAAAGAAGCAGAAATTTACCAAAGACACTGAAATAGAGCTGAATTACATGAGAAGATTGCATTCTCCAGTGTAACCTAGCTGCAGTGCAGTACTATAAAAAATGACTTTGTGGTCAAATGAAATGCTTTATTATAGTCGTTCAGAGTGCTATGCAGACAGTTCTCTCTGTGTGTAGTAGAGAGCACTTCTTTGGACAAACAACAACAAAAAGAAGTCATGGGATACCATAACATATATATTAAAATAATAACACCAATCATAAATAATGGAAATATACAGTCTATATTTCGTACAATATCCAGATGAAAATGCAGTGTTCAAAGTAGTCCTTTCTTCAAATGATTCTATAGTCCAACCTGTTTTGACATTGTCTTCATCAGGGACAAAGATAGTAACTTCCACTATAGAATCAAATAATGAGATTACATACAATACTTAGACATGGTCTTCGACACATCATAATTTTTAAGAGTCCTTTCAAACTTTTACAATCCAAGATTCGTCTTACCAGACATTGGTGTCAAACCAAAATACTATGTCTAAAAAGGAGATTCATATGACAAAACAACTGGTGGCAAGGTCCTGAATCTAAAGAAAGAAAGAAAAAAGAAAAACATGTATTGAAAAAGAGGGAGAGAAGAAAGAGGGGGAAAGGAGGGCAGTGGAGCGAAGGGGGGGGGGAGAAAAAGGGGGAACAGGGGGGAAAAGGATAAAAGGAAAATCCCGTGACTTCTTGATATTGTTGTTTGGCCTATGCTAAAACAGTGAATACCTTATGGGTGAAAACAGACATGATGCTAACCACCCTTTAACCACCCTTGGTGGTCATTTATGCATGTTTCAGGGCTGCACCAATACAGCCCTGAAACATGCATAAATAACCACCCAGGGTGGTTAAAGAGTGGTTAGCGTCATGTCTGCTTTCACCGTATAATATCCCACTGGTTTGCTGTTTGAGCACTTCTTTGTAACATACTAGGAGGAGTGAGATGGCACTAAACTCATAATAGTACTGTGTAGAATTTCCTAATTAAAGTAATATTTTCTGAATGGGCACCAGCTCTGAGAGCCTGGTTATGCTCTCTGCTGTTCTGGGCTTGGATAGTTTTTTTAAAATTATTTTTTATGTATTGATGTTTCCCCCTCAAAACTCAGAGATTCCCAAACCTGCAAAGTGGTGGCAAGAGATGCTAGTGACAATTAAAAGGGATTCTACAAATATGTCAGAGGTAAAAGAAAGAGCAAGGAAACTTTAGTCCACTACTTGGAGAAAAAGGTGAACTCTTATCTGAGATATGAGGAAGGCAGACCTGCTCAATGCTTTGATTCAGGGTGTTTTCAGACATGATAGCACTGAGTGCCACCATGCTTTAATCCTGCCTGGAATGAGGTCCCTCACTCTAGGCAGGATTTGGCCTAGCTGCTGAACAAATGTGACGGTGGTCGGGCTAGGGGGTGGACAAGGAGAGGGCATGGCGAGATGTGAACATGCATCCACACAGCCCCACCTCTGCACTGCTTAGAGCAGCCCACCCCTTCCCTGACAGGTAGCTATAGCAGCCTATAAGGCTGCCATGGCAGCCAAGAAGCACAGCAGACCCAGACCAGGATAAGTGTAAGTGGGCCATCAAACGTGATGGCCTGCTTTACCCTGGTCTGGGCTGCTGTAGCACAGCCATGATAGCACTTAGCCCAGGCTGTGACTTGGCACTACACAGAATGGTCATGATTAAAGACAAGTCCCTGATCCAAGGGGCTTACAATATAGAATGCACAAGGGGAGGGGATACAAGAGGAGGGGTATGCTAGAAAGGACAAGGATACAATCATGAAGCTGAGAAGTTGCAGGTACACGTGCTTAGCTTAGTTGCAAGAGAAGAGGGGGATCCTGAAAGATGGGACAGTATAAGGAGAAATATAAATGTTGTAACCTGATCCAAGCTTTAGGAGAAGGGTGGGATGTAATTTTGAATACAAAATAAAAATAAAGGGCAAACTATGGGGCTGAAGAGTTCAGGAAGGCCTGATGAAACTGGTAGGTTTTTAGGAGGAAATTGAAAGTCGCGAGGGAAGGAGCAGAGCATATATGTTCTAGGGATGGGCGAACAAGTCGCGGTTCGGGTTTGGCTGTTCGGTGCGGTTGTCAGGTTCGGGTTTGGCCATTCAGTTTGGCCGTTCTGTTCGGGTTTGGCCGTTCGGAAACCAGTATCGCGAGAGGCCGAGCCATAAACCGGAAATTCATGTGCGTGCGGAGCTGTGTGGCAAGTGAGTGTGTGTTTGGCTGTGTTGGTGTTCGGTTTGTGTGTTTTGGTTGTGTTTGGGTGTGCTGTTCTGGTTTTTGTGGTTGGTGGGTGTTGTGTGTGTTGTGGGTAACTGTGTGTTTTGTGTATGTGATTTTCAAATAAAAAAAAATGAAGAAGGCTGCTGTGTTGCTTCCCCGGCTGGGGGCCAACTTTGTAGTCGAGGAGGAGGTTGCTGCCCCGCCATGTAGTACACCTCCAGTTCCTTGGGTGAGGAGCAAGCCTCAGGAGGTGCTGCCACCAGGTTTGTAAACTTTTTTTTTACTTAGCATCCCCTAGCACCCCAGGGAGGAGGGCGGGATTTGCACGTGCCAGCCAGGGCCTCCTTTCTAGTTGCAATCCCTAGCATCCCCTAGCACCCCAGGGAGGAGGGCAGGATTTGCACGTGCTTTCTAGTTGCAATCCCTAGCACCCCAAGGAGGGAGGACTAGAGGCATCATCATCATCATAAATGCATGATATTACTTTGGTGTTCTTAATGTGTTCCCATTTCAGAGAGGAATCTAATGCCAGCCCCAGCTCTGCTGCCACTGACAGGCCAAGGATGACCCCTAGGCCAAGGTCACCAGTGACACCCCCAGACATCCGGCGGTCAAGGTCGGATGTCTGGAGGTATTTTGACAAGGGCGACAGAGTCGCCACATGCAAGGTAAGGCACGGGGACTGGAACAATAGGGAATGAATTGCCCTATGACCTGTTAGGAATGGAAGTCCCCTGCAGAGAGAGATTGACCACACAGTCCACCCACTTGTGGAGACAGAATGCAGGCAGGGCTTGACAGACCATTGGTCTGACACAGTATGGCACTTCTTATGTTCCTATCTTTTTATGTTCTTTTTAGATATGCAAGAAAGTTTCCCACCGGCAGAGGGAGGGGACCACATCGGGGATCATCAATCACATTGAGAAGATCCATAGCATCAGAGTGAGGCGGCATGGTGACACTGATGAGGAGTCTCGAGTGGCAGTCGTGGACCCTCAGCGTCAGAAGGGGGGGAAGGCAACCCGTAAACAGCGGCATATAAGCCCTTCCCCCTCCTCCAGCCCCGACGTGGAGACCCCCGGGTCCAGGGAGGGCGCAGAGGCCAAGGCCCTTCGGGGCAAAGTGCAGCGGCCCACTCGGGACTATGTGAAGGAGATCCAGGAGTCCTCTGCCACCTTTGAGAACAGTCTGGTGGAACAATTGCAAGTGGTCCAGGTCGAGTGGCAGAAGGTGGAGGCATATGGTCAATATGTCTCCGCCGAGCTGAACCGTGTGAAAATGTACCACCAGGTGGTCTCCAGGTGTCATACGGACGTGGCAGAGGCCGTGCAGTTTGTCATGAGCCATGGCTTCAAGTTGGACAAGTCCCGGGTGGCTGGCCCTCAGCCCTGTGATGCACCCCAAAGGGTGTTTTCTTTTCCCCAATTCCCGGAGGACAGGCCCAGAGACTCTTAGTTTACTTTATAAGTTTCCTTTACATGTTTGCTTTTGTTTTAAAATGTTATTGTTCTTTTTGTTGTGTTATTGTTATATAAATAGTTTTAATTAAATTTGTTATATTTATTGTTACAAACTTTGTTTGACCTCCAATCTTTTATCCCTATGTGCTGAAGTTCTGGTTGTCAGGTGGCAGAATCTCATACAGCTTGTCAATCCCTACCAGCAGCACCTGCCACCCCATGTAGTGTAGTTATCAACCCAAAGATGTTCTGTGTCAGCCAGCAGCAGGGTCTCAACTAGCAGACAGCCCCTCCTCCCCCCGGGAGGTGCAAGGTTTGTGTTTTTGTGGGTGGGTGTGACGGAGAGAAAGAGAGACAGGCTCCTTGGTAGCAGGCGGGGGGAGCTGGTGGTCAGAGGGGCTTTTATAATTTACAGCAGTTTCATCAGGCATCCACGGGTGGGTGTGGAGGTGTAGGCTTTTTGGGGGGTGCAGGCTGGTGTGTGAGCACCGGGTTTCTGGATGCAGCGGAATGGAATGCAGCCCCCAATGACTTGAATGATGTCCCCAGAACCCTGATAGGGTTCTAGGGCTAGAGTAGCAGGTTCTAGATGTTGGCCACAACCCTCCCTGCCTGGAACTTGGCCCCAGAACCCTGGCTGCGGGTCCTGGGGCTAGAGTGGCAGCTTCTAGATACAGTGGATAGAATGATGGATAGACAGTGGATAGAAAGATGGCTCCCTGTGAGTGGAATGACGGGCCCCAGAACCCTAATGGTGGGTCCTGGGGCTAGAGTGGCAGCGTCTAGCTTTTGGCCACAGACATCCCTGCCAGTAACTTGGCCCCAGAACCGTGACGGTGGGTCATGGGGATGGAGTGGCTGTTTCTTGGTGTGGTTGAACGAAGTCTCTCGGTGCGAGGAATGATGGCCCTAGACCCATGATGGTGGGTCCTGGGGCTAGAGTGGCAGCTTCTAGATATATATTGACCACAGCCCTCCCTGCCTGTAACTTGGCCCCAGAACCCTGACACTGGGCCCTGGGGCTGGAGTGGCTGTTTCTTTTTATATATATATCTATCTCTACACTAAATCTAACTGCTGTTAACTATTCTAAAACCTATTGAACTAAATGGAATATCCTAATAATTAACTGCAAAGGCCTTGTCCTACAAAAACACTGTATCCCTATCTATCTCTATAACTAAGCTAACTATTATATCTAATCTATCTATCTATCTATCTATCTATCTATCTATCTATAAAATATTAAACAGGGGGAAACACAAAGAACACAGGGAGGGGTTCAAAACTGAAATGAAAATCAATCTAATAATATTCCTACTCTAAATAAATCCAAAACTTAAAACAGGGGAAGGGAATCAGGGATGGAATTAGAGGGAGAGGGAAAAGGATTCAATGGAGAGGGGAGGGAGGAAGGAAGATTGAACACTGGGAGGGATAAATACAAAAAATAACAACTAAATCTATCTAAGCTATGCTAAATAAATGAGAATATGGAGGTAGATGGATTGGATGGGTGAAATAGGAGGAAGATGGCAATGGATTAGGAATAGGAAGAAACAAAAACTGCTGGGAGAGAGGGAGCCTTCTGAAATGCCTGCTGTTCAGGAACAGTGACTAGCTAGAAGGTGTTGGGAAGGGGGGAGGCAATCAGTTTTGTTTCTTGTTGCGCCCGCCTCACCGCAAGCTCCATTGGCTCCATGCAGCCTAGCCTGCCCCCCGTCCCCCATGTCCAATCGCAGACTGCAAAGCCAGTGGTCTGAGGTGAAAAGGGATGGTGATTGGGCAGGCTGGCTGCTACTCCAAGCATCTCTACCCCTGGTGCCTGGAAGTTTGCTCCTCAGCTGACTCACCCTCCCTGTCATGTTTGACCTTCCAGTGACACTTTTTTTTCCACACAAACTCACCCGAACGTGATCCGAACTGACCGAACTGTTCGGTCATTTTGAAGTTTGGATCTAGTTCGGTTCGGCCAGTTCGGGTTTGGATTTGAGTTCGGGTTCGGTGGTCCGAACAGGCCTAGTTCGGGCCAAACTCCGAACTTCCGAACTGCCTTCGCCCATCCCTAATATGTTAAAGGAGGAAGTTCCAAGCAAGGGAAAGGGGCAAAGATGGTTTAGGGAGCAGCCTAGGGCAAGCGAGGGTGGTAGCAGATGAGTAGTGAAGTTCCCAGCTGGGAACATAGCAGAAAGTGTGGGCAACAAAATAGTGAGGACCAAGGCCTTGAAGAGTCTGAAGACAAGGAGTTTGTGCTAGATGCAAAGGAGAGAGGGACTCAGTGGAGGGGGGAGAGGAAAGTCTCAAAATGATCAAAGTTGTGAGTGAACTGGATGATATCCAATTCTACCACTCTTTTTCATCCAACCCAGACCCTCCAGTGTCAGTGCTTACTTGGTGCCTGGCTGCCATGGGGGTCTGGATGCAGGTGAGTCAGTTGAGGCTGAATCTAGACAAAACTGAGGTGGTTAGCCCTGTGACTTGGTGGGAGTAGGGTCAACTTCCATTGATGGAGTTCACCCTCCACTGATTACTCAGGTTCACAGTTTTTGGTTTGTTCCTAAATCCCTTGCTGTGGCTGGAACATCAGGTTGCAGTGGTGGCCAGTGGCACTTTTCACCAACTCCATCAGGTGAGGCATCTGAAGACTTCACTCTCATGCCATCATCATCCATGTCTATACTATCTCAAGACTAAACTATCAGGACTGGGTCTTGAACCCCCAGGCCTGGAGGGTTTGGCACGTTGCCTTAAGGGCTGGTGCCACTCTGGGCGGGGATAATGGCCAGGGTCGGACGCTTGGTTTCTTTTCCATGTCTCTGCCCCCACTTGTGTGTCCATGACTTGTCCCAGCTGTGCCTTGTCTCCCTGACTTTGGCTCCCGGCTTCCTGATTGGCCACAGGTTGATATCTAGCCTGTGGTGTGGCCACAGGAAGCTGTGGGAGCAATAGCTCTTACCCCTCTAGTCTACAAGACTGTGAGCAGGCTTGTGGGCTTCCCTTTCCCTTGTGAATGCTGCTAGGGTGTTCAGTTTTCCCTATAGCCAGTTTCCTTATCCCTTGTTCTCCCTCTGTCCTGAGGCCTTCCTTCCCAGCTTTCCTCCTGCTTGGTGTTAGATACTCTATCCCAGCCTTACCTAGGCTCATTCCCTATTGTATTATGTTCCCCCATTGCCCCATGCTCCCCCATAGCTTTGTCTAGACCTGTTCCCTGTTGTGTTCTGTTCCCCCATTTGCCTCCTGATCCCCCATAGCTTTGTCTAGCCCTGTTCCCTGTTGTGTTCTGTTCCCCCATTTGCCTCCTGCTCCCCCATAGCTTTGTCTAGCCCTATTCCCTGTTGTGTTATGTTTTCCCCATTGTCTAGTACTTCCCCTTCACCCTGCCTCGTCTGGCATTTTCTGCTGTCTGGTGTTTTCCATAACATGGTGCTCCTCTTAGCTTTCGTTGGCCTTGCTCTTTCCAGGTCTTGCCTCGCCTTCCTATAGGGCGGTTCCCCCCTGGCCCTGTTTCTCCCTTGTGTTGTCCTTATCTCGCTTCTCCCTAGACCGTATCCCTCTCGTGGTTCTTTGAACCTCTCTGCCTCTTTTCCCCCTTGGACTCTTTCCTCTTTCATCCTGTAGCCTCAGTGATGAGCCGTGCACTCTGAGGCCGGGTCCCCTGACTGGTAAGATGAGAGTAGTCTCACAACACTCAAGAGACCAGCTGAGAGGTTTTCCTTTCTGGTATTTCCTCTATCTGGGTTCCCTGGACCCTTCCTCCAGTTGTTCTCCGGTCATAGGTTACCTCACCCTATTTCCCTACTAGCGTAGGTTCCTTCTCCCCTTCTCCCCTGACAGATTTCTCCCCCCATAACCGGCCTTGTGTCGGGAACTTCTGACTAGTGAGTTGGGGCACCTCAGAGGTACTTCTGCCACTCTACCAATGGAGCCCCCTATTTCCTGGAAATGGGCTTCCTACTAGGTGGTGGAGTTATATGTGAACCAGGGACCAGGAGAATGCGACCCTTCTCCAATGATGTGGGAGGCCCATCACAAGGCGCAGGCCTACTTGGCACAAGGGATGGGTGCTTCTGCAGCAGCAACTTTGGCTACATCCCTAAAGAGCAAGGGGCAAAACACTGCAAGGAGATCACGACCCCTGCCCCTGAAGCCACAAGACCCCTGGGCAGGGAATAAAGGACAGTGGTCAGCCTCCGAGGATGATGAGGAGTGGGAAGAGTGGAGCGACGTGACTGCTGGATCATCGGATGGGAAGAACTGTACGAGACTGAGTCGGAAAACGTAGCCTCGAGATCTGGGAGAAAAACCGGGGAGATGGGGCCATGCAGGAGAGGGTATTCACTTCTTCCAAGGTTTTCTCTGGCTCAGAGGCTCAGGTGTTACCTCCTTCTCATAAAGACATCCAACCACAGCCAAGAGCCCCTCCTGTGAAGGTCATAGGGACCACTCTGCCTGTCTCTTATACACATCTAGATGTGTATAAGAGACAGGGGTTCGGTGGTCCGAACAGGCCTAGTTCGGGCCAAACTCCGAACTTCCGAACTGCCTTCGCCCATCCCTAATATGTTAAAGGAGGAAGTTCCAAGCAAGGGAAAGGGGCAAAGATGGTTTAGGGAGCAGCCTAGGGCAAGCGAGGGTGGTAGCAGATGAGTAGTGAAGTTCCCAGCTGGGAACATAGCAGAAAGTGTGGGCAACAAAATAGTGAGGACCAAGGCCTTGAAGAGTCTGAAGACAAGGAGTTTGTGCTAGATGCAAAGGAGAGAGGGACTCAGTGGAGGGGGGAGAGGAAAGTCTCAAAATGATCAAAGTTGTGAGTGAACTGGATGATATCCAATTCTACCACTCTTTTTCATCCAACCCAGACCCTCCAGTGTCAGTGCTTACTTGGTGCCTGGCTGCCATGGGGGTCTGGATGCAGGTGAGTCAGTTGAGGCTGAATCTAGACAAAACTGAGGTGGTTAGCCCTGTGACTTGGTGGGAGTAGGGTCAACTTCCATTGATGGAGTTCACCCTCCACTGATTACTCAGGTTCACAGTTTTTGGTTTGTTCCTAAATCCCTTGCTGTGGCTGGAACATCAGGTTGCAGTGGTGGCCAGTGGCACTTTTCACCAACTCCATCAGGTGAGGCATCTGAAGACTTCACTCTCATGCCATCATCATCCATGTCTATACTATCTCAAGACTAAACTATCAGGACTGGGTCTTGAACCCCCAGGCCTGGAGGGTTTGGCACGTTGCCTTAAGGGCTGGTGCCACTCTGGGCGGGGATAATGGCCAGGGTCGGACGCTTGGTTTCTTTTCCATGTCTCTGCCCCCACTTGTGTGTCCATGACTTGTCCCAGCTGTGCCTTGTCTCCCTGACTTTGGCTCCCGGCTTCCTGATTGGCCACAGGTTGATATCTAGCCTGTGGTGTGGCCACAGGAAGCTGTGGGAGCAATAGCTCTTACCCCTCTAGTCTACAAGACTGTGAGCAGGCTTGTGGGCTTCCCTTTCCCTTGTGAATGCTGCTAGGGTGTTCAGTTTTCCCTATAGCCAGTTTCCTTATCCCTTGTTCTCCCTCTGTCCTGAGGCCTTCCTTCCCAGCTTTCCTCCTGCTTGGTGTTAGATACTCTATCCCAGCCTTACCTAGGCTCATTCCCTATTGTATTATGTTCCCCCATTGCCCCATGCTCCCCCATAGCTTTGTCTAGACCTGTTCCCTGTTGTGTTCTGTTCCCCCATTTGCCTCCTGATCCCCCATAGCTTTGTCTAGCCCTGTTCCCTGTTGTGTTCTGTTCCCCCATTTGCCTCCTGCTCCCCCATAGCTTTGTCTAGCCCTATTCCCTGTTGTGTTATGTTTTCCCCATTGTCTAGTACTTCCCCTTCACCCTGCCTCGTCTGGCATTTTCTGCTGTCTGGTGTTTTCCATAACATGGTGCTCCTCTTAGCTTTCGTTGGCCTTGCTCTTTCCAGGTCTTGCCTCGCCTTCCTATAGGGCGGTTCCCCCCTGGCCCTGTTTCTCCCTTGTGTTGTCCTTATCTCGCTTCTCCCTAGACCGTATCCCTCTCGTGGTTCTTTGAACCTCTCTGCCTCTTTTCCCCCTTGGACTCTTTCCTCTTTCATCCTGTAGCCTCAGTGATGAGCCGTGCACTCTGAGGCCGGGTCCCCTGACTGGTAAGATGAGAGTAGTCTCACAACACTCAAGAGACCAGCTGAGAGGTTTTCCTTTCTGGTATTTCCTCTATCTGGGTTCCCTGGACCCTTCCTCCAGTTGTTCTCCGGTCATAGGTTACCTCACCCTATTTCCCTACTAGCGTAGGTTCCTTCTCCCCTTCTCCCCTGACAGATTTCTCCCCCCATAACCGGCCTTGTGTCGGGAACTTCTGACTAGTGAGTTGGGGCACCTCAGAGGTACTTCTGCCACTCTACCAATGGAGCCCCCTATTTCCTGGAAATGGGCTTCCTACTAGGTGGTGGAGTTATATGTGAACCAGGGACCAGGAGAATGCGACCCTTCTCCAATGATGTGGGAGGCCCATCACAAGGCGCAGGCCTACTTGGCACAAGGGATGGGTGCTTCTGCAGCAGCAACTTTGGCTACATCCCTAAAGAGCAAGGGGCAAAACACTGCAAGGAGATCACGACCCCTGCCCCTGAAGCCACAAGACCCCTGGGCAGGGAATAAAGGACAGTGGTCAGCCTCCGAGGATGATGAGGAGTGGGAAGAGTGGAGCGACGTGACTGCTGGATCATCGGATGGGAAGAACTGTACGAGACTGAGTCGGAAAACGTAGCCTCGAGATCTGGGAGAAAAACCGGGGAGATGGGGCCATGCAGGAGAGGGTATTCACTTCTTCCAAGGTTTTCTCTGGCTCAGAGGCTCAGGTGTTACCTCCTTCTCATAAAGACATCCAACCACAGCCAAGAGCCCCTCCTGTGAAGGTCATAGGGACCACTCTGCAGGGCTTCGAGTGGAAGGTCAGTGCCCCAAGATCTCCAGTCTTACACCTCGGTGGCTTGGCCACCACTAGAGGGTCCTCATCCAGAATGGTTTCCACGGTCCGCATGGCAGTGTGTCACCCCCCGCAACGTGACCTGGCTATGGCTCCAAGGCATCTACTGGTATCCCAACACCCCAGCCCGAGAAGCCCCTCTCCACCTTGGGATACCAGGTGACTTGGCAACATCCACCACAATAATCGGGTCCCTTCATGGTCCTCGCCACTCCCAGAGTGGAAGGTCCCCCTGCTCTTCCCTGCTAAACCGAAGGTGACATAATGGACACTAAGAGGTCCTTTAAGAACAACCTTTGTCCCCGAGATGAATCCCGAACTAAATTTGACCTCCCAGCCCCAGTCGGCGGCTCCCGAGACTGCTGCCTGGCCCCAGCCGGCGGCTCCCGAGACTGCACCCCGGCCCCAGCCGGCGGCTCCCGAGACTTCCCCTGGCCCCAGCCAGTGGCTGCTGATGTTAGATTTTTCTCACCCTTTTTGCCATACCTGTCACTGTTTTTGTTCATTATTTTGCCCTATGGTTGGTAATCCTCCCACGTACTCAATAGGGTACCCTGTTTACCCAAGCCCTTCTGCCTTGCTGCCCTGGTCCCTTGTTTTCCCTCTTTTGTCCCTGGCCCAAAAAGCACTTTCCTGTGGCCAAATAGTCACATTTTTTATTCAGGCCTTACTATTTCCCCTTCAGGTGCCAACCCGGACCTCCTAATGGTGCTGTATTGTGGTATGCCTGTTCTCTGGCTCCATCCCTTCTATATTCCTTGCTGCTCTATGACTTGTGACACTTGAGTGGTCCTGGAGTGTTGGGGGTGTGGCTCGGGGGGGGGGAGATACTGTCAGGTCTGAGTCTTGAACCCCCAGATCTGGAGGGTTTGGCACATTGCCTTAAGGGCTGGTGCCACTATGGGTGGGGATAATGGCCAGGTTTGGACGCTTGGGTTCTTTTCCACATCTCTGCCCCCTCTTGTGTGACCATGCCTTTTCCCAGCTGTGCCTTGTCTCCCTGACTTTGGCTCCTGGCTTCCTGATTGGCCACAGGTTGATATTTAGCCTGTGGTGTGGCCACAGGAAGCTGTGGGAGCAATAGCTCTTACCCCTCTAGTCTAAAAGACTGTGAGCAGACTTGTGGGCTTCCCTTTCCCATACCGCCCTTTCCCTTGTGAATGCTGCTAGGGTGTTCAGTTTTCCCTATAGCCAGTTTCCTTATCCCTTGTTCTCCCTCTGTCCTGAGGCCTTCCTTCCCAGCTTTCCTCCTTCTTGGTGTTAGATACTCTATCCCAGTCTTACCTAGGCTCATTCCCTATTGTATTATGTTCCCCCATTGCCCCATGCTCCCCCATAGCTTTGTCTAGCCCTGTTCCCTGTTGTGTTCTGTTCCCCCATTTGCCTCCTGCTTCCCCATAGCCTTGTCTAGCCCTATTCCCTGTTATGGTTCTTTGAACCTCTCTGCCTCTTTTCCCCCTTGGACTCTTTCCTCTTTCATCCTGTAGCCTCAATGATGAGCCGTGCACTCTGAGACCGGGTCCCCTGCCTGGTAAGACGAGAGTAGTCTCACAACACTCAAGAGACCGGCTGAGAGGTTTTCCTTTCTGGTATTTCCTCTATCTGGGTTCCCTGGACCCTTCCTCCAGTTGTTCTCCAGTCATAGGTTACCTCACCCCTATTTCCCTGCTAGCGTAGGTTCCTTCTCCCCTTCTCCCCTGACATAAACTACTTCAATATGCACTACATGGAGCTGCCATTGACTGTTCAGAAGCTGTGGCTGGTGCAGAACACAGCAGCCTGACTCCTATCGGCAGTGGGTTGCCTTGAGTACATTACTTCAGTGCTCCAGGGTCTGCACTGACTTTTCAATAACTTTCCAGGAACAATTCAAGGTGCTGGTTTTGACCTTTAAAACTCTAAACAGTGTGGGGCCCACATATCCTCCTTCCAATTTTCCATCCTGATTCCTGAGGTCAGCTGGGAGGGAAATCTCGTATCATCAGCCTGCCTATTATTTATTTAAATTGATTTTAAAACTTCTACCCCACTCCCTCCAGCCTTATGGCAGCTCGTGTCCATACAGCAAGGACATGCAGAGAGGCATTCTCAGTGGCTGTACCAGTATTGTGGAACATTTTCCCCTGAAGATTTCTCAGCACCCAAGCCTGAGCATTTTCTGGAGATAACGTAATAAGGTTTTTCTTCAAGAATTTGGCAGGTGGGGATAGAGTTTGGGGTTGTAGGGGATTTTTTATGATTGTATGTAATTTAATTCTTATGTTTTTACTCACCCTGAACCTTAGGGTAAGTCAGGGTATACATTTGAATAAATAAAATACATGCTAGTGGCTGAGGCACAGCTTGATTATAATAGGACAAAATAGCTCAGTATCAAACCTTCACTCTCCTCTCTGAGTCTTTGGAGAGTTGAAGGTTAGTGCCAGAATGAACTGGGCTGCTTGGCTCATGACTTCTCATGTAGATGAACACAACTTTAGTGAACTTGTTCTTAAAAAGTTTTGCCTCTCCGAGAAGGCAATGCTGCTGTGTCAGTGTCTCTCTCAGATACACTAGGCAATTGCCAGAATAAAAGAGGACATATCCTCAGAATTCTGCCCAGGGAATGTACAACCTACTCAGGATGAGGGTTGGCATTTTGACCCCTTTTGATTCTATGGCAGGGATTATGCTTCCACTGAAGTTGAAGGGAGACATGACATTTACTTATACAGGAGACGTACAAGCCCCTTCCTGGGAGACTGGTGGCTGGCTTTCGCACAGGTCCTTTTGGGAAAAGCTATGGATTAAGCTAAAGGGAAACAAAACAAAACAAAATCAATTGTGGGGGGAGGTGTCTCCTGCAGCTGCCTGGGGACAAAGGGTCCATTTTCTACCCTAGAAAATACAATTCAACTCTCATCTTTAGCCTCTTCACAAAGACCAATTAAGCTGTTACTGCTGCATAGCTGCCTATCAAAGTGGAATTCCCATCCCAGGACTCCGCTAAAAGGGTGAGTCAGACACACAGGAATCTGATAATCTGCCTGGCTTTCCCCCACACCTCCAGGTCTTGCTTCAAGTTCAGACTCGAAAGATACTGTAGTGCTATCTACCCTGGGTGCCCAGACATCTCTTTAATGTGGATATTTATAGAGCAACTGCCTCCCTCTCACCATCTCCACTGCTTCTTCAAAATATTTCGACAAGAACCAGATTATGTACCCAAAAAACAGGGCATGGAAAATGTCACCTGTCTGCTGAAAGCTGCTACATAGTGGGAGCATGGGTGTCAGTTCCCCCAGGGGAGGGAGGGGGGAGGTCAAGACCTAAATACATCAAAGCAGAACAAAGCTCATTTCCTCTCACTGGCTTTGGCTTGGTAGTTTATTCTTTGGTCGTGCTGTGTACTAGCACTCAGGGATTTGGGGTTATGATGTGGTCCTCCCTTGTCCGCACAGACTGACTGTGGAGTCAGCTAGTCAGCCCCTTAGCATTATCAAGGCTAAAAGAAAGGAGTCATACAAACCCTTGCCTGGTGGACTGGTGGATGGCTTTCTCACAGGCCCCTTTGGGAAAGGCTATGGATTAAGCTAAAAGGAAACAAACCAGGCAAGCAATACTCAAGTGCAGACAGTCTCCATGTCAGGCACAGAGATGACTGCCCGAGTTCTCTGCTATATCTAAAGGTCCACCCCACTTACAAACAAACACACCATACTGGGGTTGAGTACCCTGAGGCCTGGGGACCTGAAGGGAAACATGGAGGATCAAAGGTGGGTGTTTTCCTATGATAAAGGAGCCATGTTTAATGTGTTTCCCCCATTGCTGCCAGTGGGTAAAATGCAGTGAACATGGGTTGCTGCCTATGACCCAGTGTCCATCTATTGGCACATGGGGGCTTCCAGGTCAGGGGTACAAGTTAAGATAGGAGAGGTTTCATAGCAGATGATGGGAACAGCTTTCTGGGAAATGTGCAGATTACAAATGGAGATGACAAGCTCAGAATCAGACTGTAGACAATTTGCATTAATTGTTTTACACTCTAACACAGATACCTATACTGCCAGCTTCCAGAGCCACAGAATTTGATCCATGGGGTCCGCTATTTTATTCCATTGAGAGATTGCAGCAGACAAAACTCAAGTTCACATTTTTGAGGTTATTTCTACAACTGTAAAACTACACATTTTTTTTTTTTTTAAAAATGAACAATTAAAAAATGGGAAAAGGGCAGGGTTGTTTGGACTCCCCTTGAAGCCTTGAACCCTTGGGAGTCGGGGTGGAGGGAAGATGGGAAGGGGGTTTGCAGCACTGGATGAATGAACTCTGCAGTGACACATTCAATCAGGTGACTAACATCTGCCATATATTAGGGGGCGGGAAGGAATCCCTCCACCCACACTCACCCCCCGGCATGTTAGATTGGCATGCAACTCTGGCAGAGTGTATGCCCTTCCCTATAGCAGAGGACATGTCTTACTAGCAAGGCTTATCTGGCGCTCTCTCCCCCCAAATTAATTCCCTACCATCACATAAGACCCTTACATGGGCTTCTTTCACACACTACACAATGGATTATTATAATAACTTCAGATAATACCAAGTGCGGTCATAGCCAATGGGCTGCGTGGAACACTTGGTGCATCATCCTGGGCACTGAGCGCCTGAGCCCCATTAGGGAGAGAAGCAGGAGTGGAGAGCGGGCAGTTCTAGGCAGAGGCTCCAGGAGTTGAAGACTGTCTGCCTGAGATGCTCCTTCCGCGCCGCGCATATACCATGTGTGTCTCCGAGCTGCACTGATGAGTCCACTCCCAGCCAGCAGAAAGGAGTCACCCTTGCCAGGCTTCTAGGAACAACTGACTCTCCCTGTTTCCATTAATGTGACTGGTCCTGGCTCCCCCTAGGAATACCTTGCTGGGTTTCCAAAGTCCTTCTCCTGGAGGTGGCTTCAGGGTTGGGATCCAGCAGAGGGAGTGTAGCGGCCTGTACCAGCATGAGAGCCCCGTGTGGAGACTTTGACTACGGGACAGTGCCAGAGCCCTAACAGCTGAGTTGATTGTGTGGGGTCGGAGCAGCAGCTGGGCGGGGCGGATGGGAGCTGGAACCCGAGCCCCGGGCTGACTTCGATTGGCCGGCTTTCCAGGCGGGACCTTTAAATACCATCACCCACGCACACCAGCACCGTGGGGCTGGGATCCAGCAGAGGGAGTGTAGCGGCCTGTATCAGCGTGAGAGCCCCGCGCAGAGACTTTGACTACGGGACAGTGCCAGAGCCCTAACAGCTGAGTTGATTGTGTGGGGTCAGAGCAGCAGCTGGGCGGGGTGGATGGGAGCCGGAACCCGAGCCCAGGGCTGACTATGAATGGCTGGCTTTCCAGACGGGACCTTTAAATACCATCACCCATGCACGCCAGCGCCACAGGCGGGTGCCATGGGCCGCGCGCCTTAGGGTTGCATGCTCAAGGGTACACCCTTGTGCGCACAGCCTTAGATGCCGGCTAGGTGTGGAGTGGCCCCTTCCCTGAGTAGGTTGGGTCATTGTCTAAACTGGTCCATATATCACTCACTGGAGGGTGCTTCTTGGGACTTGGGGGAAATATTTATCTTGTGGAAAGCTGATGTTTCTTGTTTTGACTATGTTAACATGTAATAAGAAAAAAAACAGGCAGTATGACCCTGGAAGTTACTACTAAGTCAAAACAGTTGAAGCTGGATTCGTTTATCTTGCCTGATTCCCAACAGTTAGAAACTGGTGCTATGATCCAATCTCCCTGTGCATCTCCTGCTGATGCTTTACCTGCACCTACAGCCCGGGACATGGAAACTAGCCTTTCAAAGTCCCCATATTTTGATAATTTAAATGAATTATTGGCGGAAACTATATCATTGCTTCCCCAATCCCAGAATAATTCTTGCTATATGATGGACGATCAGTTCCCCCTGACAGGTAGCTTGGCCAATAGATTGATAAGCCAAGTGGGTAGGGTTTTGGAATCACTGGGGGCTCAGACAGCTCTGCGCCATGTTATTAAGGATCTTATAAATGATCTTAGGTAGAGTAGGTTTATTCTTCCTGCATCCCCACCTATCCAAAGTGGCCTGCATATGCAGGCATCCCAGTCTATTTGTAATGATAGAGTAATAGGAACCTCTCTGAGTCAGGATCCTTTCATTAAATCCCCAGTAAGTAGGGATATAGGTCACACTTGGGAGAGTTACTCAAGATTGCGCATAAACCACAAGGTGCTTTCCGTTCGGGTTGTTCCACTTCCAGATGGAACTTTCCCAGTTTGGAACTTCAAACTTGCCATCCAGAGGCATTTGCAGGACATTCTTCGGGTCTACATACCCTTATGGAAAATTGCCCTTTACCAAGAGCTTCCATCTCCCCATAATTTGCAGAGGGTACTTATTTATTTTCACTGCCCCAGGCTAGTAACCAATCTACTGGATCACTTTGATTTATTTCATTCATGGGGGGTTATACTTGGGGAGGTCTTTCTCGACCCTACCCAGCACCCCCTATTAGATATGAATGTGAAACCTAAGAAGTCTTGTCAGGAGTTATTCGAGCACACCTTGTCCGCCCAAATTCAACCTGCTATCAATCCTTTGCCACCTGGGAATAGGTGAAGATCTTTTCTCCCTTTGCAGGGGCATCATTGGATGGAGAGCAATTCTGCTCTGAGAACCACGCAACCCCAAGCTCCCGTAGTTTTAAAAAAGTGTAGGGTTAGTCGGGAGGTGGGACAATCCTCATATCATTCAGGGAGGGACAGTGTCCCCCTCCAGGCTGAGGTAGGGTTTTGCTCCCACAGGGATGATAGGGTGGATTTGGTTAATGGTCCTCCCGGTGAAGACCAAAGGAGGGAAACTGGTAGGGGATTGCAGGGGGGACAGGGTAACCAAACTTCTATGCACGGTGATGCACTGGAGGGAAGAGAGCCTTCTACGAAACCTTCTCTGGTGAGTGGTACTCAATTTTATTTATTTTATTTTATTTATTTTGCAAATTTTTACCCCGCCCCTCCTGCAATGCAGCTCGGGGCGGCTTCCCACATTAAAAACCATAAAATACAATAAAATCAATATAAAACAATCAAAAAAAATGCTTAAAATATTAAATATTAAATATAAATATAACTTAACAGGGCTAGACCAAAGACCAAACACAAATGGGTAGGGGACTAAACACCCCCCTCCCCACCCTCCCTCCCAAAGGCCTGGGCAAACAGCCAGGTCTTACAGTTCCGCCGAGATGTTAAAAGGCTTGGGGCCAGGCGAGCTTCCTCCGGAAGGGAGTTCCACAGCCGCGGTCCCACCACCGAGAATGCCCTCTCCATCGTGGCCCCCCGTTTAACACGGGGGACCTCCAGGAGGGCACCCCCGGCAGACCGCAGGAGCCGCTCTGGGGCGCGAAGGGCGAGGCGGTCCCTAAGGTATGAGGGGCCGAGACCGTGTAGGGCTTTATAGATCATCACTAGGACCTTGAACTTGGCCCGGCACACTATCGGCAGCCAGTGCAGAGCTCGGAGCACCGGTGTAATGTGCTCCCGGCGACCCATCCCCATAAGAAGACGAGCCGCCGCATTCTGCACCAGCTGCAGCCTCCGAGCCAAGAACAAGGGAAGCCCCACGTAGAGCGTGTTGCAGTAGTCGAGCCTCGAGGTGACAAAGGCATGGATGAGGGAGATTGACTACAGTAGATTGACTGAGGAGGGGGTCTGCGGTTCCCCCTCTTTCTTTTTGTTCTTGGAATGTGGCAGGATGGCAGGCCCATCGGGGGGATTCGGAGTTTGTTAACTATCTTAAAGTCTTTCATATACTTCTACTACAAGAGACCTGGGCCACAAGCCCAGTGGATTTCAATGGATATGACTGCTACTCGCTCCTCACTGGGGCCTCCAAGGGGAGGGGACACCCCAGCGGAGGGATTACTTGTTTGGTGGCTAACAACTTAGGCTATAGGTTGATTAAGGAGCTGATTTTGCCCCCAATTGCTAATGGAGTAATTATATATTGGAAAGGTGTAGTGATGGTTATTTTATCTATATACATCCCCCCCTTATAATGCAACCACATATGAGAAAAGATTGTGGGGCTTGCTATTAGATTAGATTATATAGCTCCAAATATTTTTCCCCAGTGCCCTCTTTTTGCTGTGTGGCAACTTTAATTCTTGGCTAGGGGAGAATGACGAGGCTTTGACTCAATATATATATATGGATGGAGGGGGTCGTGTAAATTGGGGAATAGGATTTAAGGATAGGCTATTTAAAGACTGTAAAAGTAATGGTTATGGGATTGAATTGGTGGGGATGGTAAATTTATTAAATTTAGTTATCTTAAATGGGACATGGAAGGCTGATCATCCCGCTGAATTTACTTACCTGGGCCCACATGGGGCCAGTGTGGTTGATTGTATCTTGATAGGTATCAAGTGCCTGCCTTTTGTTAGGCATTTCTCTGTTGTTAGTATTCATACTAGTGACCATCTTCCAATGGAGTTGCTCCTTTGGGATGAAACGTTTGCCCCTGTAGAGGCAGTTCCAGATGAAGACTCAGCTGGAGGGTGTGAGTCTAAGGATGTCTATTTGCTAGTCATTGGGATATCAATCTTATCCCCTGTCTGGCTGAGGTTTTGAGTAGTGAGCCCCTGAGACTGATAAGAGATGAAACGTTGGCTGTGAACCCAGGTCGGGATGTCATAGACAAATATGATAGGTTAATTAACATCTTGACCCCGTTTTGTACAAGGAAGCCACCTGGTCCCCATAGAGTAACTTTAGGAGGCCAAAAGTGGCATGATGACAAGTGCTGTCATGCGAAGCAGGGTTATGTGCAAATTTACAATACCTATCGTAGGAATCCAGCAAACGGTATTCCAAGCCAATATTTTGTTCTTAAAAAAGAATATCATGCACTGGTTAGGGAAAAGAAGCAGGGTTATGCCAATGCAATTTGGCAAGAATTATATGAGGTGGGTTTAGCGAATGATGGAAGGAAATTTTGGAAGATCATAAATGGGACGATACAGCAGAGAAAGCGCGAAAGTGTTTTTCCAATCTCAGTAGGGGAATGGGAAGCACATTTTGAATTGCTTTTCTCAAATAGCCTGCAATCCGACCCTCTACCATTGGTTTCTTTAGATGCAGTTCCCTTGTGGACCCCAATCACTCTTTGCGAGGTGATGGAAGCTATTGAGGCAACTTGTAATAACAAAGCACCGGGAGCTGATCATATCAGGATTGAGTTTATTAAACAATTCAGAGACTGGTGAGTGGGTACCATATCTGGCTGCCCTATTTACGGCAATAAATAACACAGGGGTTTTATCTAAGGATTGGGCTATGGCAGTGTGTCCCCTGTATATAAAAAGGGTTCCAGAACGGACCCCACAAATTATCGGCCAATCAGCCTGTTAATGATGATAAGTAAACTGTACACTAGAATTTTGCTCCTGAAACTAACAATGTGGCTTACTGTAAACAAGATTATCCATCTCGAACAGGCGGGTTTTCAGCAAGGGACATCGACCGTGCAACATTGTGCGGTTCTGCATCATTTAGCCTCTAAATATGTCATCAGAAATGGTAACATTTTTGTGGCCTTCATGGATCTTCGAACAACTTTCGACTCAGTTGATAGAGAGAAACTCTGGATGAAACAAAGCATTAAATATTGAGCCACGACTACTTTTCCTACTTCAGGCTATATATAGTCATTCCAGCATGGTGGTTAAACTGGACAACCAAGGCCATGTATTAAGAAAGATTCCTCTTAATAAAGGGGTCATGCAAGGGTGCTTACTGGACTCAGCTCTTTTTAAAACACACACACACACACACACACACACACACACATATATATATATATATATATATATATATATATATATATATATATATGAGGTGGTTCTAACATTGGCAAAAGACGATTTCCACATTACCAAATTAGCCTCCCAGATGGTTGGATCCTTACTGTATGCAGATGACCTTGCAATAATGTCACTAACGCGTATTGGACTGCAGCGTCAGCTAGCGGCTTTTGCCCAATTTTGTCTTCAACATAAGCTCCTAATAAACTATGAGAAATCTAAGGTTCTCATATTTTCAAGGGCCCGTAAAGTATATTTATGGGGGGTTGAAGGGAATAACATTCAACAGGTATCTACCTTTAAATATCTGGGTTTAACCTTCCAACAGAACCTTAAATGGATGAAACATCTCCAGCAGGCTAGACAGAATATTGCTGGGGCCCCTCTGGTGATACTAAGAATTTTCGGGCACCTGGGAAAAACGGATGTTGCATGGGCTGTGAGGGTCTTCAATGCAAAAGTCAGTTCTAAGTTCCTCTGTGGAGCAGGTCTTTGGGCTATACTGGTACCCCAAGGATTGAGTACTCCATGCAATAAATTTCTCCAAGGAATACTGAGAACTCCAAGGGGGACCCCTCTCCCCCTGCTGCTCTTAGCCTGGAAACTGGACAATCTAGCTGGGAGCTGGTGGCAAGAAAAGAGGCATTCAAATTGTGGTTTAAAATTTTCTTTTCTTCAACCAATTCTTTGATTGGTTTGATTAGAGAGCACCCCTTTCAGAGCCCCTGGATGGTAAACATGGAAGATTTCTTGGTACAGTTGGACTTTTCTTGGGACTACATTGTCCTAAAAGGAGCTGCCCAGGTTCAATCTGAATTGCTTCAGCATATTGGCGATGTTGAGAGACAACAGAACATCGCTATTATAAGAAACACACCCTTCTTAAGAGATTATTCTAACCTCATACCAGATTACCATGAAGAAATGGCAGCCTACTTGGTGCAGCTGCATTCAGTTAGAGCGAGATACTTGTTTATTGCAGTATGTTTAAACTCGCTCCCCACAAAAATCCTGGAGAGAAGGATCGCAAAAGTGGAGTATGCAGAGAGATTATGCCCTTTTGACATGCAAACAGCAGAAACTGTGGAGCATATCTTAATTGAATACCAGCTATACAATAAACCCCGAAGGTGCTATTTGGCTCCCTTTTTAAACCACCTTCTGGGAAAGTCCAACCATGGGATTTCCTAAATTTTACTGGCAGGTAGGGACCAGAAAGTGACCAAAACAGTGACAAGTTTTCTAACAAAAGCTTTTGAAATTAGAGTGAAATTTGTTGGATTTCAGAATACTGATGCCTAATGTCTGATGTTTGATGCCTGAGGTCTGATGTTAGATGTCTGATATTTGATGCTGAATGTTTTTTATTGGATGTCAGACGCCTGATCCCTGACGTTCAATTTTGATTCTGGATATCTGATATTCGATGTCTGATATCTGATATTTGATATTGGATGTCTGATACCTATTTATAATTTGTGAGATCTAATTGATTAGGCCATGGATTATGGACCTAGATGGGATGCGGGGTTACGGGGATTGATTCTCCGTTTTATTATTTAAAATATGTTTGAGAAATTTGGGGATAGTATAGTATGCTTTTTATTGATTAAGATAGTTTTGTTAAGTACTATATATAAAATCTGATCTGATTTAATCACCTTCTGTTGCTTATGAGTTAGTTATAATTTTGAAATGTATTGATTTTGTTTAGATGTTTTAGACATTTTGTTGTGTATTGTATCTTGGTTATGTCTATACATGGTGATATGATTGTCCTAATTATTCTATTTTGTTTATTGTATTTTTTTTTATGCAATGGCCAATGGCCACGCAAATAAACCTGATTTGATTTGATAATACCAAGTATTATAATTCTGCAATTTTTGTTGTGTGTGAATGCGCTATTCTTCTTTTATGCTGCAAGATCTCAATTTATTGTAAAAGCCACATTTAGTGGCTCATACAACAACCCAAGTTCTCAAAGCATAAAAGGGGTATAGTGCATTCACACATTACAAAAATTGCAAAATTATAATACCCAGTATTATCTGAAGATATTATAATAGCCCATTTTGTAATACATAAAAGCAGTCAAAGAGATGTCATCCTATTGTGCTTTAGTCTTAGATGCACCTATCGAAGAAATCAGGACACACTCTGGGTGATTTCAGACGTTACGGGTGCCGGGTTCACCACAGTGGAATCCCGGTGGGGGTGAACCGAACAACCACCCCTCGAGGTCAATAACAGCCCCAAACAGACATGAAGGGACTGGGACCATGGCAGGGAATTGGGCTGGCAGATCACGGGCTGGGGCAGCGCAACAGACGTGACGCTGATTCCCGGCCTTGGTCAAAACTAGGGATGGGTGAACAGACCACGGTTCGTGTTCGGCCGTTCGTGTTCATGTTCGGCCATTCGTGTTCAGCCGTTCGGCCGTTCGCTGAGTTCATGTTCGGCCGTTCGTGTTCGGCCGTTCGTCGAGTTCGTGTTCGGCCGTTAGGTCATTGAAATCGCATGAGAGCCCGAGCCCAAAATTGAAAGCGGAAGCACCGAAAAATGGAAATTCATGTGCGTGCGGAGCTGTGTGGTGAGTGAGTGTGTGTTTGACTCAGTTGGTGTGTTTTTGGCTGTGTTTGACTGTGTGTGACTTTGTTGGATTGGCTGTCTGTGTGTTTTGGTTCGGTTTGTGTGTTGGGTAAGAGAGAGATCTTTGTTTTAAAAAAAAAAAGAAAAAGAAAAAATGAAGAAGGCTGTGGTGAGGATCCCCCTACTGGAGGCCAGCTTGCCAGTGCTGCCACAGCCACTGCCACTCGAGGAGGAGGAGGTGGCCGAGGCGGCTGCCCTGGTGGCGGCTACGGAGGTGGCGGCTAGGGCTACTGCTGCAGTTGGTGCTGCTAGTCCACTGGTGGCTTACTCCTCAGATGAGGAGGAAGCGGCGGGGTCTGGAGCTGCTGCCAGGTTCGTAAAAAAATTTTTTACTTTGAGGACAAGAAAGGCTCTATCTGTTGGAGAGAGCTCACTGGCATGTGTGTGGGTGCATGGGCAGTGGGCATCAGTCGGGCACAAACAGTGGGCATCAGCGGGTGGCAGCGGATGTCTGCAACAGTGAGGGAGGGTAGGGTACTGTAGTGCGGTGGGCTTTGGCACGAGCAGCACCCCCACCCAAACATGTGCCAGGCTAGCAAGGGTTCCACTCTCCAGTTGCCTTGCCATCCCATTCCCTATGCATATGCACCC